>VZRF01011347.1:34722-58878 GCA_013396875.1 Vireo altiloquus
ACTGAGTTATGGTGCTGCTCTGACCCCTAAATCCAGGTCAGCTCTGGTGCTTTTGGGATCAGCTTTGGTCAGGAGCTGCAGAGCCCTGCCAGACCTCTCTGCAAGAACAGAGGGAGCAGAGCTGGCACTGAAAGAACCCGTGGGAGGTGTCAGTGGGATCTCACCACCTTTAGGAGAGGCTGCTCTGGGTTTGCTCCGGTGTGCCACAGCTCCCCGAGGTTGTCACTGCCGCTCTCGGTGGGGCTGAGCATGGGGCAGAGCAGTCAGCACCCCCAGGGCACCCTCCAGAGTGTCCTGGCTTCTGCAGGAGGAACTCAAACCCCCAAAGGACCCTGCCACAGCCCCCTACAAGCCCCCCCAATGCCCAGTGACCTCCTGCTTGCAGCAGGGCTCTCCTCGGCTCAGCCCTGGCTGCTGTGGCAGGAGTCAGGACAGAGGACAAGGGACAGCCACTCCAATCCTTCCCTGGCCTCTTGTGTCCAGGTTTGGATGGATTGGGCACTCCTTGGGCAGGGATGTGGCTGCAGGGAGAGCAGAGTGGAGGGAAGCAGGTGGTGGAAGGACAGGAGGACAGAAGGACAGGAGGACAGCAGGACAGAAGGACAGAAGGGCAGAAGAACAGAAGGAGAGAAGGACAGAAGGAGAGAAGGACAGAAGGACAGAAGGAGAGAAGGACAGAAGGTGCCTTTCCCACTGTTTTGTCCCACCTTGGATGTCACCCTGTCCTTCCCCACTCCGAGCTGACCCTGCAGGCTCTGTGGCCACACGCAGGAACTGGGCACTGCCTCTCCCCAAAACTGACCCTCAGGGCTCCCAGGAGCTTTTCCTGGCAGGAATCAGGGCAGACCAAGTGCTCTGAAGGCACATTTGGAGAGCAGGGGTTGTGTGCAGAGCTGTCAGGTCTCTGTGCAGCCACCTGTGGGTGAGTGCTGCCGAGTCACTCAGGGGACACCTCTGGATGTGGTGGCTTCGTGTTTTGGCCATGTATTGGCCTTTTAATGACAAAGCAAGGATCTGGCTGCCAGCTGAGACAATGTGTCCTGCTTTACATGGAGAGCCTTTGGATTCCAGCACGGGAAGCCTCTGCATCCCAATGCAGCAGAGCCCAGACAGTGACTCACAGGCTCTTCCACAGGTGCTAACTCGGGTTTACCTTGGGAAAAATACGTGCAGTGGAAGGCAATTAATCAGATAATCCAACATTTGACTAAATCAGTTTCTTGAACTCTTTGATCTCTTCAATTAGCTGCTACCAGGCTGCCTTGGAAAAATATAACAGGGGTGGGTGAGAACCACGAATTAGCACCTGCAGTGCTCAGGGCTGGGCCGGGAAGGGGAGCAGCAGGTCAGACACAGCTTGGCCTGGCTCGGGGAGATTGCTGCTGCTGAAGGCTCTCCCTCCTCACCCACTGCAAGGCTGTGCTGTTTTCCTGCCACCAGGCTTGGACACAAAGGTGTCACCGAGTTGGTTGTGCTCTGGAAAGCAGCCCAGGGAGAGCTGATGGGTGAGGAGCTGGCTCTGGCTGCACTGCACTGACTCCAGCACGTAAACAGCCCGAGGGGGCTGTGTCAGTGCAGGAGATTAAACCAAAATCCCAGCCAGATTCCCCTGGTGGCAAAGCTTTTCCACCACGGTTGGCTGACTCTGCATTTAAAGGCAGCTCTGCATGTCCCCAGGCCAACCTGCCTCAAACAGGGAGACCACCCCATCCCCATCCCCCCTTCCCCTCATTTTCCCACCCCATCCTTGGAGACTCTGCTCCAAGCAGCTCTCCAGCCCCACGGAGGGGATATTTCTGTGCAAACACAGCCTCAAAGAAAGCCTGGGTAAATGCCTCTTTATTTTGCTCACAGCAGGCAGCGCAATTTGTCTCTAATGAGCACTAACACGCTCCCTGCCATCACTCAGAGCAATTATTCTGGACTCACTGGTTGCATGCAGAGCTCGGATATCCAGCTAAGAGCCTGTGCCAAGCCCTGCCTCAGCAGCAGCTGCTGCTGGACGCTGTGGCCAGGTCACCCTGCAGGAAGAGTCAGCTCGGTGTGACACAGGGAGCTTGTCTCTCCTCGGGTGAGCAGTTCCACGTTCCTGCAGGAGCAGTTCCACCTTCTTGCAGACCAGTTCCACCTTCCTGCAGGAGCAGCAGCTGGTTTGGCTGCTCCAGCTGCAGCCACGGGTGGGCACAGGCTGCCAGACACAGGAGAGGGCTCCACTGACAATCCCTGCTTTGGTCAGCCTGCTGCTTGGAGTGGTTTTCCTGCCTCCCTCTACACTCCCAAAAGGGCACATCTAAAATGTTTTGAGAACTTCATTTCCTGAAGTTCTTGGTTGTGCTGTACAGAGGGATGAATATAGGGATGAAGTTGCCTCCAGCCTCGACCTGAGCTCTCCTGCCTGAGACTTTTCCCATTAGAGAATTGCAGCCAGGGACCCAAAGAATCCTAAATTAATCTTAATATTTATAATGGGCTTCAAAGGAGGTGGAGCAGAGCAGCCCCATATCAAAGGTGGCTGCTTTAACAAGAAGGTTCCTTGCAGAAGATGCCATAATTGAGTGCACAGTAATTGGAACAGAGCAATGGCTCCTGCACAGGGCCTGGGTGAGCAGCGTGGGGGTTTTGTTACTAATTAGGGGCTGGTTTATAGTTTATATCCCAGGATTTAAAGCTCCCTCAGTTTGTTTCTGTGCTGCTCTGCCTGCGTTGTGCTCTGGTGTTGCCAGAGCTGGGGCAGGTGTGGGATCCTGGCATTCCTGAATGCAGAGATTCTCTCCCAAACGCTTCCCAAACTCCACTCGGTGACAGTTTTCAGCAGCAATTCTGCATCAAACTGAAAAACTAGGAGCTGGCGTGAGAAAAATAGGGCAGGGTTGGAAGATGAAGCTGGGATTGCACTTGAGGAGCGTTTATTAAAAAGAATGAAACTGATTTCCTGTGATTGCACAAAACATTTCTGGAATACCAACACAGGAGCAGCGGTGCAGCCTGAGGATCCATCCGTGGCTGCAGCTCACAGTTGTTGTGGCTCCATCCCATCCTCTGCACAGCCAGACCTCCTCCAGGGCAGCCCTGGCTGGCTGCTGAAGGGATTCTGCTGCCTGTAGAGCCCCACCCCAAATTTAGGAGTGGTTTTGGGAATGGAGAAGGGAAAGCTGCTGGCTGATGTTGGATGGGGTCGTGGGCAGGATGCTGCCTGGGAGCTCAGCTCTGTCTCCGTGCCCCAAATGGATATTCACACACAAAAGGTGATGTTGATTCAGCCTCGTTCTCTGCTGGAGATAATTTCCAGCAATGCTCCAAATTCCGAGCTGCAGCTGAGGTTTTTCCTGTGTGCTGGTCAGTCTTCTAAAAACCTGTTCCTTTCATAAACCCATGGTCACTGTGGAGCTAAAGCTCTTCTGGCAGCGGCCAAGCTGTGTCGGCAGCCCTGAAGTTCAAATTAAAATAAACAGAAAAGTGCTTCCCAAAGCTGGAGGCAGAACAGAAGAGCTGCTACCTGGCATTCCGACAAGGAAAGAGGATGGGGAGCTGCATCCTCAGTGTGCTCCTGACTCACTCCGTGCCTGGGGTGAGTCACTTCCGAAGGTCTCTCCTTCCAATGTCCTCTCTGCTCTGCAGGGAATGGAAACGCTCCTGAAAGCTCTTCCAAGCCCCATTCATTATTAAATGCCTTTAAGTGTGTGGCTGCAGGGGAAGGAACACCCTGTGGGCACTGATCTCTGCTCCGTGGGCAGAAAACACTCCTGGGTTTGAAAGGAGCTTCAGCTCACAGAAGGAGTGGCTGAGCTGTAGGTTCTGACTGCGAGAACAGCTGGGGGAAAGGTGGATTCTGCTGGAGTCCAGGAAAAACCTGGGAATGTTTCCTGCTCACTCTGGGTGAGCTGAGAACACCAAAGAAATGAGGAGATGTTGTTTAGTGCACCACAGAGTGTGGAGTTGGAGTTTTTAGGTTTTGCTATATATATTATATAGAGACAACATGGAGATTCTAGGGTGTTGGCTTCTTCTTTCTTCTCCTTCTCTTCCTTTCCTCTCTGACATGAATTCCAAACGGAGTGGTTTGTTAATTGGTAGATAGAATTTAGCGTAGAGGAGAGATGTCAATGAGGTTGATATTCACTGGTTTTGGGAACAAAATAAGATAGGTAAAGTTTTCTAACTGGTTGATAATAGATAGAAAAGCTACCTGCTTTGGGTAGCCATTGCCATTCTGCCCTCGTGTTCCTGGAGGTCACAGCACAGTCTGTGCCTCCAAAACTTTGATAAGAAAGAAAATAAATAAGCTTTGAAACAGCAGAAAGAAGCTTCATTTCATCTTTTTGGTACATGGGACACTGAAATAAGGAACACAGCTGGGCCAGGAGTCAGGGTCCAGAGAACTCCCCTGACAGATTCCTGCTCAGAGAATTCCTGTGCTGGCAGCTGTGCAGTGTTTATTGCAGCAGGACATGTTTCCCATGCCGTGTCCCCCACAGTTTGTTCCATGGCAGTGGATCTGCTCCTTCTGACCCTGGGTTAAAGAGTCATTTAACACCCTACGCTTTTCACCCCCTAAAAGTGCTTATACGCACTGACCCTGTCACCTCAGCCTCTCACACTGAATTAAAACACTGAGTTTGTAAAAACCTCACTGGAAAGCATTTCCCCAACTCGGTTTTGAGCTGGAAGCTTTCCCACTCGGGCATCCAAGTGCACCCCAGCAGCCCTGCTCTGGTTCTTGCAGGTCTGAGAGAATTGGTGGCATTAGGACACCTTATCTTCAAAGCACCCAGCCCTGACTCAGAATTTCCCTCTTTTGGTTTTGTTTTTGCATCCCAAACTCTTTGTATCTCCCAGAACTTTTAGCAGTGACAATTTTATCCTTATTTCTGGAGTGCTCAGAGTTGTAAAGCGAGCGTGGCCTTGCACTGAGTTCTGCCAAACACCACTCGAGGTGGCACTTCAGAGGCTCAAACCCCACTCTGAGCTCCTCCAGCCCCTCTCTGCTGCAGCCCTTTCACACCAGCTCCCTCCAGGATGTGCAGTGATAAAATTCTCCCTCAGATTATCCAGCAGCTGTGGGAAAGGTGAAGCTCATTGCACCTCCCCATCATCCTGCCAGCCCCAGCTGTAAGAACTTTGGAGAATTGATTTTGAGTTTGTTTGACAAGATCCGCTTTTTTTAAACCCACGCTGACAGGTGTTAATTATCCCACAGTCCTTAATTTCCTCATCATTTTCCAGCATCTTTCAGAGGCAACCGGGGGCAGTGCTAATCCTTAGGTTTGGGAAACATCCCTGTGTGTTTTTCCGGGCCCCTGGAAGAGTGGGAGAGCTGCTGGGAAGATGATGGAGTGGCCACTCTCACTCCAACAGCACCTCTGGGGCCTCCCAGCAGAATTTTATTGGATTCTGCCTTTCCAGGAGTGGACACAACTCTGTCTTCTCTCAGGCCTGAGGGATCCAAGCCTTCCCAGAGGGAGGAATTGCTGCTCTGCTGATGGAATGGGTCTGTGCCAGCACTGATGTGACGAGGTGACACCAGGCCCCTGCTGTAGGAGCAGCCTGTGACCCAAGAAAATGGACAAAAATGCAGCTTTGTTGTTCCTCAGGTGGCTCCACACCCATCCCATCACTCCCACCCTCCAATCCTTCCAGATAAATGTCCATCAGCTGGTCCTGTTCTCTGCCTGTCCCTCTGCCCCCATTCCCAGGGGCTCCTCCTGTCCTGCCACAGCCACCAAAGTGTCCCTTCGGTCACACCTGGGACGTCCTACCCTCACCAGGAGTGGTGCCAGGCTGCCCAGGCCTCCATCAGCTGGTCCTGTTCTCTGCCTGTCCCTCTGCCCCCATTCCCAGGGGCTCCTCCTGTCCTGCCACAGCCACCAAAGTGTCCCTTTGGTCACACCTGGGACATTCTACCCTCACCAGGAGTGCTGCCAGGCTGCCCAGGCCACCAGAGCCACTTCTGGCCACCACCAGAGAAGCTGAAGAGGTCACTCAAGTGAGGCTAGTGAAGGCTGCTCAGCAAACAGTGAGCTCTGCACCTAAGTGCTGCCATCACCTAGCACAGGGATTGGGAGCACTGGGATTGGGAAGAGTGGGATTTGCTGTCTTTTGAGGCAAGAACCAGTCCCAGCTTCATCTCTGTCACCACTTGTTCTCAACACCACAAATCCTGGTGTTCTCCTCAGTGCCTTTTATGGGAAGTGGAGAAATTAGCTAATTCCCCATTGCTCCATCCCCACTTATTAGTGCTACACGGAATTGGGTAATTATGAATAGAACTGCCAGGCAAAATGAAACTTCTCCCTTAAAAATGCATTTTAATTAACTCTGCTGGGTCCATGTGCTCCTTAGGAGGTGCTGACTGTGCCTTACTGGCTGAGCTCTGCCCACACAGGAGACCACAAGCTTGGCTCAAGGGCTACACAAGGGCCTCATCTTCCCTCTGTACCTACCCTGGAAGGCGATAGTGAGTGAGGTGCTGCTCCTCAAAGCTTGTTTGATCTACTAAAGTCTGCTCTACTAAAGTTTGATCTACTAAAGTTTGATCTATTGAAGCTGAGTAACAGAAAGATACAGAATCACTGAATTACAGGCTGGGTTGGGTTGGAAGGGACATTAAAGTCCTTCCCATCCCACCCCTGCCATGGCAGGGACACCTCCCACTGTCCCAGGGTGCTCCCAGCCCCAATGTCCAGCCTGGCCTTGGGCACTGCCAGGGATCCAGGGGCAGCCACAGCTGCTCTGGGCACCCTGTGCCAGGGCCTCACACCCTCCCAGCCAGGAATTCCTTCCCAATATCCCATCTAAAGCTACTCTCTCTGTGTGAAGCAATTCCCCCTTGTCCTGTCACTACATCCCTTGTAAAGAGTCTCTCTTCATCTTTCTTGTTGGCTCCATTCAGGCACTGAAAGGCCCTGGTTGGGTCATCCTGAAGCCTTTTTTGTTCTCCAGGCTGGGCAATCCCAACGTGCCAGAGCAAAGGGATTGCTCTGAGAAAGCAATCAGTCTCTGCTCTGAGAAAGCAGAGCTTGGGGCTTGGTGAGTGAGCAGTGGGAGAGGTGACAACCTCTGCCCCACACAGAGCAGCAGTGGGAAGGGTCCCTGGGACACCAGCAGCGCGAAACACAAAATTTTACATGTCCTTCACAAAAGGCAAGGAAAAAAAAACCCTCCGGGTTTCCCAGCTGGACAGAGGTGTAAGGAAGCCCAGAGTCAGAGCTGGGGGAGGTGGAAATGCAGTTTTCCCCTCTGGGGTGGCAGCAGGAGCTGCTCACTCAGACCCACCCTGACCTTCTTGGTGCTCCCACATCCTGGAGGGGCCATGGGGAAACTCCTGTGGGTGCTCCAGGACAAAAGCCAAGGCCCCATGGAAGCCCCACCACCATGGGACCTTTCACAAGTTCCCACCTTGCAATCCAAGGCTTTCTAGATGGAGGCAATGCCGTGGATTAGGGAGGCAAACTTATAGAAGGGAGACTTTAAAATAAAATCTTCTAGGCTTGCGAGACAAAGTTTCACAGCAAACAGTTATGTCTCCCTGCTCCCCCTGCTTTCTTCTGGCAAGATGATTAAATGCAGTAAATAAATACATGAAAATAATGAGTCTTCCAGACCTTGCAGCATTCATTTTAATAGATGCTATTTAACTACACACAGAATCACAGATATCTACCTTTCAAACGCTGGTTACAAAGATTGGGAAGGCTGCCAAGAAAATGGCTTTTATTTCCCCCCAATAGATATCAAAAAGAAACAATTTATATGTTGAAATTGCCTTTATTTTTTAATCCATAAATAGTTGTTACTGACAAAAGTGGAAAAATCCTTAAGACTCTAAATTTTACTAAACCGATAATATTTTTTGTTTACAGTACATACAGAATGTGCTTTTACAGGTAAGTATAACAACAAGAATAATACAGAGAAAAACAGTCAAATACTGCTCATCTTGAAGCTTGTTTAATGGTTAACCAAGAGTCTGTGCAAAGTTACAGATACAAATGTACTTCCTCTTCAGTACTACTGTATAATAAACATGGAATCCATAAACTGGGCTAAAGCACAAAAATATCCACTTAACCCCTCTTAGGAAATATTGTCCCCCAAACTAAAAATATTACAGTAAGAAGTGTCTTTCTCAGAGCCAAGAAATTCTTGCTACAAAAATGTCTCAGGGGTTTGCAGGCGGGCGGGAGCGGCAGAGGGGCAGAGGGGCAGAGGGGTGGGATGAAGACCTCCCGGGATGGAGAGAGATCTCCTGAAATGGAGAGAGAGTTCTCGGGATGGAGAGAGACCTCCTGGGATGGAGAGAGACTTCTCGGGATGGAGAGAGACCTCCTGGGATGGAGAGAGACCTCCTGGGATGGAGAGAGATCTCCTGGGATGGAGAGAGACCTCCTGGGATGGAGAGAGATCTCCTGGGATGGAGAGAGACCTCCTGAAATGGAGAGAGATCTCCTGGGATGGAGAGAGACCTCCCAGATGGCGAGAGACCTCCCAGGATGGAGACCTCCTGGCATGGAGATCTTCTGGCAAGGAGAGAGACCTCCTGGCATGGAGAGAGACCTTCTGGGATGGAGACTCCCTGTCATGGAGACCTCTCGGGATGGAGACCTCCCGAGATGGAGAGAGACCTCCCGAGATGGAGATCTCTCGGGATGGAGACCTTCTGGGATGGAGACCTCCAGGGATGGAGACCTCTTGGGATGGAGACCTCCTGGACATCGTGTGGCCACGGTGGAGACGCGGGGTGCTGGGAGCAGAGATCTCTTTCAGACTGACACCAACGCGCTCAGACAGCCCCAGCCGACTCTCCCCTCGCCTTGGGAGAAGCACGGTTGGCTTTTCCCAGCCGGATTTTGTCTCGGGGAGGGCAAGGGAGAGAGCTGGGAACGATCCCTGCTCCCACCTGCCTGTGGACACACAGCTCAGGAGCAGCCCCAACATCGGCTTATTGCTAACAACACTCGCTAGGAAAATATCTAAACCCCTTTCTCACACATTTCCCTTCCCTACCCTTCACTCGGCTGAAATACTCCCGAACAGGAAATCTGTTTGCACTAAAGGTATTTCAGCAGAGCCCCTCCTTCCAGGTTAAGCACTAAATCTGAAACCAAACTAAGACAAGCTATTTCTCCGTGAGCTGAAGACGGCAAATTGATCACCAACAGAATTCCAAACACAACTAAGTCACCCTTTTTCATGGCGATTTTGTTTGTGGGGGTGGAAGAAGATGAGGATGTCTTCTCAGCTACCAGGAACTAGCCAAGCTCCTGCAGGTTCCTGGTGGGAATGCTTCTGATGGAACAGAAATGTGCATGGGGGAAGCTCAGGTTCCTGGGAGCAGCTTTGCAGCCAGCCAGGCTCAGCAGACAGAAATTAAACCCAGGCCAGGGAAGGAGGGCTTACTCCTGGACAACTGTCTCTGTTTCTTCCCACCCGCCCCCATCCCCAAGTAACAGCTCATCGTTTATAAAAGGAACATTAAAACATTGAAAAATATTTCTCTTTTTTTTTTTTTTTTCCCCCTTAAAACACTATTCACTGGCATTTAGAAGGCTTTTTGTGATAAAGTTTCTGTTGCGTGTGGTGCTGCGTGTGGTTCATTAAAAATAGTTTTCCACGTTTCGAAGGATGATTCAACACAGTTTGGAAGCTTCGATTGGTACGGGGTCAGTCAGAACGTGTTGATTGCATTTTGGATTATGTATGTGTATATATATTTGTATCTATACACACACACACAGAGTTGTATAAAACCCAGCGCAGCCCACCCAGGATGTGTCGCTGCTCAGGGAATGCAAATAATCATCAACTTGTAGGAAATAATATAAACTTTTCTACATCCCCCTCCCCCAGTCCCTGCACATGCACTCTGGGACCTGGACACTCCCCAGGTGAGTGTTTGCACCCGTGGGTGGAGAAAAAGACAGATCAATTCTTCAGAGTATATGAGCTTAATCAAGGCAGGTTATATTTTGCTGTACAGAGGAATGTGGCTGCTTCCTGCTTTTCTCCTGAGTGCAAGGTGTTGTGGTGACTCAGACATGAGGAGAAGGGAGCAGGAAGGTCACAGTGCAAGGAACAGCCTCCCTTGGAGCTGCTGCCTGCCAGGAGCCTGACCAGGAGGAGAGCAGTGAGGACCTGGGCAGTCCCAGCCTGGCACTCTCCTTCTGGGCAGGCAGTGGATTGTGACACACCACACACGATGCGTCAGGACAGTGACACACAGGATGAACAAAAACGCTTTGCTGCTCTACAGTTTCTGTTGTGAGAGGGTCTCAAAGCACTTCACAGACATTATGGTCTGATCCCTCAGCAGAGCTAAATTCTCTGATGAAATTCTCATTATCATCACGTGGGGAACTGAAGTGCTGGGGACCAGGCTGTGGGTCATGACACTCAGTCCCAGGCCAAGGGTTCTTTCAGTGACAAACACTCAAAAGGAAGAATTAGGAAAAAAAAAACGACCTAAGGACACTGTGTGTGCTGAAATGCCACTGCCCCATCTACCAACCCATCCCAGCACACAGAGCGAGCTGTGGGAACACATGGTACCCAGGTGGTATCCAGGGCACCGTTCCTTCCCAAGGAAATTGGCTGAAAATTTTCTGTGGTGGTGGCAGAGTCCCTGAAGAGATTTGGCCTAAAAAGGCTCCTTGTGGGACACATCTGCTTGAAACAGTTGAGTGGGTGGGAAAAAAGAGAAGGAAATGAGGCTGAGATTTCTCTGGAGGATTCTTGCCCAGGTAGGACACGGCAGCAGAGGGCCTGTGATGTTTGTTAGCCAGAACAGGAGAGGACACAGAGGTCAAATGGCCCAGGCACAGCTCAGCATCTGCACGGGCTAATTGAATGAAAAATTTCCAAATTTGCATCTGGTCCAGCAACTTCTTAGTTCACAAATGGGACATTTAGATGAGGACTAGAGCTTGAGACGCACAGCTAAGGACACGGAAAGAGGAGTGTTCACCTACCCACAGCCTCCCACCGCCACCTCTTCTCTGGCTCTGCCACCACAGCTCCTGCAGACTCTGCGGTGGACTCTGCTCTCCCTCAGAGTTCAGATCTCCCTGGCTTTGCTTGGGCCAAGAGAGAGTGGAAGAGCCCCAGAACCTCAGCAGGGGCTGCCTCCCCATCAGCCAGGAGAGCTTCTCTTCTCTTCTCTTGGGCCTGTGGGAAGGTCAGCAAGGGCAATGTTTTCACAGGGATTGTCTTCTGGGAGGAGACATCCAGGGACTGAGCTGAGGAGCTTGGAGGTAGTCAGGGGAGAGTAGTGTCCATCAAGGGAGGGGGGAGGAGACGAGGTGTGAGCCTGTTCTCCCTCATCCCTCCCGTGCCATGAGCTGCCACCCTGATCCACAGACAGTTCTGCTTTTTGCCCAAGGCTGCAGGATCTGACCCTGGAGACTTTTATTTGTTTATTCCTTCCCAGCTCAGTTTCCGTCAAACAAAGCCCCAGTAACCCCTCACCGATGGAGCCCTTCTCAACTCAGTCTCCATCAGGTGGGGCAGGATAAAGCTCTGGAAATAAAACCAGCTCCAGGACAGTCTGGGAAAGAGAAAGGCCACCTGGACACCCCACTGAGGCCCAGCTGTGAGTCCCACCAGGGTGAGGACATGTGCTCCTCCTGGTGCTGCACCAAAGCCTCCACAGGAGACTCACGCTCACGGGGTCATCGTTTGCTACAGGACTCGGGGCTGGGAACGTCATTAAGGCCAGGAGGTATTTGAGGGGAGGGAGAAGGGCAGAGCAAAGCTCAGTGAAGCCTAATGGAGAGCCAGGTTGGTGTGGGAAGGTGGGACGTGAAGAGAAGCGCACAGGGGTGTGCTCACAGCCTGGAGTCAGTCGTCACCTCGCCCGGAGGAGGGAGTGACGAATTGAAATTGAAATTGAAAACTCACATGCCTGGCCAGATCCACCCAGGGTGTGAGTGTGGCCTCCAGGGCACACCAGGGACAGTGCCCAGCACCCACAGCTCCAGCACCAGCTCTGGCTGGGCTTCAAACCCTCTGAGAGCTTTTCCTGGCTGCAGAAGTGTGTTCTGGGTGGGGAGTCGGTTCTACAGAATTTGGTAGGGACACAAATCAAAGGGAAAAAAACAAAAAAAAAAAAAAGAAGGAAAAAAAACCAAACCCAAACCCAAATCCAACAAAAAAACCAAAGCAAAGCCCAATCTGTCTGGAAAGCCAAAGGTAAAACCCTCACAAATTCTGGACCCACGAGTCTATGTTTTAAAGATTTTACAAATATACAGTATCTAATTAGCGTTATATCAGATATACAACATGCCCGTTAATTATAATTATGCTGGATATATAATTTATATGCATGAAATGTCTTCATGGTTAGGATTGGGACTCAGTGGAATTGGAATTTGGAAGGTTTTCTTGGGAGGCCACTGCAGGGAGAGAAAACCACGGAAAGTTACCGACCTGCTTTTCGGTAAACAGACACCCTCAGCTTTGTGCCTCTGCTAAGGGCTGGAAAAAGATCTGCTACATATGGAGTTCTAGGCTGTAAAAGGGAGGAGAAAACGCTCAGAAACAGGGGAACTGGGCCATGGAAAATGCTATCAGGAAAAGAAACTTCTGGGGAGAAATCCAGGCTCGGGGACAGGCGTGGCAGCCTCGCCTCGCGGGGGTCTCGGTGGGGTCAGGACCCCTCCCCAGCACAGGTCAAACACTGAACGGGTTCTGGTGCTTTAGGTTCAGCAGTGGCAAGAAGCTGGAGGAAGAGAAAGCTCCTCTTCCTCCTTCCTATTTACAGGTTGGAGACACCAAGATACTAGAATGAGTGGAGGAAAGGGTCTAACAAGCATTTCAGCGTATTTGTGCTTATTGAACACATCAACCCCACTACTTCCTACGCTGAGAGAGCAGGCGATTTGTAGGCACTAGTATGTTTTTTTTTATCTTATGAGTATATTTCATATAAACTAAAACTTTTATTTCTCAGCCAGGCTATTCTTTGTCCCCTAGATCTGCCAGTCCCGTAGGGAAGTCTGCCCTTGGACTTGCTCCAAGGGTGACCAAGAACAGATGCGTGGGTGCTGAGGGGTGTCGAGCAGCCTGGGAGTGACCCCAGCAGACAGAACTTCCCTGCTCGGTACTCAAAGGCCAAACACGAGGCCCAAGAACGAGGCCCCTTCCTGTATTTCCTCCTCCCTGCCTCAGGCTGCTTCTCCTTGGAGCAACTGAAAAGTCCTGAATTCATGGGAACTGTGGGATAATGCAGGTGAGCCCTTGGAAGGAGCCATCGATTACTATGGCTTTCTTTGACAGAAACTGATGCGCGTCAGGAAATTTTCCCCTGTTATCCCTCACTAGTGTCTGGCTGCTGCTTCAGCTCTTCCTGTGTCACTGATGAAGGGGTGGCTTTAAAAACAACGCGGGCGGGACTGTCAGAGAAGTCTTTGCAGACACTGAGTTAGTAGAGGTTATCTTGGCCTATAAGGCCACTGCAGAACGGGGGTGCCGTGGCCACCCCAGGCCTTAAGGAGTATCTACAATGCACTGGGTCATGTCAAACAGTCACCTCTGTTTTGCTGGCGGTGCGGTAGTGGTGGTGGTGGCCGGGGATGTAATGCAGCTGTTCCACCGTGTTGTGCCGGCGCGAGGCGAACGCTTGGCGCTTGGCCGAGGTCGGGTTCATACCCAAGGTATTGTACAAGTTATTTGAGGCACTGGGATGGGAGTGCATTTTTGACATCCTGTAGCGATCCAAGACCGGTGTGGACACAAAGACATCCGTGTGTGACAAGGCCCTGGACATGGACTGCTCGGGGTAGGCCGAGCGCTCCGGGGACAGCAGCGGGTCCTGGGAGTGCAGGCGCTCTGCCGACAGCAGCTGCTCGTCTGACAGGATGCGTTCGTAGGACATGCTGAACTCCTCGGGCATGATCCTCTCCGGGGACAGCACCCTGTCCTGGGACATGGCCCGGATGGGACGGCGAGGCCTGTCCCGGTGGTTGCCCTGCTGAGACATTTTGATGACGTTGATGGGCAGCGTGCCCCGGGCTGCCAGGTCGGGCAGGTGTCTCCTCCTCATGTAGTACTCGTCAGCCTCTTTGTCAGCTGTGGGAAGGGAAAGGGAGAGGTCAGAAACGTCACAGTGCTGTCCCAGGGGTGAAAAGGAGCTGTGCAGAGCACAGAGCCCTGGAGCTGCCTCCGGGTGACACCCAGAGTGATGCTTTATGTTTTATCTTTTATATTTTCTCAAACCCTGCAGTGCCCAGTGTAACTCTGCAGCTCCCTGGAGCTCGTTCAGTGCTGTTCTCTCATGCTCACACTGACATAACAAAGCCTCTCCAGCTCGCTCTCCAAGGACACCCAGACCCTCCTGGGCCCAACAACTGCAAACCTTCATCTTGGGGACAGGGGGGCAAGCTTGGGCAAATTCCATCCTTGCCTGGCTTCTGCTTGGGCAATTGATGCTGATATCAAAGTGGGAAGAACTCGGGAGCTGGCATTGTCCATGTTGGGATGCACTGAGGCAGGAGCCTCTGGAGCCCAGAGTGTGACCTCTGAAGGCCTTTCCAATCAATCCCTCCTTTATTCCTTTATTCCTGCCTGCTCTCTGTTTCTAGGTAGATATTTAAGGCATCATCCAGAGCTCACACCACAGGAATGAGTCTTCATTCCTCACAACCCAACACTTCTTGGAAGGATGTCTCACTGCAAATGTCAGGCAGCAGCTCTCTCCTGGCCTCGAGCTCTCGTGTCTTTAAAAGCGCCTTCTAGGAAGCCTGAGGGTGGGGGAAATTCCATATGGCCCCAGGAACTGGAGGCATTTTTATTCTATATCGTGGCCAGAGATGGAAATGCCACGCTGGATGTGCTCAGGCTCAGCAGCCACGCTGGAGGCTGGCTGCAGAGTGGGAATGAAGCAATTAGCACTCTGGCACTTGGCCTCTGCTCTGGATGAGAGGAGTTCCACTGGATTTGCCCAAGTGACTCTAAATAGATGTAATTAAAGCACAGAACATCCCAAATGGAGATGTGCTTGGATGCTCACACCTGGCTCTGGTAATTGCCAGCAGGAGCTAAACCAGCTTATGTGAGGTTTACAGCTCAGGCTGCTGGAGAGGCTGCACCATCAGCTGGGTGAAAGTGGTTTGAAGTTGTTCCTTGCTAATTTGGGTTAAAAATGCAGCATGCTCTACACTTTAAAACGTTTTGCCCATTAGGAGCATTAAAAATACCTTTTCCTTCTCTCTCCCACCCCTTGTACAGCCTTTTGCTGGACATGGCTGAACCTTTGCAGGGAGCTGATTTCATTTCAAAGGCGCTTGTAAAGCTCACTCAAGCCATGCCCACTGTGATTCTGAGGAGGAGGAACATTTCCAGGTGTGGAAAAACTTCTCATCTGCATCCCAGAAGAGCTGAACCAGCCGTGTGTCACACCCAACAAGCTGCTCCAGGCAGCACCAGACAGACATTTTCCAGGCTGCTGGCTCTGAGGGGGTGTCAGCCTGAGCCAGGGATGGGGAATTGCTGGAACCCAGGAAAGCCAAAAAAACTTTCCCTGATCTTTTAGGGACGATTTTCAGCCCTAAAGCTCCACAAGAAGGCTTAGCCTATGAACTAAGACTGTGGGAAAAGCTGCCCCCAATTCTGGGTGAGCTGAGAGCACCAAAGAAATGAAGAGATCATTGTTTAGTGCACCACAGAAAATGGGTTTGTAGTTTTAGGTTTTGCCCTATATATTAATATGGGGACAACATGGAGAATTCAGGGTGTTGGCTTCTCCTTCTTCTTCTTCTCCTTCTCCTTCTTCTTCTTCTCCTTCTCTTCCTTTCTTCTCTGACATGAATTCCTAATTAATTGCTAATTGGTAGATAGAATTTAGTGTAGAGGAGACATGTCAGTGAGGTTGATATTCACTGGTTTTGGGGACAAAATAAGATAGGTAAAGTTTTCTAACTGGTTGATAATAGATATAAAAGCTACCTGCTTTGGGTAGCCATTGCCATTCTGCCCTCGTGTTCCTGGAGGTCACAGTGCAGTCTGTGCCTCCCAAACTTTGATAAGAACCAGAAATAAACAAGTTCTGAAACAGCAGAAAGAAGCTTTGTTTCATCTTTTTGGGACATAAGACCATGAAATAAAAAAGACAGCCTGGCCAGGAGCCAGCGGGGTCCCAGCACCCTGACAGTCTGCTTTTCCTAAAGGTAAATTTTCTGGCTTTCCTCCTCTGCAGCTCCAGCAGGTTTCCTCTCTGGGCTCGTCTCTCCTTGTTTTAATTGGCTTTAACATTTCCAAGCTGCCTGGTCGTTTGTGATGATTCTCCAGCCAGCACCAAGTGGTTTAACACGCCTGGAAACACAACCTTCCTTCCTGGCTGACCTTTCTCACTCGGCTGGGAAGGGCAATTCCCCGGAGCACGGGGCAGGACGGAATTAATCTGTCTGCTCTGGCTCAGCCACATCCCCACACGCTGCCATCGCTGCTTTTCCCACCTGCCAGGCCATCCCAGCCCCTCTGAGACCCTCCCACCACAACCCCGGGTGGGTTCCTGCTGTCTGTGCCCTGCAGGAACAGACAGGGGAGATAAAGAGCCCTGGTCTTTCACCATCTGTCTCTGCTGACTGGAGGAAAAGAAATCATTTTTCCCTGCCTGGCAAGCCCAAAGAAACACAGACAAGCACCTGAAACATCGATTTAAAAAAAAAAAAAATCTAATGCTTATTATCTTGCTCGAATGGAAATATCTGTTAATGACTTCTTTGTAACTTCTTTATTTCATTTTTTTCTAATCATGACAGGGAGTCCATTGGAAAGGAGTAATTTTAAATAGGAAAAATGAATGCACAATGAGTAATTTTCAAAGTCCTGCATTTAGATATTGCAATTTTGTTGTTGTTGTTGTTGCCTTTAGCTCCTTTATATGGAATAAGAAAATTATCCTGCTGGCATTTTGCAAGGGGAGGTTTGGGCTCTGGGTGCCTCTTTTCCTTTGGCTCTGGAGTGGAGCAGCTGCAAGAAAGTGATTCAGTGATTCTGGAGGTGCTGAGTGGATTCAGTCCCAGTGGGAGCAGGGAGGGCTTGGCACTTCCAGAGCTGAGATGATTTGGCTACCCAAAAAGCAGAGAGTCGAGCAGTTGGTTTGGCATTTGCCAGGTGCTGTGCAGGAGGCTGGGGTGGTGTCCTGCAGAGACCACTGGAGTCTGCCTAGACCTGCCCTGGGTGGGTAAATAGGTGAGATTTGCCCTGCAGTGAGCAGGGATGCCCTGCTGGGGTTGGGTGGGGTGGATATTTATGGGTTTGACTGAATCCCACTCCAGCCAAGTGCCAAAGACAAGCAAAGGGCTCCTGGTGGCTGCTTGGTGTCCACTGACTGGGACAGGAGCTGCCCAGAGGGGCAGGGAAAGCTCCAGGAGCACTGGCTACACTCAGGGCATTGAACCTCATCATCCCACTGAAGCTGAAGAGTTTGAAATAAGCAGAGGGGATGAACTGGAGCATTACAGAACCACTGGCAGAAAAATGCAATGCATAAAACAGCAGGAAAGGAGAGATGCTAACCTGTGTGAATAGGGCAAACCTGCTGGAATACCCAAAACACCTCATGGATCTGAGCATGGAACAGAGAATGGATCTGAGCATGGAACAGGCCAGGAGGAGCTCTGGACTCACAGCATGGAACAGAGAATGGATCTGAGCATGGAACAGGTCTGGAGGAGCTCTGGACTCACAGCATGGAACAGAGAATGGATCTGAGCATGGAACAGGTCAGGAGGAGCTCTGGACTCACAGCATGGAACAGAGAATGGATCTGAGCATGGAACAGGTCAGGAGGAGCTCTGGACTCACAGCATGGAACAGAGAATGGATCTGAGCATGGAACAGGTCAGGAGGAGCTCTGGACTCACAGCATGGAACAGAGAATGGATCTGAGCATGGAACAGGTCAGGAGGAGCTCTGGACTCACAGCATGGAACAGAGAATGGATCTGAGCATGGAACAGGTCAGGAGGAGCTCTGGACTCACAGCATGGAACAGAGAATGGATCTGAGCATGGAACAGGTCAGGAGGAGCTCTGGACTCACAGCATGGAACAGAGAATGGATCTGAGCATGGAACAGGTCAGGAGGAGCTCTGGACTCACAGCATGGAACAGAGAATGGATCTGAGCATGGAACAGGTCAGGAGGAGCTCTGGACTCACAGCATGGAACAGAGAATGGATCTGAGCATGGAACAGGTCTGGATTCACAGCATGGAACAGAGAATGGATCTGAGCATGGCACACCAGGAGCAGCTCTGGACAGGCACCATGGAACACGTGGATGGCAGCACTGCCCAGGGCAGGCAGGGCTCCTCCTGGAAAGGATGTTCCCAACCACCTCAGCAGCTTTCTGTTGTAATTTGGTTCCAGCTGCCCCTGTGGCTGCCGAGATCCCTGCCCTGGCTGTGCCAAGGGCAGCTCTGAGCACCCAGCTGGGCTCAGCTGGGCTCCAGCAGAGAGAACAAAAGGATTCTGAGATGACTCCCTCAGGAGCAGAGCCGAGTGGAGGAGTGGGAGGCAGCACAGCAAGGAGACCAGCGAGCAAATAACCACATGTACTCTGCCAGTCATGAAATGACTCTCTACACTCATCCCTGATGAGGAGCAACAGCCAAAGGAATCATCCCCAGGGATGCTAACCCAGGAGTGCCCCCGCAGAGGGAAGGGAGGCACGAGGTACGGAGGGAACGAAACGAGCTGACACCTACTGAGTCTCTTCAGGGATGAATATTTACTCGGGTTGGTCTTGACAGCAGACTCGTAGGACGGCGGGAGGTGGGAGAGGTTCTGGAAGGAGCGGGAGAAGGACAGGTCGTAGGGCTCGGTGGCTGAGGTGAGGATGTTGTTCATCCGCGGCTTGTCTGCAAGAAAACAACAGAGAGAGGCAGGTGTGAGGTGTGCACTGAGAGAGGAAGGTGTGAGGTGTGCACTGAGGAGAGAGGCAGGTGTGAGGTGTGTACAGAGGAGAGAGGCAGGTGTGAGGTGTGCACTGAGGTGATGGAGAGAGGCAGGTGTGAGGTGTGCAGAGAGGTGATGGAGACAGGCAGGTCTGGGATGTGCACAGAGGAGAGAGGCAGGTCTGAGGTGATGGAGACAGGCAGGTGTGAGGTGTGCACTGAGGAGAGAGGCAGGTGTGAGGTGTGCACAGAGGTGATGGGGACAGGCAGGTGTGAGGTGTGCACAGAGGTGATGGAGACAGGCAGGCTATTCCCACAGAATCCAGCAGGGAGCAAAGCTGGATCCCAGCCAGCCCCTCTCGGACGTGGCTCAAGCTGGCACCAGCACATGGGTGAGAAATGGATCCTGTGGTGCTGCTTCCTTGCCCCCAGAGATGATGGAGAGAAGCAAAGTGCTGCCTCACGGTCACCTGGAGCTGTCCCAGGGTGGCAGGAGCTGCACTGGCACTCACCTGGGCTGTGCCAGGTGCTCAGGCAGCATCGCTCACCTTCACCCCCCACACCGTGCTCTCCTCACCCCCAGGGACACAAAACCACTCTGGGGGGTTCTGTTAACTGGGGCTGATGACCCAACTGCCCTCTCTCCTTGCGCCAGGCTCCTCATCAGTGCTCTGAACCTGGAGGCTCTGGGGCACAAGGGCTGTGGGGCTCTGGAGACCTTCGTGCTTGCCCTGCACTGGGGAGTGCAAAGTGGGGCTGTGGGGAACATCTGGGGGCACTCAGAGGACAAGGCAGGATGCTGGAGAGGTTCCTGAGGCAGGAAATCCCTCTACTGATGTTCATTTTGTTGATCACTCACAGAGGGAGTGCCCAGGCAGGGTCTAAGGGCTGATTCCAATGCTGAGGAATCAGAATCACTCTCAGGAAAGATCAGCACTGAGCCCAGATGCTAAAATTGAAATCCAGACTATCTGCAGAGCTTTGAAACCTTGCTCCTTTGCTGAGAGCTGGAAAATGGTCTTTCATCAGCCCAGCCAAGGCACAGGGACCTGCTGAACTGCAGTTGTAACTCCCAGGTGTTCAGATATTTAAATGGGCAGACATGAAAGATTTAACAAATCAGGAACTTCAATTATTGGAAGCAAAGCCTGAACAGACACCAGTGGGCTCTGTCAGACCCCAGAGCAGTGATGGGGATCAGTAGCTGAGGCAAAAGACCACGGAGGTGGCCACTTCCCGGGTGGTCTGAAAACAAAATCAGAGCGGTAAATCCTCTGCAAGAACAGCAGAAAGTTCAAGCCTTGGCTTCACACATTCCTGTTGCACACCCCTAAAGCATCCCCAGGAAGTGCAGTGCATGGTCAGTGTGCACTCACCTGCCCCAAGCCCTCTTGCCTGGTTGGGATGAAAGCACAGATTCTGCCCAAAAGTACCAGAGCAGCAGGGGAATCTCACCTGGGAACGTGCTGGCTTTGGGCAGTGTCCATGCATTCACTAACTTCTCCCATTTCCCAGAAAAAGAAAAAAAAAATCAAACCAAAATCCACCCAAGCAGAGGGCAGAGACTTCACAGACATTTTTCTAGACCTGAGTCATCAGTGAATCTTTTCCCTCTAAAATCATCCCCTCCCCTGCTGCCTTTCTGCCCCGTGGAGCCTTTGTTGGACAGCAGAACATTTTCCTCCTCTCTGAATTTCTCATTTCACTGTCCCCTGAGTGCTCTTGCTGCCTGGAAATGCACCCAGCACTTCCCCTGGGTGTCCCTGCATGGGCATCCAGAGCAGCTCCCACAATTCTTCTCCCCCTGGATATTCCAAACCTCCTGTCACTCACCCTCAGCACTGCACAGTGGCAAAGACAGGCTGAGACAATACTGATTTCCTTACAGAATTCAGCACTGGTGAAAAACTCCTCCTAACAATGCAATAACCACCTCGGTTCATAAACTCTCCCCTCCCGTTGCTCCTGCTCCTCTCTGCTCTCCTGGAGCAGGGTTCTGCTCTGGCAGAAGGAGCACAGACCCAAGAGAGCTGGAGTGTCACCTCTCAGAGAACATCATTTCCTCGCTGATGACTTCCATCCATGTCTAATAGAGTGGCTGCAGGATCAGGGAGTGCATCTCATTCATCAGGGGGCTGGAAACAATTGATTAGATATTATCCAGTAAACAGAGACTGTATCAGCATTGAAACCATGTCCCCACTCCTACTCGTGCTCGTGTGGCAAGGACCCTGGGGTAACATCTCTTTGCAAATTCCTCAGCCAGAACCTGGAGCTAATCTCCATTTTCATGGGGGTTTGGACATGCTGCAGTGAGCTCAGCCACAGGCGTGGAGGAGCTTGTGCTCGCTGCCAAAGCAGGAGCATTAATTGACTGCTTGCATGAGGTGTGTGAAATTAAGTGCCACACGTTTATCAGCCAGGCTGGGGTGGGATCACTTCATCTCCTTGCTGCTTTTTCCATCCACGCACTCAGGAGCAGACCGGAATGGTTCTGGCAAATGAGAAGTCACCTTGAAATCCACTGCCCATCGCTCAGCAAAATAAAGGATAAACCGAAATGACCACAGCTAATTTCAGATGTCTTTTGCATAATGTGGTTTGAGGGGGAGATCAGAGAGCTGAGGCTCTCTAGTAAGGAGAAATATCTCGTGCAATTTATATTCCCAGGCCAGTTCTGCACAAGTTTCTCAGCAGTTTTTCACTCCTGCCATGTATTGGAGTCATGCTTGTCTCTGGTCCCTCTCCTCTTTGTTTGTGGTGTTTGTGGGCTCCTATGGAAGCTGCAGGTCACAATCAATAATTACTAAATCAGTAATCAGTGAAAAGGTCTCCCATTCCCTGCAAGGCAGCTGAGGCTGTTCCCTGCTGTGTTCTCCAGCATTCCCACTCATCCCAGTCCAGCTCTACGCTCTGGGCAGCTGGAGATGACCCCTGGAAAATGAGCTCTGGCCTGTGGTTACTGGGATTACCTTTCAAAGCCAGGTTCAGCCCCCATTTTCCTCAGCACCATCCTGCAGCTCTGTGCCATTTTGTGCCCATTTTCTGACACATCACCCATCCTGGCACAGGGATTTGCAGAGGAGCAGGCAGGAGATGAAGCTCAGAGAGCACCCAGCAGCCACAGGAACCTCCCCCAGCAATGCCATTGGGTTCTAAACCCTCTTGGGTTCTAAACTCTCCTTGTTACAGCCTCGGAGCAGCCACACCTCGGCACAGTCAGAGCAAGCCTCTAAAATTCTGCCCATGTCTGTGATTAATTCAGCAGGAGAGGGCTCAGCTCTGCAGAATTTCCTCACCCTCCAGGCAGCAGGGTGAGTGCTCTGGGCAGGGATGCTCCGGCCCTGGCAGGGCTGGCACAGGGCACGGAACTCACCAGGTGGCACGAGGAGCTCAGGAGGGGAGCAGAGAACTCTGTGCAGCTCTAAGCTCTCCTCCTGGAGCCCTGCCCAGCAAGGTGGGTGAGTTTATTCTGCTTCACCAGCCAGAATTGCCGGGGCAGTCCGAGCCCCCTGTGCTCCTGTGGGAAGCAGAGGAGATCTGCTGGGCTCGGAGAGGCTCCTGCTCTGCTCTACACTCCCTCATGGAGGTTGGGGCTGCTCTGAAGGAGGGCTGGGAGCTCTGCCCGTGCTCCTGCTGCATCCTGATCCCAGCAGGAAAACCTCCTGGCACTGGTGTGGCAGTGAGTGTGAGTCCTGCAGTCCTGCCCTGTCACCCTGGATTTCAGCATTCTGATTCTGTTTGCATTTTTGCTGTGGAGTTTCTCATGCAGTTCATATAAACAAAGCTGTGTTTCTGTAACTCTCTCTTGTTTTCATTCCATTCCTGAGAGAAGAGGTTTTTGATGGACTTCTACCTGAACCAGTGGAGTTGGAGAGGAGAGGAGAAGATCTCACTATCCAATCCACGAGGTTCCACAAAATTGTATATAAGACAGAAAATTAAAGACTTCCCTCTCTTTTTCCTTTCACCTCACCGTGTGTGTGTTCTTTTCGTGCTCTTCTGTGACACTGCCCTGCCTGGGGGACTGCAGTGAAGGTGGACACACAAATCCACTGCTCTGCTGGACCCCTGCACGCAGCTGCTTCGTCCTCTCAGAGGGAAACAAAGCCCCTCGGAGCTGAGGCACAGCCTCCTCTCTCTGCCAGTGCTCTGCAAACTCTCTGCAAGCTCAGAGAAGTTTCAGGATTTCCAGAGCTGTGGAGATCAGACCTGAAGTCTTCTTGTCGCATCTCGCTCTGCCCCTGTTGTTGGAAGATGGTTTCAAAGTGTGTTTACACGAAGCACAAAACCTTTCATGTTCAAGGACGGGAGCAGATGATACCCAAAACCAAAAAAAAAAGAGAAAAAGTGAATTGATGGCAAAGTTTTAAACAAAGCCCAAGTGGCAAAAGGGATGTGCTGCAGATTTGCACTCGAGTCTGCACATATGTTGTGCGAATTCTGCAAGACATTTCAACAGATGCCTTTTAAAACATTCACCCAGAGAAAGCAAACAATGTCACCTAGGAGAAGCTGCTACAACCCAGCCTTCTGCTGCTCAGCTTCAGCTCGGCAGAGCTCCTCTGTCAGAGCACTCCCTGCTCCCCCAGCCCTGCCTCCTGCTCAGCCCTTTGAAGGCTCAGACGCAAAGTCTCGGATTCTGACGCAAGTCCTCACAAAGAGCCAAACTCCTCAGGAAAATCTGGGAGCTCTGATGACGTCCTGGAGCCTTCTGTGCCAGGGCTCAGTGCTCCCAGGCCATCCTGAAGTGACACTGCTGTCAGAGCAGGCAAACAAACTGAGGTTCGCAGACTGAAAATTAAAATTTATAGCAGATATCTTCGGTGTTTGTGTTTTCACACTCCTGTTTTCTCGTGTTACGAACACTGTTATTAATAGTGCTTTGCATTTCTCATGACTAATCTCCAGGAGGTTTCTACATTTCCAGGTCAGATCCTCTGTGGTGTAAATCAGAGCTCTCCAGCGAGTAGCTGCCCTCATTTATACGAGCTGGAGAGGGAGGATTTTACATTCAGCCAGTGCTAAAAGCCCTGTGCCTATCAGGATGGTTTCTAGGATCAGCTCTTGCAGGGCTCCTGGCTGAGGATGGAGTGGCAGCCTGGAGGAGGAAGGTGCAAAGGGAAAGGGTGCAGCATTGCCCTGGACATGGCAATGAGGACATCCCCAAACGCTGTCACCCAAGGGCAGATCAGCCTGGAGAGGCTTGTTGGAGACCAGCAAAGCTGCACAGCTTTGCCTCTTCTCCTGGGGACCAAATTTA
>VZRF01011347.1:60975-107644 GCA_013396875.1 Vireo altiloquus
AAGAAAAAGAAAAAGAAAAAGAAAAAGAAAAAGAAAAAGAAAAAGAAAAAGAAAAAGAAAAAGAAAAAGAAAAAGAAAAAGAAAAAGAAAAAGAAAAAAGAAAGAAGGAAGGAAAGAAAGAAAAAAGAGAAATATGAAAAAGACACACACCTACATGAGTACATCTAGAGGAATCTGATAAAAGCTGACACAAGTACAGCTATAAAGTGAAATTCGCCTCCATCAGAGCAATCCCAGGCATCATCCATGGAAAAGCACTTGGCCAAATTAAAACCTTGAAGTAATTGGCAGCTCATGGTGGTTTACCAAGTATTTTTTGAGATGATTGTCAAATGCAATTAGCTGACATAAAAATCGTGATGTGAACTTCCTTCTCGCCATATTATTTGGAAATGCGCTTGGTATTTATAAAGATGTAAAAAAAAAAAATAAAAAAAAAATGTTTATTAAGTTCTCTTTAGGTTAGGATAATTATATATGCACTAAATATGATGAGATGAAACTTCAGCAGCAGTAAAAAATAAAGCAATAAGCTGTGCAGAAACTGAGCCCAGGCAGTCAATGTGTATTTCTGTTATAGCTGATGCTCAGTTCTCTTTTGTGCCCCCAGCTTGGTTTTTTTTCCCTTCATATTTTAATGTTTTTATGGGAAAATCATTTTATGTGCTTATTTTGTGTGAAGGCTGAATATCCAAGCAAGATAAATTAATGTATCAAAAGATTTAGCTGCATTTCATATGTAAAACTTGGTTATGCTTAGAGCCTAATACTTGCTCCCTCCCACTCACATTTTACATACAAATCACTACATTTCCTAAAACTGCTGTAGAGTTCTTCATTTGCAGCTCAAATCTGCAGCTGAGGTAGAAATAAAGTCTAGAGTTAAGGAAATCCACATGGAAATTTGGATTTCTTTGGGATTGGGGTCTAAAGTGTGGCACTGAAAGCAGAATTTCGGCTAAGGTTTCTAAAGGGCTGCAAGGACCTCTAGGATGAGACATTTGGTGGCCTGGGAGGAGTTAGGGGCAGGAATAGTCCAGCAGAAGGGAAAAAAATGAGGGATTTTTGGAAGATGTGGGATGTTCAGAGTCAGAGTGGCTCATTCAGAGCCCTCAGCAAAAGGAGAGTTGAAATCCTGGGAGAATCCTGAGAATTGCAGCTGGGTTGGGAGAGTTGTGGAACTGAGGAGTCCCAGGATGGGCTGGGCTGGAATGGACCTTCAAGCTCACCCAGTGCCACCCCAGTGCCATGGCAGGAACACCTTCCAGGGGCTCCAAACCTGGTCCAACCTGACCTTGGACACCTCCCCTGCCTGTGGTCACCTCTCCTGATCCCTTTGGGAATTGTCTTCCCCACAACACCACATTTTCCAGCAGCTGTTGCCAACCCTCTGTGCCAGCCGGGCAGGGAGGGAAGGGAGATTTCCCCTCTGTGCCAACGAGGTGAGAGCAGCCTGACAGAACAGATTAACTAGGACCTCGTTGTTAATTAGTGGTTGTTCCTCCCTGCACGGGGAGAGCTCAGAGCAATCCCAGCTCGGCGGTGGGCACTGAGAAGTTGTGCCCCAAAAGTGCCACCACGCAGAAAATGCATTCCCTGCAGGGAATGAAATCAAACCTTGGCCCCACTTCCAGCAGTAATCCTGAATCCTTCTGGAGTCTCGCATGAGGAGTCCAAGTGTGGTTTCAGAGCCGCCAAGCGATGGCTCAGCAGCAGCAGCAGCACTCATGGATGCAAGGAACAAAAGCAGCCATGGCCATATGGAGAACTCGGGGAAAAGATGAACCTCTGAGTCACTCAGTGATTTGTAATCAGCTCATCCAAGTCACTTGGAACAACAGAATTATTGAGGCACAGGAAGCACAAGGAATCCAGGACCATGAGTGTATCTGCCTTTGTTTTTTCAGAGCTTAAGTACATGAAAAAGCAAAGCATCTGTTAGGACAAGGGAGATTTAATTGTTTTTGCACATTCCCCGGAATTCTTGGATGCAGTGGGACCCTGATGCTTAAAGCTCCTCACAGGTTCAGGGCACTCCCCCAGGGCAGCTCAGAGCCCAGCAGGGGCTGGATTTTAAGAACGAGCAGCAAGAACAAAGAGAAAAAAACACAATTTCAGCCCTATTTCTCCATTCTTCTTCTTTTTTGTTTTTTTTTTCTCCTCAGGAAGGTAAAAAAATAAACAGAATAAGGAGTCAGAGGAGCACTGGAGGCTGTCAGTTCAGGCTCAATAAATACTGCTGTGGCACTGATGAGTTTAGAGCTGACACTGCTCCTCCTGGAGTTTTTGGAAGACAGAAAACGAAGCCCTAATAACACAGTCTTACCATGGAAGCAACTTGCAGGCTGAGGAGCTGCCTGCCTCCTCTGGGAAGGAGAAACCCCAAAGGTTTTGGGTGACCTTTCCAAGGGCAATTGTTCTCCCACCCTCCTGAGCAGCAGGGAGATTTCTATACATGAACACGACTCTCAATAAATCAGCTCCAGAACAGGCAGGACGAGGCTTCAGAATTCAAAACAAACAGCAGGACGAAAAAAGAGCAACAAATACAGAGATTCAGAGCTGGCAGAAGTGTTTGAGATGAGATTCACTGAGAGCTTCCAGCGAGGAAGGTCCCAGCTGGAGGAACAGATCACATTCCAAAGGGAGGGACATGGACAGGACCAGGACAAGGCAGCAGCAGAAGAGGAGAGAAAGCAGAGAGGACCTGAGGGATCAGTGAGGAGTTGGTCTGATTGCACAGAGAGAGGAGAACAGAGGGTGGCGACGACTGGATGGAGCAGGAGCTGCCAGGTTTGAGTGATCTGTGGTGGCTCCGAGGGAGGAGAGACACAGCCCAGGCTCCACTGGTGCTCAGGGAAACCCCAAGGAGGAGACAGAAGGGCTGGGGAACAGTGCTGAGCAGAGAGAGGCAGGTTCTGGCCACGGAGGAAACCAAAAAACATCTCCAGGCTGGGACAAGACGAAGGAAACAAAGTGGGAAATGAAGGAGTTGTTTGGGATTAGACACAAAGCTGAACAGAACAGTCAGAAAAGACTGGGCCATATTTCTCTGTGCACACCATGGAAAATATGGTCCCGTGTTTAATGTCGATGGGAGCCATCAGCAGCATGGCCAGAGGAATATTTCCATTAACATCAAACACTTTGGTGCCAGTGAATGTCACTGGCTGGCAGAGAAAAGTTACAACATGTGTAATTTTGCTCTTTGCTTTCTTTCTCTTACCATGTGTAGGTGTCTGGGTGGCACTGTTTAATATCAGGTGATTATAATTTTGTTCTTGGTCATCTGAAATTCACAGAAAAGAAGAAAAAAAATCCCTTTAAGAACCAGCTTAGCACCGCCACTGATCTGCAGATGATAATTACAGCTCACAGTATCACAGGAAATCTCAGCGTGATTAAAGAAAGGAGAAGGAAATGCTTAAGAAAGCAGAAGATTCTGTTATGCAGTTCACTTAAAATTCCGGATGCAAGGAGAACACGATAATGGGAATCTGCTCCCCTTCTGCTGAGCCTGCAAATGAGGGTTCTGTGCAAAGGTGAGGAACAGGTCCAGGCAGGAGCACAGCCTCAGGGGTGAGCTGCTCCTGGGGCTCCATCCCACTGCTCCAGCTCCAGCCAGCACAGAGCTCTGCAGCTTCCCAGGATGGTCATGCCAGGGTGATTTTTTGTCTTTTATACCCCTCTTACAAACCCTTTTATACAGTTTGATGTATTCTCAGTGCTTTTAGCCCACACACTGTGACTTCCCAAGGCTGATAACTCAGCTCAGCCCCACGGCACCGTTAAACCAGGAGAGCAAACATCCTGGGAGCCCCAGACACCAAGGGCCTCTCCAGAACACATTTTGGAACCTCAGACAGGCCCAGCCAGGGGGAAGGTTCCTCACAACGAGGGCTTCACTCCAGCCTCNCACATCCCTTGGGAGAGCAGAGAGGAGCTGAAGGTGAGGCCCCATGGAGTTCAGGAGTTCAGGGGCTGTGGATCCCTGCCCAGGAAAGGGAGAATCTGCGAGCCTGAGGCACCCAGGGCAGGGGAAACAGCCCCTGGCAGAGTCCCTGCTGGCACTGGGGCTGGGCAGTGGGGCTGGGCAGTGGGGCTGGGCACTGCCCTCTGGGACAGGGAACAACTCTGTCTCCTTCTCGCTGTAATTAAATCATTAAGGAAGGGACTGCTGACAAACCTCCTTTAGTTTCCACACACAGAACGGAATGAGCTCTTTGTCCAGAGCTTTCCACCACGGATGGAGCTGTGGCAGTGTGGGATGAGAGGAGATCTCCAGGGATCTCTCCTGTCCTGCTCTCCTGGTGCAGGGGGTAACTCCAGTGGCTACTCTGCTATTCCTAAACCTTTCATGGATATCTCACTTTCTCCTCAGAAGATCTCTGTCACTGAGTCTTTCTTTCTGCTTTTCAGAGCAGCTCCTCCTTTCCTGTCTTCCAGAGATGTGGAGAGAATCCTTTATTTCTGCCCCAGCTCTTTGTGACCACAGTTACAGTGTGCTCCTTGACTTTACCCTTCATGCTAACACCTTTTCTATTGTTTTTCCCTATAAAACTTGCTTTCCCTTGGATCCCTGTGCTTTCCCTGTGCTCTGACTGACTCAGATCCTTCTCAAGTCTGGGACATGTTTCTGTCAGAGCTCTAACCAGGACAGAGTGGAATGCCTGGATTGTCCCAAGTCAGCTTCTCTTGCTCACACAAACTTGAGATATTTTCTTTTCCTGGTTTGTGTAAAGTCTGTGATCCTTTATGATTCCTTACTGCTTTTCCAAGGAACTCTCCAATTGTTCTCTAACACAGACAAGGCTTTTTAGTATTCCTGCTTCAGCCCTAGGCATCTCATTTTTCTCCATTTAATCAATTTATTTTCAGGCTATTTATCCAATTTGTCAAGAACATTTTAAATTCTAATCCTGTTCTCTAATAGACTTACGGTCATGCAAGCTTCATATCACCTGCAAATTTAATAAGCAAATTCCTTTTCCACCAGGAACAAAGAGACCAAATCCAGAACCACATCCTTCCCCTGATATTTGATCCCTGCGTGGTCACTCAGCCCTCACAGCCTCTACCCCAGACAGGTTCATTAACAACCTGCTTCTCTAATTAATCTCACATTGCTTTGCTAGAAAGTGCTGGAAACCTTGCTGAGGTCATGATCCTTAGTGGGAATAATTCCTCCTTGGCCATAAAACACAGCAAAAATAAATAAAAATAAAAATAAGGTTAAGTTGCCATGATTTGTTTCTGAGTGTTGGCTGCTTGTTTATCTCAGTGGGAGCTGCTCTCCCTCACTGTGGGGAGTGGCTGAGTGTAACCAGGAGTAAAATCAGAGTTTATTTGCTCAGGTGATGACAGACTGGGCATTGTCACCTGCTTCCTGCTCCATCAGAACCCAGGCACTCCATCCAGAACCCAGGCACTCCACATATCCCAGGGAGATGGGAAAATGAAAGGATTTTAGCCTGGCTGCCAGAACCAGATGAGCAAACCTTGAGAGAAGTCCAGGTGCACCTCAGGTGTCCCCCAGGTTTCCCAGATGTTGGTCCCAGCGGTGCTGGAGGGGCAGGACCCCCCTGCCCCACTCTGGGGCCTCCTCTGCCACGAGGGCACATCCCTCCCTCACCCCCACCCTGTGCCCAGCACGAATTCCAGCAGTTCTTACAATATTAATACATTATTCCATCTATTTCTGAGGTTGCACACCAGGTACAAGTAACGAGCCTGTTTTATTTCTCCATGGCCTCTCCCTGACATTTGCTGCTGGTGAGTTCATCGAGCATGACTAAATTGCTCCACAGACACTTCTGCCCAGCGAGCCTTGGGAAGATAAATTTTCCCAGGAGGTCTCCATCCTTCCACAGGCTTTGAGAGGAGCCCGTGGCTCCTGTGCCCATCCCTGCCAGCCCCAGCCAGACGTGCTGGGGACAGAAAGGACTTCCAGCATGGCTCCAGCCGAGCTCATTTACAGATGGAGCTGCAGAAAACACCCAAACCCCAAATTCTGTGTGTGCTGTTCCCTGCTGGGGTTGCTCTCACGCTGCAGGAGCTGCCAGGTGAGAGGGGACACAGAGAGGGGGACAATCGAGGTGTGAAACACCAGCGTTAGGAACAGGAACAGACACAACCTGAACACACCAAATGTTCCACAGAACAGGAACAGGAACAGACACAACCTGAACACATCAAGTGTTCCCTGGAACAGGAATAGAAACAGACACAACCTGAACACATCAGGTGTTCCCTGGAACAGGAGCAGACACAACCTGAATGCACCAAATGTTCCACAGAACAGGAACAGACACAACCTGAACTCACCAATTGTTCCACAGAACAGGAACAGACACAACCTGAATGCACCAAATGTTCCATGGAATAGGAACAGACACAACCTGAACACACCAAATGTTCCATGGAATAGGAACAGACACAACCTGAACTCACCAATTGTTCCACAGAACAGGAACAGACACAACCTGAACTCACCAATTGTTCCATGGAACAGGAATAGGAACAGACACAACCTGAATGCACCAACTGCTCCAGAAGGGAACCAGCAGAGGTTTCTCTCTCCTGCCAGCACTCACAGGTCACTTATTCCCACAGCCTCACTCCTCGGGGAAGTTGGGTCTTCACTGAGGGCATTTACACCTGAACAGGAACCATCATCTTCTGGTCCTGAGCAACTTTTCATTTCACCCCAAATGCAGTCCAATCTCCTTTCCTTTCCTTTCCTTTCCTTTCCTTTCCTTTCCTTTCCTTTCCTTTCCTTTCCTTTCCTTTCCTTTTCTTTTCCTCCCGCTTATTTTATTTCCCCTCTAATAACCTCANCCTTTCCTTTCCTTTCCTTTCCTTTCCTTTCCTTTCCTTTCCTTTCCTTTCCTTTCCTTTCCTTTCCTTTCCTTTCCTTTCCTTTCCTTTCCTTTCCTTTCCTTTCCTTTCCTTTCCTTTCCTTTTCCTTTCCTTTTCCTTTCCTCCCGATTATTTTATTTCCCCTCTAAAAACCTCAGGTGTTTTGAGGTTGCCGCTGCAGCAATGGCATCCAAGCGCGTCAGAAGGTGAATTATTGGCATTTTGATGTGGCTGAGCTAATCAAGCATACGAATGCAGCGCTGGGCTTCATTTACCACTTCTGTAGCCCTTTGTAAACACTTTCTAAGCAATAAAACGCTTCAAAATGATGGCTGAGCCTTCCTACACCTCTTCAGGTTTAACAAGATAATGCCGTTAATTGTGAAGTGCCAGTTAGGCAGAAGCTTATCTATTGTTGCGACAAGGATCTGAGTTCAAAGCTATTTACCAGGAAACTCCATTAGGGGAAGAAAGGATCCACAGGGCTCTGAATTGCCAGGCCACAATGGGAAATTTCTGAGCGCAGCTGGAGGAGCGATCAGATAAAATAACCAGCAGAAAGAACGAGATGTTTCACTGGAAAATAAAGGGGAACCAAAAAGGGAAGCAAAAAGGGAAGCAAAAAGGGAAGCAAAAAGGGAAGCAAAAAGGGAAGCGGTGCTCCCACTCCTCTGCAAACAGGGGAAGCCACACGCACGGGAGGACACCTTCCTTTTCCTTTACAATTCCTTGTTTTATTTCCTTTAATAAACTGTCTCCATCCACAAGTGTTGTCACTTTTAGCCTTCCAGTTCTCCCCTGCATCACTCAGCGTGGGGCTGAAGCCACAATCACTGCCTGGATTGTTGGCACCAAGGTGCAAAACGCTCAGTAATTGTTAAAAAACACTGTAAATAGCCCCCAAAGAGTTCCCATCACGCTTCCCACCCAGGAAATCCTCCCGAGACACAACATTTTTTCATAGATTTAACCTTTCCTTTGGTACTTGGTTTTGGTCTTCTCCAGAGCCTGTATTTTTTTTTTCTGTCTCAGGGATTTCATATGGGAATATTACTAATAAAAACTTGATTTATTGTGTTCTATAATGGAAAAAAAAAAATCAGGTATCATAATATGAAAAGAAAATGCCATATTTTCCAGGCTGTCTTTCCTAATAAAGTTCCTTATGAAAACTGCAAAGCAAGGATATTTTTAATATATGCCAACTGTATTACAGATATATCTGTAACTGTAACACAGATATATGATCATTCTGACAGTCATGCTGCACTTGGCATTCGTTTCAGAGGATTTATTGAAGCACTGGGAACTGCTCTGAAATCTGTAGTTAACAGGACAAAAGAAATGGCCTAAAGAGGAGCCATCAGCACTCAGAGCAGAGGTGGAGTCGCCGTTTCTGAAGGGATTTAAAAGACTCGGGGACATGAGTTTGGTGCTTGGGCTCTCTGACCTTGGAGGCCTTTTCCAACCTACATGATTCCATGAAAAGCAATTCTTTGCCTTCTGCCCCTCTGCTCTTCCCAACAGCCCCAGAATTTGTGTGGCCCCAGTCTCATTCCCCAGCTGAGATTGATGCCAAATGGCTCCCTAGAAACAGAGAGCAGGCAGGAATAAAGGAATAAAGGAGGGATTTATGTGAAAGGCCTTCAGAGGTCACACTCTGGGCTCCAGAGGCTCCTGCCTCAGTGCATCCCAACATGGACAATGACAGCTCNAGAGTCACACTGGGCACTGCAGGGCTGGGAACAGAGAAAAGTTCAAATCTAAGGCTTCAAGATCTCCAGAGCAGGACGGAAAGATGTGGTTGTTGTGCTGATAAGACAAGAAACCTCCCTGATATCTGCATTAACGAGCAGCAAATCCCTTTCCCTCGAGGGGCTGATCTCACCGGAGGCTTTCGGAGCTGAGGGGAATGTGGAGCCCGAAGGCAGGGAGGGAAGCAGCCCAAAAGCTGCAGAGGAGAATGGAAACACTCCTGGCACAAAGCTCCTCGTTCATCACCCACCAGGCCCCTCCAGCATCCCCTGTTCGCTGTTTGGATTCCAGAGGGGCAGCAGTGAGTGAAGTCCTGCAGCAGCTCCAGGGGATTGTCCAGCAGAGCTGAGCAGGGAAGGGGAGCAGGTGATGCCAGGATGATTTCTTGCCTTTCTTTCATACCCCTCTCACACACTCTTTTACAGTTTGATGTATTCTCAGTGCTTTTAGCCCACACACTGTGACTTCCCAAGGCTGATAACTCAGCTCAGCCCCACGGCACTGTTAAACCAGGAGAGCAAACATCCTGGGAGCCCCAGACACCAAGGGCCTCTCCAGAACACATTTTGGAACCTCAGACAGGCCCAGCCAGGGGGAAGGTTCCTCACAACGAGGGCTTCACTCCAGCCTCTCCTTGGGGAACCTTTGATAAATATGTTAATTTTGCAAGGCCTATAATTGTGTGTATTTCAGTGTGAATGCATTTTTGGGGCATTCCACCTGGACCAAGTGCTGCACCCAAGGATCCTGAAATAAATACCGAGGTAAAAACCCCTTTTCCCCATAAGCTGTGTTTTGGTTTCAATTTTCACACCAGGGAAAGGCATCACAGGCACCAACAGTTTTCCCATGATTTTGGGCAGTGAGAATGGCAAAGTGCAGCCCAAGACTCCTCTTAAGGCAGCTCTGCCCAGGCAGGGCTCAGAGGTGATGAGCACAGGAACATTTAGCCTAGCAGATCGTTAAACCCCAGCTGCCTTTGGTGCACAGGAGCCAATAGCTAATTACTTTGTATTTCTGTGCTGCGAATATGCTGCTTGCAGAGTGTTTCTGCACCTGCCCAGCACCCCCTAAGCACACTGACCCCTAAAAAATGAGCTGTTGCAAGGGGCAGGCAAGACAAAACCAAGAGTTAAGCTGCCGGTAGAGTCAGCACGACAGTCACCAGAGGGGTTGGAAATGCCAAATGAAAGGTTGTCCCCAAGCCCTCCGTTTGATATTCATTATGTCAGGTTTTTGTTCTACCATTCCAACCTATTTTTCAACTGTAATCCTGTGACTCATTCATTGAACAGGATGCTCAGGGAATAAGGCAGCTATTCAGGAGTTATTTTAATCCTCATTAAGCGGTGAATGGCCCTGTTCTTTAGGATCCCACGCCATCCAAAATCCCGCACTGATTATGGAACTGTTATTTTCCATGAAGGCTTTTTTCTCTACACCCATCCAAGCCTCACAAACAGCTCCCAGACTGCCGCGGCAGGCAGGGTGGGGGCTGTACCTGAGCCCAGAACAGGTGTGCTCACACCTGCCAGCCTTTATTCCTTTTGAGGAACAGCCCTGGAAAACTCGGGTCAGATTTTTCATATCACTCAGGGGATTTTTTTTTTTTAACAGGATTTTTGCAAGCACAAATCAGCTGCTAATTAATCATGCCCTGTTCGAAGGGGGGGAAAGGCAGCTGGAACAGCTCCTGGTTTACCTGGGGGGAAATAATGAAGGCAGGTGGAATCAGTGGCTGCACAATAAGAGGAGAGGGACTGGAAATGCTCTCCCAGCCCAGTTCAGCCTCAGGTTTGCAACTCTCCATGCCAGCTGAGGTAGTGAGGGCACAAGCTCCTGGTGAGGGAAACTGAGAGGGCTCAGGGTGGAGCAAAGGAGGCTNCACTCTCCATCCCAGCCGAGGTGGTGAGGGGAACTGAGAGGGCTCAGGCTGGAGAAAAGGAGGCTCAGGGGGGACCTTGTGGCTCTGCACAACTCCCTGACAGGAGGATGCAGGGTCAGGCTCTGCTGGCAGGGAACAGGGACAGGAGGAGAGGGAACAGCCTCAGGCTGGATATTGGGAAGGATTTCTTAACAGAAAGGTGGGTCAAGAATTGGAATGGGCTGCCCAAGGCAGCAGTGGAGTCCCAATCCCTGGAAGTGTTCCAAGCACATGTGGATGTGGTGCTCGAGGATGTGGTTTAGTGGTGAACGAGGTGCTGGAACTGGGTTGGACTTGGGGATCTCAGAGGTCTTTTCCAACCTGAATGACTCCACAATTCTGTGCCTGTGGCAGCCCCTGGAGCTCAGAGCTTTGGAAAACCACGCTGGAGGTTGTTGGAGCTTTGAGGAGCCAGAAACCAAAAGGGTTTTGAAAGGCTCTGATCAGCTCAGGTCCCTCCAGGCCCTTCCCTGGGCTGCCCAGCACCCACCAGCGCTGAGGGTGCTCTGGGAGGTGCTGGCACAGCAAGGGCAGGCAGGAGGTTGGTGCTCCTCACACCTGGAGCTGCTGCAGCCTCCTCAGCAGGGTTTGCACTCTGGGTTCGGCTGCAGGAACTCCCCAGCAGTGCCAAGAGGGATGTCAGGGTCACCTGGACACCACTCCAGTGCTTCCCTGCCCCAGTTCCTGTCCTTCCCTTGGAGCCTTGTGCTTTGCTACAAGCCCTGACCCTTCCCTGCTCTGTCCCAGCAGTGCTCAAGGCAGGGATTTTACTTGCAAAATATCCTTGGAGCACCTGAAGGCTGTGTGAGTGAACTCTGCACTGGAGACTTCAGCTCAGTCTTTGGCTGCTTTTTGACTTCTTGTTTTTTCCAGCTTGCGTTGTGTTTATTCCTTATGTTAAGGCTATGGGAGGTGAAGGCTTAAATCAAATCTGAGAAATCAAGAAGGGAGTGAATTACAGAATGTTCTGAGCTGGGAGGGACCCACAGGGATCACTGATGAGTCCCAGCCCAGCTCCTGGCCCTGCACAGACACCCCAAAATCCCACCCTGGGCGTCCCTGGCAGTGCTGCCCAAACACTCCTGGAGCTCTGGGGCTGTGCCCATTCCCTGGGGAGCCTGGGCAGTGCCCAGCACCCTCTGGGGGAAGAACCTTTCCCTAAAATCCAACCCAAACCTGCCCTGACACAGCTTCACCACATACAGCTGCAGGTGGAAAACACTTGGCTGCGACAGGTGCTGAAGTTCTGGAGGTCGTGGCTGAGAAAAATAAAGAAAAACCTTAAAAAAAAAAATTAGCAAGCCTCACTGAGCTATGAGGTGCAAAACAATCCTCAAACAGCTGAGTAAAAAAATGTGAGGGGGGGAGGATGTTCCTGTACATCAGGGCTTGGGGCTTGCTCACAGGAATGCATCTCCCGCCTGGAGAGCACAAATCACACACGTGCTCATTCACAGCAGAGCCTCTGCGTCTGAGAACTTCACACTGCCTCCAAAACACAGAGTAATTGGATAAATATGGACTGGTTTCCTCAAAAATCCAACGGCTGAGCAGGATTTCCTCCTCTGAATTTGTCTCAAACCAAAACAGGCACGACTAACATCAGCCACAACTGCACCTGGGGGAGCAGCCGCTCATGGCAACCTCTGGAAACACATCCAGAACGGGGAGCTCACGGGGAAAACATATGCCTGTCAGAGAACAAAATGTGTCCTTTAAAGGGCATTTCTGGAGATGGAGTTGATTTGAGGAGGTATAAATAGTCAGGGTTTCCAAAGCAGGATTAGTTAAATGCAGTCTTTGGTGGAACACAGCCAGCTCTTGCACATTCCGAGTGCTGAGATAATTATGCAAATACCTTTGGAAGTGACACAGGGTCCCTTTTAACCCCGTGCTATTGGCAGGAAGGAGATGGGAAGGGAACACAAAGTCCTCCTCTTGTTTTTCCCTCTTCCATGGAGTACAAAGAGAAAAAGTTGAGGCTGAAATCCCTGTGAGAAGAGCTCTCCAGTGGCTCCAGGGGTGCTGGACCTCAGATCCACTTGGAGAACAGAAATCCAAGCCTGGTCACTGCTTTCCCTTGGGAAAAACCAGGGCCTGGCTGTCCCATCTCACTCTTTAGAGTGAAAAGAAACAGGAATTAGCAGAGAGCTAAGCTCCTTGCCTGCTACACTCCAAGCACAGGAAAAAGAATCCTAATTGTTTTCCCGTGGAACCAGATGGCTTTGGATCAGTCCCTGTCCTGTCACCAGATCCTTGTCCTGTCACCGAGTTGGGAAGGACCGATGCAGAGACTCTGGAGAGGAGGGAGGATGGCTCCCAGCTTGCCCAGAGCCCAGCAGGGCTTTCCCAGCCTCAGGAGTGATCAATGTGTGGTGTTATAAGCAACGAGATGCTACAGATAAATAGACTGAAGTCCTTAACTGGTTTTAAATCACTCTAAGGCCACAGAAATTCGCTTGCTCCTCATCTGTCACCAAGGCATGGCCAGCCTGGAGGTGTGTGAAGCAAAGATCTCTCTCTGTGGCACAGCAACAAGTGGCTGTGAGGTGCCAGGAACGGGGATGTGTTGAAATCCACTCCACCCTTCTGCTGGTTCCTGGAGGTTTGTTTTCCCTGGATGGAGCCTGCTTTGCCTCCTCCACGCCTGTCAGCTGCTAAACGTGGCTTTGGGCCAGTGCTTTCAGGACGATTAACATCCAGATGCAATCTAACACCGATCAGAATCTTAGCTTTAAGCATATAAAGAAGTCACCAGCACTAATCAAGCCCTTAAAATGAGCCACGGCCGTAAAGAGCTTTATTAAGGCACAAAGAAAGTGGCTCTGTGTTAGGGAAGAACGGAGAGCTCTATTTAAATCCTAATCCCATCAGCAATTAAGCAGATGGTTAACTTTAAGCATCTGCTTAAGTCTAACTGAAGTCACATAAAAGAGAGGCTTTCAAAATAGAGATTCTATAGAAAGATCTGCGAGTGACACTGTCAAAATCTTGCTTTTTACTAAGAATTTCCCCTCCTGTTCTGGCTCTGCTTCAATCCCAGCCAAAGGGAGAAGGTGGCACAGACTCCTTGAAGGAGCTGAGGGCAGATCATGGAATCTTGGAATGGTTTGAGTTGGGAAGGACCTCAAAGCTCATCCAGTGCCCCCCCAGCCATGGCAGGGACACCTCCCACTGTGCCAGGCTGCTCCCAGCCCCAATGTCCAGCCTGGCCTTGGGCACTGCCAGGGATCCAGGGGCAGCCACAGCTGCTCTGGGCACCCTGTGCCAGGGCCTGCCCACCCTCACAGGGAGGAATTCCTCCCCAATATCCCATCCAGCCCTGCCCTCTTTGAGTTTGAAGCCATTCCCTGTGTCCTGTCCCTCCATCCCTTGTCCGAATTCTCTTCCCATCTGTTTTGAAGTCCTTTCCACAGCAAAGCCATCCCAGAGCCTTCTCGTCTCCAGCCTCTCTGACATAACAAAGCCTCTCCAGCTCGCTCTCCAAGGACACCCAGACCCTCCTGGGCCCAACAACTGCAAACCTTCATCTTGGGGACAGGGGGGCAAGCTTGGGCAAATTCCATCCTTGCCTGGCTTCTGCTTGGGCAATTGATGCTGATATCAAAGTGGGAAGAACTCGGGAGCTGGCATTGTCCATGTTGGGATGCACTGAGGCAGGAGCCTCTGGAGCCCAGAGTGTGACCTCTGAAGGTCTTTCAAATCAATCCCTCCTTTATTCCTTTATTCCTGACTGCTCTCTGTTTCCAGGTACTCATTTAAGGCATCACAGGAGTGCTCCATGCCCTGCTCACCCCTCAGCTCAGGCTGAGCCTCGGTGTCTAACTCGGGACAGGAGGAGGCCAAGCAGGGCTGGACCATCACTGCTCTGCTCCTTGCCTCACTGACCCTGGAAAAAAACCCTCCAGGGCTCAGCTGGAGGTTGTCCTGGAGGGTCTGGGATGCCCTCCCAAGCCTGGTGACCCAGTTCAGCACGGTGCCAAAGCACTGGTGCAGGCACCAGCCTGGAATCCTCGGCCAGCACCTCCAGCACCATCTTGCCCCTGAACTCTGCATAAACAAACAATCACTTATAACGTCAGGGAAAATAACCTCACCCGTAATCACTGATTAGAAATGTTTGCTTATGGCTGGGTATTTATAGCCTACAAGAGGTAAATGTCACCCTCATTGCCTGTGTTCACGGGAGATATTGTTTAATTAGCGATCGCAGCCTCTGGGCTGCTGCTCTGTGGAATGGGAGATGAGCTCTGCTGGGCTGGGTTTGCTCTTCCTTCTGCTTTCCCCAATCTCGTGCACAAGTGGGATTTTGGTGAGGAGTTGGATCTTACCCACAGTCACCCACAGAAGGTGCAGGGAACTGTTCTGGGCTGCCCTGCCCCAGGATGTGTCTCACACCACAGCCAGGCCATCCCTCACTCCCTGCTGGGGTTTCTGCTGCATCTCATGGCCCCTGGGCTGAACCCCTCGAGCTGCTCAGCCACAACACTGCCATGGTCTTGTCCTTCCAAAGAAATGCAAGAGGATGGAGGAGATAAAAGGAACAGTAGGTTCATACTGATAGAAATGTCTCAACCTTCCCAAATTTGTGGCAGACTTAAAGGTAGGTCCTTCCTTAAGAAAGTCCAGCCTAAGACATCTGAGATCAGTGGTTAGAGCAGCCCACAGAGGAGACTGAGCTGGAGCAATCCCTGCTCACGGGAGAGTAGCTGTGAGCTGTGCTCTGCAACCCCAAACCAGTGGAGGCATTAAGGGGATCGAGGGAGCCAGAAACAAAAATCACAAATACCTGAGCTCCTCACACATCCAGAGTGGGACAGGACCAAGAGTCACAAGAGTGGCATGGACCAAGTGGTCCACAAGGATGGACAGGACCAAGGACACAAGAGTGGTATGAAGGACCACTGAAATCTCAGGGCAATCTCAGCTTGATAAGAGGTCAGGCAGGGCCTGCACTTGGCACACCACCCTCGAGTGGGATCAGGAGTGAGCAGGATGTGCTGAGGAGCCTTTTTTCCAGCATCCCACATTCGCCGTCCTTGATGTTTGTTGAACACACTGAGAGCTACTCCAATCCCCCGGCAGGCTGTGATTATCTCATCTCTGCAGACAGGGAGTTTGTACATGCTCTGACAAACCAAACACGGGAGCAGCAATCTGTCAGGAGGAGTCTGCTTCACTCTCCCTGCACCGTGGCAGGGCTCTGTTGGTACTGCTGGGATGTGTTGTTGTACAAAACAAAAAGACATCCAAGGAGCTCTTAAACCCCTCTGCAATTCCTCTGTTTGTCTGGAGCAGCCAAACACGTCATCTTCTCACGCTGCTTGCACCAAGCCAGGCCTGTCCTCACAGCATCCCTGTCACCAGGGCAGCTGTGACTGTCCCACTCACACCAGCCAGCCCCATGGGGGCCACCAGGTGTGACAGGGACAAAGGAGGAGTTCATGGCACTCTTGTCAGGCACCAGGACAGGAGTGGTGTGAGCTGGGCATGGGGACACCATCCCTGCTGCTCTGGGCTGGAGTGCTGAGGGGCACAAGGAGCTGCTGCTGGCACTGCTGCCTTTCCCTGGTCTGAAAATTAAAACCAAAACACAGCTTATGGGGAAAAGGGGTTTTTACCTCAGTGTTTATTTCAGGATCCTTGGGTGCAGCAATTGGTCCAGGTGGAATGCCCCGAAAATGCATGTACACTGAAATACACACAATTATAAGCCTTGCAAAATTAACATATTTATCAAAGATCCCCCAGTGAGAGGCTGGAGTGAAGCCCTCGTTGTGAGGAACCTTCCCCCTGGCTGGGCCTGTCTGAGGTTCCAAAATGTGTTCTGGAGAGGCCCTTGGTGTCTGGGGCTCCCAGGATGTTTGCTCTCCTGGTTTAACGGTGCCGTGGGGCTGAGCTGAGTTATCAGCCTTGGGAAGTCACAGTGTGGGGGCTAAAAGCACTGAGAATACATCAAACTGTATAAAAGGGTGTGTAAGAGGGGTATGAAAGAAAAAGCAAGAAATCATCCTGGCATCAGCACAGAGGGTGGCAGGGTGAAAGTGTGGCTGTGCCAAGAGGCACAAGGACCTGCTGCTGGCACAGAGGGTGGCAGGGTGAGAGTGTGGCTGTGCAGGTTTTGGTGGCTGCAGAGTGGAGAAGAGGCAAAGCACCACAGAGGTTACAGCCAAAAACCACAGGAAGCTTCTGAGTGCTCTGGCCCTGAGCACCAGGATGCCACTTCTCTCCCTGAATGCATTTGGGTGTCTCCTGGTAGAAAACAGTTGTCTTGTGTCTTTTAAACATGCTCTATTAACTGCCATCACGTTTTATCACTCCTCTGGCAATATCCAGCAACACCTCTATAATTTATTGCCATTAGTTTTATTCACAGCCGTCACAGAGGTCACAGCATGGGGGGAGAAGAGAACTTCATCCATTTCACCACTGATCGTGCTGCAATAATAGCTTTTCAAGCAGCTGATGGCAGAGGGATATGAAAACATAATGAATAACAAGGAATAAAGGAACTGACCTCTGTCCAACAAGAGGCTCTTTCAGCATCGTGGCACTTGGAATTTGGGTGAAACGAACCCTGACTCCCAAGGCTGTGCTTTCTGACACCTCTGATGCAGACATCTCCCTCGGAGCTGCTCTGCTCAGCCTCCCTTTGCAGGCAGGGGAGCTTTGCTGTCAGAGCTGTGTGTGGTGAAGAGTACCTTGAGAGTGCCTTTTTCACTCTGGGGGCACTGAGGAGAGCCTGGAGGGATTGTCCTGGATGGAGATATCTGCCTGTGGCCCCATGTCCTGATCACCTGTTCCTCTCCCAAGCTCAGAGATGGAGGTCCTGCCCTGGGGAGGAACCACCCCAGGCCCAGGGAATGGCCATTTATTGCTCTGGGGTGGATCTCCTCAGACAAACACCTTTCCAACCAATAAATTTGGTTTCATTTGAGCAGGAATGGGGACAGGGAGGTCCACTCAGTCAGACCTGTTCGGCTCAGCTGCCTGAGAGGAGCAGCAGCTTCAGAGCCCCTTAAGGGACCCCAAAATTTGTGTCGTAGTGCCACAGCTGAGGTGACTGGGAGCCTGTTTCCAGCAGTCACAGCTGCCAGAAAATCACCCTCTGAGGAGTTTCTTACCCTCCAGGAGGTTGTGTTGCCTTTTCCTGGTCTGAAAATTAAAACCAAAACATGATTTATGGGGAAAAAGGGGTTTTTACCTCAATATTTATTTCAGGATCCTTGGGTGCAGCACTTCCAGGTGGAATGCCCCAAAAATGCATGTACACCTCACACTGAAATACACACAATTATAGGCCTTGCAAAATTAACATATTTATCAAAGATTCCCCACTGAGAGGCTGGAGTGAAGCCCTCGTTGTGAGGAACCTTCCCCCTGGCTGGGCCTGTCTGAGGTTCCAAAATGTGTTCTGGAGAGGCCCTTGGTGTCTGGGGCTCCCAGGATGTTTGCTCTCCTGGTTTAACGGTGCCGTGGGGCTGAGCTGAGTTATCAGCCTTGGGAAGTCACAGTGTGAGGGCTAAAAGCACTGAGAATACATCAAACTGTATAAAAGGATATGTAAGAGGGGTGTAAAAGAAAAGATAAATCATCCTGGCATCAGCTGGATCTCCCCTCCAGCCCTGAACAGAGCACACCTCAGCCTCTTCTCTTGCTGGGACAGAACATCTGCCCCAGCCCAAGGGCCCTGAAAATGGGAGGGCAAACAGTAGGGTTTGGAGCCTGAAAGAGGAGCTCAGCTTGGTGCAAGCTTTGAAGCAGATTTTGAAGGCAGAAGTAATTAAAGGCACGGGAAGAAGCATGGCTTTATCCAAGGGAGATTGTGGCAGGCTAATCCGATATCTCTCCCTGATAAGGTAATGGAGTTTTCAGACAAAGGGAACAGGCTCGATAGCATCTCTGGGGGCTGGGAGGGAGCATTCGATGCGGTGTCACATGAGGCACTCATTAGCCACGCCGAGGAAAACGAGGATTACAGGACAATTAAAAGGGGTGGGAGGAACCCGATAAAGACAAGACGGAAAAGATTTTGTGTTAAAGGGAAGAGTCAGCCTGGGAGGAGTTGCCAGAGCTCCTAAAGGGCTACCCCTAAGGCCAATATTGTTCAATATTTCTATGGAAAACCTCAATAAAAGCACCTAACGTGCTAATAACTCATGGCTGGGGAGCAGTGTAAGGAAATACAGCCCAAACCTGGCTCCTGGGGCAGATACCAGACAACTGCGAGGAGTAGAGCAATTAAAACTGGAAGAAACACTCTTGCAAAGCAAATTGGAGCAAAAGCTGTTTGCAGAGGTGCCCTGGTGACCCAGGAGGCTCTCTGTGCCCAGGTCCCTCCTTGGGTGTAACTTTAACTTCTTGTGGCTGCTTTGGAGTATGCCTGAGTGATATTTAGTTTGGCTCCTTGTTTCTCACCTCGGGGTTAAGCTTTGTGAACTCCACCATTCACGAGATTCTTTTTTTCCCCCCTTAATGAGCTCCCTGTAGATGTTTTCAAATTTATCAGCGAGTTAATTAGTTTTGTAGATCAGGATACCCTGCAGTTTTCATTTCCACACTGTGGAACTCCTGGACTTTCATTCAGGATTGGCAAGGAGGAGAGCAAGGAGCCCAGTTTTGGCACAAACAGCTCCAGATAAAGCACACAGGGGTGAATTTTGTGGCTGTGTTTGGCCCTTGCCCCTGGGGCTGCCTGGCTCTGGCACAACCCTTTGCCTGGAGCACCATCAGCTTTTGGAAGGAGGAAGTTTCATGGAGCTACACAAACCTCAGGAGTATCAACTGCATGGTCGAGAGTGTCAGAAACACTTCACTCACTTTTTCTTACGTTCTGTAGAAAAAAAATTCTTCATGTCGGCCTAAATTCCTGCAGCTCTGGGGACTGGGACAAACCAAACCCCCTGGAGTTAGTTCAGGCTGCTCTCCTCGTTCCTCCCAGCCACAGGGAGGGACAAGCAGATTCCCAGGAAGGAAAACCTCTGCTCAAAGTGCATCAGAACAATCAGATTTTCCATTTACCAAGCTTTGTGCCACACTCTCCTTCAGCCCTGGTGCATGGGAGGGTTGGGTTTGAGGTGGCAGCAGCTTCAGGAATTACCTGAAGTGCTTCTTTTCCCTGTGAGTACAAAAATGCGATTCCTCTCTGCAGCAACAGCTTGTTTTCCTCCCTCCTCCCTCCCCCCTTCCTGTTGTTCACATGGAAACAAACCCAGATGTGTTTAAAGCATTTAATCATAAGCATCTCTCGAAATCTGTATGATTGGGTGTCCTGTGCCTTCCTCTCTTATTCAGGCTTTCTACAAAACAAAAAAGTCATTGTCTGGAATTCTGCATGTGGTGGAAATTCCATTTTTTCCCTCGTGGGGCAGGTTTAGGATTCTCAGTCTGACCTGGGAATCGTTTCAGCACTGGCTCCTGGACAGTTGCATCCTGGCTGCACCTCAGGGGATGTTCAGGATCCCTGAAGTGCTGCTGCTGGTCCCAGACCTGTGGTTTGGGGATGTTCAGGATCCCTGAAGTGCTGCTGCTGGTCCCAGACCTGTGGTTTGGGGCTGTGCATCAGCTCCTGGAGCATTCCCCGGAGTGCTGCTCTGTCCTTCTGACACCCTGGTCACCACTCACGCCATTAAAAATGGAAGCCAAGCCCTCCTTTTCTCCTTTTATTCTGGAGTCCTGCGGAGGGTGGCTGTAACTTCACATCCTCCTCATTTCGCAGGAGTCTCACTTGCTCTTTTCTCCTCCTCACTGCATTTACATAACCAAAGAGGTTTTTCTCTTTGCTTCAACATGTAACTCACGGTGACACTTGACAGCTCTCCCTTCATCACTGCACTCCTTGACCTCTAAGTTGTACTCTTTTGCTCATCAATCTCCTTTAGCTTGGTTTCCCAAGGGGAAAAGAAAAAAAAACCTCAACCACTTTTTCATTCCTTTCACTTCTTCTCCTTCAATAACTTTAAAACCCAATGGCCAATTCCAACACCACCTGAAAGGATGGTAGGAGCACCTGTGATAATTAAGATTCTGCAAGGTTTTTTTTCTTTCCAAAAACTGTCAGCTGAGTAGATGAGAGAGATTCAAATTAGTGGTTGCACTGAGGGAAAAGGAAGCATCTCCAAACCATTACAGATTCCTTTTGGCAGCTGCCTCCTTGTCAGTCAGCACCAGCTCTGCCTGCAGGAGCCTGCGAGTGCCTCCCCAGCTCCCCTGGATCAGGGAAATGCTCTGTGAGACTTCAGGGTTTGATGTTGGGGTCTCTGTCGCTGTTTTGTGGGGTTTTGGGGGGTAAGTGGAGTGCAGGAAACACAGAACATCCCTAAGCAACCCCACATTCCTGGATGGAATAAGTTCTTCCTTCCTTCCTTCCTTCCTTCCTTCCTTCCTTCCTTCCTTCCTTCCTTCCTTCCTTCCTCCCTTCCTCCCTTCCTTCCTTCCTTTTCCTTCCTTCCTTCCTTCCTTCCTTCCTTCCTTCCTTCCTGGAAGGAGAAGGAAGGAAGAAAGGAAGGAAGTTCAGCCAGTTGTGGTACCTCCTTCCCTGAAAATACTGAAAATCCAGATCCAAATAGTTTTACACCTGGAATTTGAGATGCTGCTTCTGAACCGAAGTCCTTGAGCTCTTTTGCTCCAAATCCTTGAAGGCTTTGCTCGACACTTCCGAGTTGGTAAGAGCTTTCCTTTGTGCGCTGAAGAGATTCACCCACAGACCCATCCTTTGTCCTGGCATTTCCTTTCATTTCATCTTCTGTGCTCATTCCACCAAGGTGGTTTTGTGAAGCCTCAGTGCAAGTGGTGCCTCTTGTTCATCGAGTGGGACAAGAAGCTCGTGGGATGTCCAAGGCACCAGAGGGAACTGGGACTTGTTGTTGTTCTGCAAACTGCTATTTTCTAGGGTATTAAAATCCCTCTGACGACAAAATCCCTCCACTAACACTCCCTTTGGGGAGTTCACCCATTTCCAGCTCCAACCCTGCACATCTCCAGCTCATTACAAACGTTCCTCCAGCAGAACCTCTTTCACCATTCTGTCCCAGACTGGGAGCAGCCATGACACACTTTCATTGCCAGTTCTCCTCGATTTCCCCCTCATTCCATCACATTCCCACCTCACCTTCACAGCCCTTGGTGGCTGCACACCCCAGGCGCAGCCTCAGCCACTCCCTGACTCTGAACTCTCTCAGCTCCTTCACATTTCCACTCTTTTTTTGCTGCTGCTGTTCAGACACAGATGCCCCAGCCCTTTCACACTGACCCATTTAGGTGCTCTGATGTGTTTTTACTGCTCTTCACACTCCTGCTGGCTCACATTTGTCCTTTCCTTTCTCCACTGCACCTCCTTTCCCTGACAAGGAATTCTTAACCAAGGCTCTCTGACCACAGGGACTTTTCTACTGCTCTTTGTTTCCAGTTCTTTCCCTTTCTATCCTGCCAGTCTCCTTTCTTCTCTCACATTTATTCTCCTCATCCTCTGCCCTGTTCTGCTTGAACACCAACTCCTCTTGCTTTTATTGCCCCTCCCTGCTCCACCTCATCTCCATCTGTGCTGGTTTCTGTTGCATATTCATTGCTGCAGCAATTCAATTCCTTAGATCTCTTTACCAGCATCTGGGCTCTTCTATGTGCCCTCCAATTCTCCTGATCACCTCATTTCTGCAAATTTGGGCTTTCTTGGACTGTCACTTCTAACCTGTCTGTCACTTCCACTTTAAATATATCCATTTTTAATTTCCCTCTCTTTTTTTCATCCGTTTTCTTTCACCAGCTCAGTGTGTGTTTGACCTTGGAGACAGCAAGATGTGTCCAGTGTCTCCTTTTTGGGGCTACAATTCTTCTGGACACTAATATGGCTTTAATCCATCACCATTGCCTTCCTTTTAGCTTTAATCCATGGGATACAGACTTCCTGAAGTTCTCTGAGTGTTTGACTTCCCAAACTTCTCCCAGTGCCATCCTTAACTTGTTGTTTCAGCTAGTCTGTGCCTCCGTGTTCAGTTTTCCATGAAATGATTGATCAGTGACACATCCTGCAAACTCACAGGAGTGGCCTTTTCCCTCTGGGGACAATTCCAGCACAAAGAGCTGGGTTTGGGTCCCGGCAGAGCCTTTTCCACTGCATCCTCTGTGGAACAGGGGCCATAAATTGAAGGCAGAGCCTTTTCCACTGCATCCTCTGTGGAACAGGGGCTGTAAATTGAAGAGAACACCTGGCAATGGTGTGACAACAGAAAGGGAGGGTGGGAATGCAGTTATTGGAAACCTGGGGAGATGCTGGGGAAGATTCAGAGGGACAAGTGTGCCCTGCTGTCCTGGGTTACAGTGTAAGATGTGCCCAAAAGTCTGTGTTCTATCACCATCTTCATGAGCTGTTGGAACCAGGTGGGGCAGAGCTCCCTGCCTCCTCCCTCTGAGCTATCTCCTGTTCATGGCCCATCAATCCTTGCCCATGGCTCACAGATAACTCTGAGCTATCTCCTGTCCATGGCCCATCAGTCCTTGCCCATGGCTCACAGATAACTCTGAGCTATCTCCTGTCCATGGCCCATCAATCCTTGCCCAGGACTCACCATCCAATTGTGAGATGCTGCACCCAGAGGGAGGAACCAAGCATTCCATCCTGGATATAATCTGAGATCCCCAACACCAAGGAGCCTTTCCTGCTGGATTCCCAGAGGAGCTGNCATATCTTTGCCTGAAAGCCCCTTGATTTCAAGATTATAATAATTAGGAGGGAAAGGGGTTGCAGTTCCATTCCAAGGGAGGTTCCTGCCTTGGAATGACACCTGCCTTTCAAACCCAGACCCCTGCCCAAGGCAGAGGTACCAGCCCTGCTCTGGGCCCAGCGGTGCCACTGCTGATGTGGCTCCTGTGCTTTGTTCCTCCCTCTGGTGGAGGATCTTTGTGAGCAGAGCAGGGAAGGATTTCAGGACGTGGCTGAATTGTCTCACTGCCACTGACAGGGCAGCAGGGAGCCAGCCTGGGCACTGCTCAGGTGCTCTACAGGCAGAGCCAGGAGGCCCCGAGGATGGAGGATTCTTTGTGAAATAGATACATAAATACAATTTTATGATGATTCCCTGTTGTCCAAAAAGAGCTGTTAGAATGGCAATAAAAGGTCCTTTTCCTAGGGAGACCTTTGGAGGGACAAAATGTCCTGAGGTCCATTATCTCTGAGTGTGGTGATAAGTGATAAGAGTGCAGAGCCAGTGGCCTTGGCAGGATGTGCCCTGCACTGAAGAGGCTTGGAAGGCCTGTGGGGATCCTTTCAGAAGAAGCTTTCTTTCCTAAGTGTAAAATATTCTTCCCATCCATGATAATTATTGGAATAATAAAGATCTCATTAGAGGAGCAGCAGGACAGTTCCCAGGTACGGCACGGGAAAGGCAGCAGTGTGAGATATGCTGATGCTGCCTTCCAGCAGACACATTCCAACAACTTGTGCTAATTACCATTAATAAATATACGCTGAAAGCATGACTGGGAACCAGGCACACACACAGCTTTGGCTGCTGACTGAAAATTGTACCACCAGGTTGTATTTTCTGCTCACTTTCACTCTCAGTCTCCAAGGGACTTTACATTGTTCATGTCTGTGATCAACAAAACATTTGGGTTCTGCCATGAGCTGCATCCCCCACCGCATGCAGCTGTTGGGATGTGCTGGTTTAACACCCACCACACCCTCAGGCTGCTTTTCTGATGGACACAAAGCTCTGAATTCACCAGGATGTTTGATGTCCCTTCCTCACTGGAGGTCACAGCTGTGGCTGCTGCCCAAGCTCTGCTGATCTTGGCTGATGCCTTAGGGTTTAACTTTTCTCTGTTCCCAGCCCTGCAGTGCCCAGTGGAACTCTGCAGGTCCCTGGAGCTCGTTCAGTGCTGTTCTCTCATGCTCACACTGACATAACAAAGCCTCTCCAGCTCGCTCTCCAAGGACACCCAGACCCTCCTGGGCCCAACAACTGCAAACCTTCATCTTGGGGAGAGAAAGGGGGGCAAGCTTGGGCAAATTCCATCCTTGCCTGGCTTCTGCTTGGGCAATTGATGCTGATATCAAAGTGGGAAGAACTCGGGAGCTGGCATTGTCCATTTTGGGATGCACTGAGGCAGGAGCCTCTGGAGCCCAGAGTGTGACCTCTGAAGGCCTTTCCAATCAATCTCTCCTTTATTCCTTTATTCCTGCCTGCTCTCTGTTTCTAGGGAGCTATTTAAGACATCGCAGCCACTTGGAAAGGTCACCCAGCAGTGCCAGGGCTCTCTCCTGCCTGCCCAGGTGGGACACAGAGCTGGGGACGTTCAGGTTGTCACCACCCTGCCTCAGGCTGCTGCTGAGCAAGTGATGCCTTTGATGGCTGCCTCTCAGCAGCCACCCCAGACGAGTCTGAGTTCTCACCACAAACATTCCCTTCCTTCCTTTTCTGTGCAGCCCAGGAGCTGCAGCTCACCCCGTGCTGGACACTCAGGATTCCTGGAACCACTGAGCTCCTGCCAAAGCTTGTTCTGCTCCAAAGCGTAGGGTGAAATGCTGGTGGATCAGTGAGTGATCTGATTTCTTCTTTATCTTTATTTATCTGAATGAAAGGCTTTATTTCACAGGGACATTTACAGCAGGGACCGAGACACCCAGCTCCAATGCAAATCAGCTGGCTGGGCTGCTCCGTGTGTTCCCTGAAATCCTTTGGTGACTCATAGGAACAGTTGCTATCATTACCTTTTTATTTCATTTTTTTATGCTTGAGAGTAGAGATGAGAGCAAGCACCACGAGCTCACCAATATTTTGCAATTCCTGCTGTCACATCTGTCCTCATGTTCCCTTTCCTCCCTCTCTTGGAGCTGTGGTGACTCTGCACTCAGGCCGTCACCAAACGGGAGGGGTCAGACCCAGCCCAACCCAACCTGCTGACTTCTGCTCAGGGTGAATCATCAATCACAGAATCATTAAGGTTGGAAAATACACCCAAGGTCATCAAGTCCAACTTTCATCCCAAAATATTGATGCTCCACATGGTGCTCCAGTGGGAATCTGCGACTTCCCATTATCCTGAACATCTGGTGGAGCTGAAGCCCAGATTGATGGCTCTGGAGTTGGCCTCCAGGCTCTCACTTTCTCACAGGTTTATGGATATTTTCTCATTTTTCCTTAAAATCCTTCTTGGCACTGATCTGAAAGAATGGTCCCTCCTAGAGCAGGAAGGGTGCTGGCCAGGTCAGACCAGCACAGGCAGAGAGGGATGTTACCTGTGCCTGGTAAGTCACCACAGCACTGAGTTTATGGTTCCCAGGCTGTCCTCTCCTCTGCCTGTGCCCAAGAAAAGCCTCAGTTTTGTGCCCAGAATGGCACTCAGTGAGAGCTGCACCAAACCTGAGCCCTGTGAGCAACTCCCTGCACCAAAAGATTCCTTCCTACTCTCCCCTCTGGGTGCTCTGAGGCAGCCAAACCCCTCAGGTAACAGAGAGCAGAGAGCAGAGAGCAGAGAGCAGAGAGCAGAGAGCAGCCCTCAACCCTCCTGCTGAAGCTGCTGTGTAACAGAGAGAAAAACCACATCAGGACTTTCAATTTTCACCCTTCCTGTTCTCCTTCTTCACCAGCAAAGCCAACACCCAAAACCTCCCAAGGAGCCCACGCTGAACAAGGAGTGCAGCTGGGAAAAGTCCTGCAGCTCCTTCTGGAACCCAGGTGGAGGAGAAGGAGATCCCTGCCCATGTCTGCTATGGGAGTGATGCCTCAGGGTTGAACTTTCATATTTTTCCCAGCCCTGCAGTGCCCGGTGTGACTCTGCAGCTCCCTGGAGCTCGTTCAGTGCTGTTCTCTCATGCTCACACTGACATAACAAAGCCTCTCCAGCTCGCTCTCCAAGGACACCCAGACCCTCCTGGGCCCAACAACTGCAAACCTTCCTCTTGGGGAGAGGGGGGAAAGCTTGGGCAAATTCCATCCTTGCCTGGCTTCTGCTTGGGCAATTGATGCTGATATCAAAGTGGGAAGAACTCGGGAGCTGGCATTGTCCATGTTGGGATGCACTGAGGCAGGAGCCTCTGGAGCCCAGAGTGTGACCTCTGAAGGCCTTTCCAATCAATCCCTCCTTTATTCCTTTATTCCTGTCTGCTCTCTGTTTCTAGGGAGCCATTTAAGGCATCACAGGAGCTGCTCCAGGCTGGGGTCTGGTCCTGCCAGGACAGCTCTCCCTTCCCAGACCTGAGACAGACTTTGGGGCCACCCAGTAAATCCCCCAAAGTGCACGTGGAAGTTGATTTCACAGCTCTGCCATTCCTCCAATGCTAATTACCAATAGAGACTAATTATGGGAACAGTGTGATAGCAGGCGTGGAGCTTTATCCTGTCAGTGGCTCCAATTACAGCAGGAGCTGCTCTGCCGTGAGTCATGCAGGAAATCCCAGGATGGGAATTCTCAGTCTGGCTGTCCCTGAGTGAAAAACACGACTTGGTCCTTCTCCCTCTGGGAAATCTGGGCCAGTAACAACTGGAAATCAAATTTCCTAAGAGGTTACACCTCCTTCCAGCAGAGGAGGCTGGAAGAGTGAAGGGCTGGACAATAATAATAACAATAATAATAATAATAATAACAAGAAGAAGAGGAGGAAGAAGAAGAAGAAGAAGAGGAAGAAGAAGAAGAAGAAGAAGAAGAAAAAGAAATTAATCCACTTTGATTAACAATAAAAGGCTTTTCCTTAATTCTTAGTAACTGCTAAATAATTTCCAACCATTTTGGCCTTGATTTCAATTCCTGGTGTATGAAAAAAAAAAAAAATCAATTCCAGCTTAAGGATTATTAAAGTGCTATTCAATCTGCAGATGTGATTAGAATGAAATGCACCAGGCTGGGTTTAATGGCCTTGCTCTTGTAACATCACTGGTTAATTAGAATCCCTTGGGGTCGTGGCTGTGCTGTCCTTCCCTCCCACCAGGAGACACCTCCCAGTGTCTCACACCTCAAACTGCCTCCTGCCTCCACTCCTTCGTAGATATGGTCCCAAAAATATTGATTTATTTCAAAAAGATGCATTTCAGGCTCGACAGAGCGACGGTTGTCACTGAAATCTGAGTTTTCAGGTGGCTCAAACCATCATTGTCCTCAGGAGGCAAAGGCTAAGGGCACTCATTTAGAGACGAAACAGCATCGTGTGAGCTGAGAATGAGGCTGGAAATGAGGTTGTCTGTGGGGTTCTGTCCCTGTCTGAGTTCAGACACTGCTCTCCAAGGTCTCTGCTCTCCGGTTCTGGTGGAATTACACATCTCTGCCAAAGGTGGGACTCAGTTGGATCATTTGGGACCAAAGCAAGGTTTTACTCACGTCCTGCTGCCAACCACAGCAATCAAGTTCACCTCAACCTTCCCCGAGTTCCATATAAGAAATATTAAGCTGGTTAAACTTTGATAAAACCTGCATCTAAATAAGAGTCCACTCCGAAGGAAGAAGACTTATGCTGCTGAAATAAGATTGACGTTTGGAGGACGTGAAATCTTTTGGGAAGCCCTAAAATATCCCCTAAGTAGGTCAGCTCAGTGACCTGGATCTGTACTTTTAATACAGGAGTAGCCTACATTTGCTCCCAGTTTGCTGAGGAACGAAGGGTTTTTGGGCTGTGGGTTTATTTTTAGTAGTTAAATGTGACCTTTGGAAGAGATCCTATAATAAGAACAATGACAGAGCTGGCCAGGGGTGAGTCACACCTCATACTTTGGTTTAGAAGTGATGAACACACATCATTTATCCCCCTGGTCATTCCTGGGAGAAACTCTGGTACAGGCAATTCTCACGGGAGGAAATGAAGTCAACACTCTCCAAGAGGATTTCTTGATGGCAAAAAATATTCCTTGTCTTAGAGGGTAATTAATCATCGTTTCCATCAATGGAGAACAGCTTCTTTAGGGTCCAAAATGAAAGAAGAAACCTGGGCAAGGCCAGAGGTCTCCTCACTGCCCTGCCAAGCCTGGCTGAGATTTCGGCAGCCACCATCCCAGGAGTTCTTCCAGTCAATCCCATAATAAGCTCTCTTATTTTTCAATTCTCCCCATTCTAAAACAGTCTAAACAAAGAGGTACAGAAAGTGTTGAGCTTCCTTCCTCCTTTGGGGTGTTCCTTACCCTGAGCAAACCCTCCTGGATCAGCCTGGGCTGGGAAATGAAAGCTTTTATTCCTGTCTAACCACATCAATAATTCCCAGCCTTCCCTGGGAATAAATCTGAGTTACCACACGCATCACCCTGCCGGTCTAAATCCACGTGGGGCTCATGGAAAATCAATATTTGTGTGAATATTCTTCAGGCGAGGGATGAAATTAGTCACAAGATATTAAGTAAAAGATACGTGAAACGATAAATGGAGTGGCTTCCCAAAGGACATTTTCCCTCCAGGCCCTCAGCGAAGATCTCGCTGGCTCAGATTAAACATTCCAGCTCAGCCAGGGAGGCAGGGAAGCTGCAGGGACCACGGAGCTCTGGATCTGGCCTGGATCTCCACACCCCTCCAGTCCACCAAGCTCCTGCTGCACGGGGCTGCAAGGAGAACATTCCACCCCCGTGTTCATGGAATCATGGAATGGGTTGGGTTGGAAGGGCCCTCAGAGCTCCTCCAGCCTCCAGAGAGACCTTTCAAGGAACCATCTAACGCTCATGGAACCATTCAAAATTCATGGAACCATCCAACATTCACGGAATCAACACTCACTGAACCATCCAACATTCCTGGAACCATCCAACACTCACTGAACCATCCAACATTCCTGGAACCATCCAACACTCACTGAACCATCCAACATTCCTGGAACCATCCAACACTCACTGAACCATCCAACATTCCTGGAACCATCCAACACTCACTGAACCATCCAACATTCCTGGAACCATCCAACACTCACTGAACCATCCAACATTCCTGGAACCATCCAACACTCACTGAACCATCCAACATTCCTGGAACCATCAACACTCACTTTTAGGTAAGGAGCACACAGAAATAATCCCTCCTTCCAACGTGTTCCCACAGCACAGACCTGAAACGCTTTTAAATGGTCCATCAATAATCTGGAAAATCTCACCCTTCCAAGCTTTGACTTGGAGGAAAAACGCTGATGTATTGATGTTTGTTAACAGAACACATTAGATGAGTAAATCAGTCTGTTAAAGGGGATATTAAATGGCAGAATGGTTTCCCTCACACTTTAAATGAAGAGAAAAGTCTTTAAATGTCAATAACGTTATGCAATCATCTTGGGAGTNAACCATCCAACACTCACAGGATCATCCCAAATTCATGGAACCATCAACACTCACAGAACCATCCAACATTCATGGAACCATCCAACATTCATGGAACCAACACTCACAGAACCATCCAACATCCACTGAACCATCCCAAATTCATGGAACCAACCCTCACAGAACCATCCAACCCTCACAGAACCATCCAACCCTCACAGAACCATCCAACCCTCACCGCAGCTGCCATGGCAGACACAGCTGCAGCCTCCTCTGCTCTGGAGGAGCAACCTGGCAGTGGTTGTCCCTTTCCCAGGACACAATTAAACACCTTGAGATGGGATTAGATCCATCAGAACTGGTTATTCCTTTGGAGGACTCTGCCAGCGGGTCAGGCAAGCTGGTGACAGATCACACTGCTCATCATCTCCACATTGTTTTCAGTGCTTTCCAAGGACTTTGCTATTTCCCCCTGATTTTCCATTTTATTCTGCTGGACCTTTGCCATTTCTCCTGCTTTTTCCATTTTTTTCTGCTGGATCTTTGCCATTTCCTCCTGCTTTTTCCATTGCTGGCTCCAAGAATCTTCCCTTCTTTTCCTGTCTTTTCTTTGGCAGCTAGCTGGTGGCTGCCAGAGGGATGGTGAGTTTTAGGTAAGGAGCACACAGAAATAATCCCTCCTTCCAACAGAAGGTCTGCAGCACAGACCTGAAACATTTTTAAATGGTCCATCAATTATCCAGAAAATCTCACCCTTCCAAGCTTTGACTTGGAGGAAAAACGCTGATGTATTGATGTTTGTTAACAGAACACATTAGATGAGTAAATCAGTCTGTTAAAGGGGATATTAAATGGCAGAATGGTTTCCCTCACACTTTAAATGAAGAGAAAAGTCTTTAAATGTCAATAACGTTATGCAATCATCTTGGGAGTTGGCTTAAAAAATGCATTTATTTGTGTGTTTGATAGAAATCCATCCTAAGATAACACAACCAAGACATGTGCTGACATCTGGCTTCACTTTTTGATTTATCTATGGAAAGACTGACAAGATATGACCCAAAAGGGGTGCTAAGGTGTTTCTTCTTTCCCCTCCCTGCCAGGCTTTTTTAGGTTTGCCCTCAGACCGCTTTTATCTTCAGAGTGCCCCAGAAAAGCAGAGCAGTGTCAGAACACAGATTCAGTCCCAGGTAAACAAGTGCAGCCAGCACTGACTCACTTCTGGCTGCGACGTGCAAGGTTTGTGTGGATGTTGGCAAGCCCAGGTGGAGCAGCTCCTGCTGCTTCCAGGGGCACTCCAGGTGTGAGCTGCACCATCCAAACCCCGATCCCAGCGTGGGCAGCAGGCTCTGCCCACGCTCTGCTGTGGTTTTTAAGGGTTTATGGTAGATAAAGGCTAGAACAGGAAATCATTTGCTCCGAGAAACACCTTTTTCTAAGGTGGACTGTGAGTGGACATCTGGGGTGATCCTGCTCCTGTTCCCAGCCCTGTGAGCACCTCTGGGGTGATCCTGCTCCTCTGTCCAGCCCTGGGAACACCTCTGGGGTGATCCTGCCCCTCTGCCCAGTCCTGAGAGCACCTCTGGGGTGATCCTGCTCCTCTGTCCAGCTCTGTGAGCACCTCTGGGGTGATCCTGCTCCTCTGTCCAGCCCTGGGAGCACCTCTGGGGTGATCCTGCCCCTCTGTCCAGCCCTGGGAACACCTCTGGGGTGATCCTGCCCCTCTGCCCAGTCCTGAGAGCACCTCTGGGGTGATCCTGCTCCTCTGTCCAGCTCTGTGAGCACCTCTGGGGTGATCCTGCTCCTCTGTCCAGCCCTGGGAGCACCTCTGGGGTGATCCTGCCCCTCTGTCCAGCCCTGGGAACACCTCTGGGGTGATCCTGCCCCTCTGCCCAGTCCTGAGAGCACCTCTGGGGTGATCCTGCTCCTCTGTCCAGCTCTGTGAGCACCTCTGGGGTGATCCTGCTCCTCTGTCCAGCCCTGGGAGCANGACAGAGTCTAAGGATCTAAATGTGTTTGATTTTCACATTTCTGGGACTCAGCACAGATCCTCACGTGGAAATTAAGAGACAAATTATATCTCTGCTGCATCTCCATGACAAACAGAATTTGTGTCTTGATTGCACCTTGATTCTGTTTGATTTCGAGAGTTTCAGGTAAATGGGATCTGTTTATTTAAGTAACTTACAAATTTTTGGGAATGAGCTCAGTTTAAGAGGTATCTAAATTTAGCTGCAGTGGTAAGTACTTCTAACAATGCCCCAACAGCAACAATTTTCTTCCATATTCCCCAAACTCCAAATTAACTGCTTCAGGAGCCCTCTGGATGGCCAATTTCTCCTGGAGTTAAGGTTGTGACAGCCTCATAACTGAGTTGATAGCTATCACAATTACTGATTAGTCCCGAAAGTGGTGAGCAATTCCAGCAGCAAACAGCAAATTCCCTCCCAATAATCTGCTGGCTGCTACCCTGCTGCACTGGCTGGGAGAGTCCCCTTGGAAACTGGAGCTGGATTTCAAAGCCATTCACTGAGGCAAATGTGACTTTCAGCTGGTTGGACTCAAGCTCTGGAGCTGCTGATAGGAAGGAAACCTAATTAATGGGGAGTTAAAGGGAGTGATAACAGCTGAAGTGGGATTAGTGGTGTGGGCTTTTACCCTCGGCTCTCTGTGGTCACCCCGGAGAAATAATCCATGACTGGAGCAAAAGACAGGATCCAGGCACTCCATTTCATCTGAATGGTACAGTTTGGAGTCTGCCCTGAAGAAACATCTGAAGGAACAGCTGCCAAAACTCCTGGGAAAACGACTGTCCAAGGATATGAGCATCCCAGGAGCTCGAAGCGTTCAGGATGTTCTCAGCTCCCAAGTGCCAAGGTGTTTTCTCCCACAGAGGTGATTGGGAATCTTTTAATTGCAGTGAGGGGGAATAAAAATGTTATGGAGTCGTAAAGGCTGCAGCTACAGATGGAGCAGCTGGCACAGCAGGGACAGGGACATCAGGCACAGCTCGACACTCCCCAGGGTCCTGTGTGCTCAGAACCAGCCCTGCACGTACAGTCCTTGAAGGACCTACAGCACCTGAGCTCGCTTTGACTCCCCTCACACCCAGCAGGGACACGCTGGGCTCTGCACCAGAGAATTCCACCACTTTTTGTACCAATTGTGGCTTTAGAGAAGGATTTTACAAATCCATCAGCCCTTCAAACCAAAGTCCTGCAGAGGGAACCTCCCAGAACCAGCCCTTGCTGTGACCATGCAGTCACAGGAGAGAAATTACCCAAAAATGCTGCACTCAAACCTCTCTGAGAGCCTGTGAAGGAAGGAAGGGCAGGCAGGAGGGTAAGAATTAAACCCATTTCACTGGTTTTGTTCAGGTTCTGTTGGGAGAAGCTCCATGGCAAGGAGGGAGCAGAGGGCTGGTGACCGACCTGGCTTCAGAGACCTTCACACGTCCTTGGAGTGCACAGAGGAACTCTGCTGATCACTGTGGATAAACCCAAATAAATCAACACCGAGCAGCACACGATGCTCCCCAGGCTGTGTCGGGAGGGGGATTAGCAGGAGCCAGAGGGAACAGCCTCATCTTTGCTCTTTACTCCTGACAAATCTCCGACAGCAGGCACCAGGTCCTGCCCGTGCCTCGAGGGGAGGGGAGCGGGAGGAGGATCTGCCTGTTGCTAAACCTTCTGCCAAGGCAACGAGAGGAAATATCAGCTCATTTTCCTCAGCCGTGGCCCTGCCTGGGAGCTGAACATTTGTTTTGCTGGTGGGCAGCACCATGAGATGGCTCTGAGGCCTCACTCCCACTGCTGGGCTTTATTAGCTGTGCCCACCCACCGACAGCAGGACATCCTTCCCTTCCCATTTATCCTCAGTTCTGAGAGAGCCAAGCTCAGAACTTGGGGCTCCTCCTCCTGCTGTTGGAGACCAGCAAAGTCAAACAGCTTTGGCTGATCTCCTGGGGACCAAATTTATCCCCAAAGCTCCACAAGAAGGCTTTGCCATCGAAATGAGCCCTTGGGAGAGGCTGCCTCCACTTCTGGGCGATCACCAAGCACCAAAGAAATGAAAAGCTGAATGTTTGATGTGCCACAGAAAAATGGGTTTTAGTTTTAGGAATTGCCTCATGGATTACTGTGGGATCAAGATGGAGATTTTAGGGTGTCAGTGCCTTGTCCTTCTCCTTCTTCCCTCTTTCCTTCTTCTTCCCTTTTCTGTGACCTCAGTGTCATCCTAACATCTGTATGATCCCATGGGGTCTGGGGTCAGTGGGGGTCAGCTGGGACAGCTGGGGCAGCTCCTTGTCCCCCCAGCCTGGTGCCTTAGGTTTGAACTTTTCTCTGTTCCCAGCCCTGCAGTGCCCAGTGTGACTCTGCAGGTCCCTGGAGCTCGTTCAGTGCTGTTCTCTCATGCTCACACTGACATAACAAAGCCTCTCCAGCTCGCTCTCCAAGGACACCCAGACCCTCCTGGGCCCAACAACTGCAAACCTTCATCTTGGGGAGAGGGGGGCAAGCTTGGGCAAATTCCATCCTTGCCTGGCTTCTGCTTGGGCAATTGATGCTGATATCAAAGTGGGAAGAACTCGGGAGCTGTCCTTGTCCATGTTGGGATGCACTGAGGCAGGAGCCTCTGGAGCCCAGAGTGTGACCTCTGAAGGCCTTTCCAATCAATCCCTCCTTTATTCCTTTATTCCTGCCTGCTCTCTGTTCCTAGGGAGCCATTTAAGGGATCACACCCAGCTCAGCAGGGACTGAGCCCTCCCAGTGACCAGCTCTGCTCCAGCACAGACCAAACCCAGCCTGGGGCAGTTCCTGGGGACAGCAGCTCCACCCCAACCCCAGCCCAAGCAGCTCCATCTGCCTCCCAAGTCACTCAGCTCTGTCCCCAGGTGCCATTTGGGAACAAAGGCTTCAGGATTTGGGGGTCACCCAGAGGGATGCACCTGGATCCTCCCACTGCAGCCTCCACACGTGGAATTACAGGTACCAGGGTAAATAAATTGCCTGAAGCCAGGACCTTCCCAGGTTCCTATCACTCAGATTTTGTGTGTCAGCAGCTCATGCCTCTCACCCAGGCAGTGTGAACCCAACGCCTGTGGGAGAATCTCTTTTCTTCCAGACACAACCTCTCCCATCCAGGAGAGGTGGCAGGACAGATTTTCCTTTCAAACTAGTCCAAGTGTCATGAAAATTCCATGGACAAAAAAAAAAAATGAAATTGCTGTGGAATGATATCCAATGGCTGGGAATCCAACACTCACCCAAGAGGACAGAGCCAGTGCACAGTGTCTGACTGACTGTGTGTCATAAACTCACAGCACTACATAAAAATAATAATAAAAATAATAATAAAAAGTAATACCAACATCCTCTGCCTGCATTACTCTGTCTCAGCTATTACAGACACTAATGAGGACTTCCAGTGGTACAAATGCAACCTGCTCTCTACTAAGCACATTATTTGTAGGTTCTCTAATAAATCAATGTTTTATGCAAGCAGAACCCTGAATGTTAGCAAAAAGTGCGCTCTCATCCCCAGCAGCTCCCAAACCCCTGCAATGCAGCCTTTTATTATTTCTGTAAAGGGAAAAAAGGAAATCAATAGAGATTCCTCGTGCGTAATCCTCAGCGGGATTAGCACTTTGTCACCCTCGGGTATAATCTCCTGGAAAGCCACAAGGAGAAGGGTGAGAGGGTGAGGGGCAGGGAGAAAAAGGAAAGAAGTCACAGGGAAACCACGAAGTGAGAATTTGCTGGGGGTGTTCACTGTGATTCTTGAAAAGAATATTTCAGAGGTGGCTCTGGTCTGCTCCCCGTGGTGCCCAGAAGTCCTGGAGATGCCTCACTCAGCCCTTGGAATATTTAGATTGTCATTGGAGGAGAAACCTCCCAATCTAGCAGCAAAGTTACCTGTTTTAAAAAGGGATTTAGGACCTAAATGCCAAAGTCAGCCTTGGCTGGGTAGTGCCAAGCGTTGTTGCCTCATGCCAGAGTCGAGGGTGGCCAGTCCTGGATGGGAGCCTGGAGAGCTCTGTGAGGAGCTCCCTGGAGCCCCAGGGATGGCATTCCAGGTGAAAACCCAGGAAAAGAGTCACAAACTGTGAATAATGGATCAGGGGAAGGACAGGGAGGGACAGGAACACACCAAACCTCGTGTGAGGGGCAGAACCTGTCGTGTCTGCATCGCCCCAGGGTTAAACTCACACAGAGAGGCAACCCCAACGTGAGAAAGAGGGAGAAATAACAGGAAAGGGTCAAAGATGTGGGCAGAAAATGAGTGGAGAAGGTTGAAATCACAACAAACAACTCATTGGGAATAATCACCTGCTTCAGTTCAGGCCAGAATGAGAGAATGCTGTAAAATCGGGGTAGGACAGCAGGGTGGGGACGATGCTCCATGGAAAGAGCTGGAATCACTGAGGGGCACCCCTGGCACCTCTCACAGCTCAGCAGCAGCAGCTCCTCGAGCTCAGGTGCCCCCAGCAGCAGCTCTGCTGCCGAGGAAGTTCTCTCTCCCAAACTGCAGTTCCTGGAAAGCACTGGGAAGTGCAGCAGCACAGCTCCGAGCTGGGATTCAAACAAACCAAACCCAGCAGCTGCTGCTGCTCAGCAGCTGAGATCCTCGAGAGGGGACACTGCCTTTTAGCCCTGTCTCGCTGATGAAACCATCCCTGGCTCGTGCTCAGCTCCACCTGACAGCGCAGAGCCAGGAGCTTCAGCACAATTCCCTCTTTCCATGCATAATTTATGGAGAGGAATGGAAATGAAGCTGCAGTTTTCCCTCGCAGTCCCTCTTGCACGAGCTTCCTTTCGCTGGCTGCTGTGGAAATGGCCTCCCAGTAAACCCGAGCAATCTCTTTGTGAATAAATAGATATTGCCAGTGACTCTCCAGTCTCTGAGGCTGCTTTTCATGCAGCTCCCGTTTCACCTGACAAATGTAAGGCTTGATGTAAAACAGTCAGGGAAAACTGAGGGTGCCCCATGAAGGATTTGCATTCTGGAGACCTTCCCAAGTTAGCCCCGAGGAGTTACAGCGAGCAGATAACAAATACTGCCAGGTAATCATCCAGCCGAGCCTAAAACTTCATCCCAAAACTTACTACAGCTGATTAATAACATTTAATAAGCACGACTTTTATTGTTGTGTGGAACTCATTTGTTCCATGTGATAATGGATAAATTGGTGCATTGGTTTTGCTTCCAGGGCCTCTGTGCCGAAGCTGGAGCTGAAGGTTTAATGCACTCCACCAAGTGCTGATGCCACAGAAATGAGGCTCCACTTGAGACCTGAGCTGCTAAAGAGAGCAGCTCCTTTCTCTTCAGTGGCTGCGCAGAAGAATAAGCTCCTAGTGGATGAGTAAAGCTTGGTGGATGAGTAAATTCTCTTGTAATTTTTGCTCCAGATCTGTGGAATTCCCCAGACCAACAAACCTTATTTATTAAGCTCCTGACACCAGGATTCTGGACTCCTCACACAAAACACTAGCAATACAATCTCCAAAAATCTCATTAAAAGATTAGCCTGCTCTCACCAGCAGCTGGGACATTGCAGAGGAGTGTGCTGAGCTCCTCGTGTGAGGGGGTAGAGGAAAACCTGGGCGAAATTCTGCTCTCAGTACATTCCATCAGCCAATGCTGCACAGCTGGGACCAGGCTCCCAAGGGATGCACGGCACCAAATATTGGCTATCTAAAATCTGCTGTTCTCCTAACAGCCTCCTCCAGCTGCCACTTCTGATCAGATAAATGTCCTGAAGGGAGGTTCCTGATTCAGGCTGGGCTGGAGTTTGGGGCACATTGGGCAAATTCCTGAAGTTTGATCAGGCAGGTCCTGATCCCTGATTCCTGCACTGCTGAGGTTTGTCTTAGTCCTGGCCCTGTCTTGAAAGTTCCTATGGGGATGGAGGAACTTATTGGTCATGTTAGGTTAATTATTTATTATATTAATTTATTTATTATATTATTTTTTATACACCAGCCATTCCAGTAGCTGAAGGGGCCAGAGAGGAGCTTTTAACAAGGGCCTGGAGAGACAGGACAAGGGGGAATGGCCTGAAGCTGCAGGAGGGGCAGGGATGGGCGGGATTTTGAGCAGGAATTCCTCCCTGGGAGGGTGGGCAGGCCCTGGCACAGGGTGCCCAGAGCAGCTGTGGCTGCCCCTGGATCCCTGGCAGTGCCCAAGGCCAGGCTGGACATTGGGGCTTGGAGCAGCCTGGGACAGTGGGAGGTGTCCTTGCCATGGCAGGGGTGGAAATGGATGAGCTTTAAGATCCTCCCAACCCAGTCTGTTTTGGGAATCTCTGCTGCTTTCCTGAGCTGAGCTGGTTTGTCTCTGTCTGCCTGGGCTCAGCTATCAAAGGAACTCTTTATTGGATCTGTCAGCTCAGCTCAGCTCACCTGATTCGTGTGTGCTCTCTTTACAGTCAGTGTATCCTGTGCTGCCTGAATCCCTAATTTCTTTGTGGAATAAAAGCAAATTTTCTCAAATCAAGGAATTATTCAACTCTTACATCCACAATTTTCTCTTCCTTCGTGGTTGATTGGTTGAAATGCAGAGCAGAGCTGTGCTATCTCGTTGGGGTTGTTTGCACCACTTCAAAACTGAATGAAACAAGTCTTTGTCAGCACTGGGGTACCTCGAGTCCAGCAGGGAATTTTGATTTTCAAACACTGTCCCTTGTTCAGTTTCCTGTCCAATACTCAAAAAACAAATCCTTAAAACTGCTTTCCTATGACTTCAGCTGATGAGAGGCAGGTAGCAAGAACACCTGGAACACTGAGCAGAAGTGTTGTCATGAGTACAGCCCAAGAATTTTAATTCACCAGTTCAAATAAATCCCTGCAGGCACTTTGCTGTTGTCTGTCATTGCTCCCTGAGCTCACTGCCAGCCTGTCTTTCATCCCCCTGCTCTGAAAAGGACTGGAATTCCTCCTGGGAGGTGTGGTCACACTTGCCAAACGTGCAAACTTTTCCACGGAGTTAAAGTTAGCTCGGACAACTTTTAAAGCTTATGTAAGGGAAAAAAAAACTTTGTTTTATTCTTGTTCTTAGCTCCTGCAGGACACAAATTGTATCAACAACAGGATTGCAGCAGCGCCCATGTTATTGGCAGGATAAAGCACTGTTTTGGAGAGAAATCTCAGACACTTCATGTAATTCCCAAACCTTTTGGACACAAGATTTGCACAGAAATGAGCCCTGGGCATTGCAGCGTGTCCTGTTTTTTTATGGGATGATGACAAAGCCTCCGTGAGTCTCCTCAGAGAGCACAGGGACACAGCGAGGCTGCAGCAGATGGGAGAATAATCTGAGGATTTTATTAAAAGAGACATGAAAGGGGATCTTGGTGTGCCAGGTGCCTTTGTCCAGTGGAGAGGGCACCAAAAGCCTTCAAATAAGTTTTACAGGAGAACCTTATCTCAAGATAACCTTGCCTTGAGATAACCTTGAAGGGATCTCCTCAGACTCCTCCTCTGTGGATCAGTGCTGAGTTCCCAAGTTTAACCTCTCCTTGTAGCTGCTCCTGGGTGGTTTCCTGCCATGCCAAAATAAAAAACCCAGCAGAAGGAAAGCACAAAGTGAATGTCAGCCTCAGCAGGTTTAGCTAAAATCTTCCTTAATTCTCATGCTTGGCTTGAAGCCCCAGTGAAGAAAACTCCAAAGGTCCTTAAAACACTTGGTGGGAAGGAGGTTAAGGTTTTGAGGTGCTCATAAATGTGGGATTGCTCCTGGCCAAATTGTGTTGTTTGTCCTCTCTACTCCAATTGATACTGGCACTTCAAGTCAGGAAATTGATGGATTAAAGTCAGGAAATGCTATTTTTTTTTTTTTTTATCCTGAGCATCATAACTTGCCTATGACTCAACCATTTTACTCACCCACCCTGCCTGCCCTCAGACAAAGCTGATCCCAGCCACGCTCCTGGTGATGCCTTAGGGTTTATTTTTTATATTTTTTCCAGCCCTGCAGTGCCCAGTGTAACTCTGCAGTTCCTGGAGCTCGTTCAGTGCTGTTCTCTCATGCTCACACTGACATAACAAAGCCTCTCCAGCTCGCTCTCCAAGGACACCCAGACCCTCCTGGGCCCAACAACTGCAAACCTTCATCTTGGGGAGAGAAAGGGGGGCAAGCTTGGGCAAATTCCATCCTTGCCTGGCTTCTGCTTGGGCAATTGATGCTGATATCAAAGTGGGAAGAACTCGGGAGCTGTCATTGTCCATTTTGGGATGCACTGAGGCAGGAGCCTCTGGAGCCCAGAGTGTGACCTCTGAAGGCCTTTCCAATCAATCCCTCCTTTATTCCTTTATTCCTGTCTGCTCTCTGTTTCCAGGGAGCCATTTAAGGCATCAATGGCACAGACATTTGAGCCATTCTGGACCACATCACTAATTTAATCTGCATTCAGGTAAGGGCTGGACCTTGAAGATGTCACTGAAGCTCTGTCTCAGGTCCCTCACGCCTGAGGAACGTCCCCAGCTCACTCGGAGCTGTGCTGGCACCAGTCCCTGCAGGGTCCTCATCACTTCACCAACACCTGCCAGACCAAAGGCACCTTTTTCCCCTCCTGGGGGTGGCTGTGGCTCCAGGACTCTGACTCATGTCTGCAAATTCCATATAAACAAACAGCCCTTAGGTCACGTCTGCTGTCCCTCACAGTGATGTCACCTATAGAGCAAAACCTAAAACCACAAACCCATTTTCTGTGGTGCACTAAACAACTCTCTCTTCATTTCTTTGGTGCTCTCAGCTCACCCAGAATTGGGAGTAAATGCTCCCACAGGCTTAGTTTGCAGGCCAAGCCTTTTTGGGGAGCTTCAGGGACAAAATATGTCCCTAAAAGATCAGGAGAAGTTCTTTGGCTTCCCTGGGTTCCAACATGTTGGGAGATAAAGGACCTGCCAGTCTCTGGGAAATGAGAGACCCTGGGTTGTTCTCTGGGTTAGAGAAGGGAAGATGAGAGAGCAAAAATGTGTGTTAAACCAGGCAGGGAAGTTGAGAATTTTAATGATTTTCTTCTCGTTGTTGCTTTGCAGTGCCAATAACATCACCCTCTGTTTTATCCCCTCTTCATAAATCTCTCCTCTCTCCATCACTTTGCATTCCGAAATCACAGACCTGCAGAAGAAGGTTTGGGTTGGGAGGGACCTTAAAGCTCATTTCATTCCCCCCTGCCATGGCAGGGACACCTCTCACTGTCCCAGGCTGCTCCCAGCCCTGTCCAGCCTGATCCTCTAAACTGCTTGAACATTTTAGTATGAACAATTTTCTGCTGCAAAAATTACTTCATTAAAAAACCACAAAAGATTGGCTAAGACTGTGTATTAACGTGGATTAGAGGAGAATTCTGGTGTGTCACATTCATGGGAAAAGGAAAAAAGTGACCTTTGGGCAGCTCAGAGATCCACATTAAACAACCTGGAGTTCAGGAAGGGGGAAATGACTCCCTAAAGGTGGAAAGGAAAAGCTGAATCCTGGATTCCCTGGCATCAGCTCAGTTGAGAACCAGTTAGGAAAGAGAAAGACCAAACTTTAGGAGATAACAGACCACTGCATTTAACTCTGGGGCTTGCTAATCCAATTGGTGATTACACAGAGAAAAAGGATCAAGTCTATCATTAATATCTGGAGAAAATAACTTGATGAACAACACTGTGGGTGGCAAACCTGTCAAAGTTTTGATCAATGTCGATCAAAACCAATTTCTTGAGCAGAAGCAGCCATTGGTGCTGCCTGTGTGGGCTTAGGAGGAGGAACACACCGAGCCATGGGTTGAGATGGTGCCAGAAAAACGAAAAAACATCTCTTAGGGATGCCAAGAGCCACTCAGCACAGCACTAAGAGCTCTCTGCCCATGGCTTGTGCCACTCCCTGCAGTGCCAGCAAACCGAGGTGGGATAAAGGTTCCTGCAGTGCAAAGGGAGCTGCAGTCCCATGGCAGTGCTGGAATCGCTCAGTTCCCTCAGCCCTGGGCTGGATCACATCACTCAGAATCCCAGAAGCATTTGGGTGGAAAATCCCTCCCAGACCATCGAGTCCAAACTCTGCCCCATCCCCACCTTGTGCCCAGCCCAGAGCTCTGAGTGCCACCTCCAGGAATTCCTGGGACACCTCCAGGGATGGGCACTCCAAACCTCCCTGGGCAGCTCCTGAGCTCCCTTTCCATGGGGAAATTACTGCTGCTGTCCAAGCTGAGCCTCCCCTGGCCCAGCCTGAGGCTGTTCCCTCTCCTCCTGTCCCTGTTCCCTGGGAGCAGAGCCATCTCTGGTGGCACCTTCCAAAGTCTCTTTCTGGCCAGAGATGGGTGCAGGACCCTGAGCTGTGGAGCAAAGGGTGCTGCTGGCCCAGCCCGGGGCAGGAAATGTCACCCAGATGGCTCCAGACTGGTGTGGGATCTCAGCAGGGAAGTGAGCCTTCCCAGAAACAGCTTTTTCCCCTCAAAAAACCATGGATGTCTTCAAACTGCTGCTGCTGGTGGGAATGTACTGGTGTCAGATCATTCCTAACTGGAAACACTCTTGGCACCTCCATGGAACCTCCAGCCAGAAGCCAGAGCGAAGCAGAGAGCTGAGACTTGAGCTGAGGACATTCAGGAGCTGTGGGGACACAGAGATCACCCCTGCAGGCTCCAGGCCAGCCCTGCTGCCCCGTCCTGGCAATTCCAGGAAATCAGGAATGCAGCCACCCTCACCCCCTGGTGTGTCCAAAGTGGGAGCAGCCCTTGGCAGCTCGTTCAGAGCAGTTTGGGATGAGTCCATTGGGGCAAATTGCTCCAAGGTGAATTTACATTTCTCCCCATTTGCAATGCCAGCTTCCTTCTGTTCCAGTTCAGTGTTCCAGATTCATGAAACCAAATTTCTTTGATCTAAACCAGCTCACAAAAGCTTTCAGTGATGCCAGAATGACTTTTTGCTTTTTTCTTTTACACCCCTCTTACACACCCTTTTATACAGTTTGATGTATTCTCAGTGCTTTTAGCCCACACACTGTGACTTCCCAAGGCTGATAACTCAGCTCAGCCCCACGGCACCGTTAAACCAGGAGAGCAAACATCCTGGGAGCCCCAGACACCAAGGGCCTCTCCAGAACACATTTTGGAACCTCAGACAGGCCCAGCCAGGGGGAAGGTTCCTCACAACGAGGGCTTCACTCCAGCCTCTCACTGGGGGATCTTTGATAAATATGTTAATTTTGCAAGGCCTATAATTGTGTGTATTTCAGTGTACATGCATTTTGGGGCATCCCACCTGGACCAAGTGCTGCACCCAAGGATCCTGAAATAAATATCAAGGTAAAAACCTCTTTTTCCCCATAAAGTGTGTTTTGGTTTTAATTTTCAGACCAGGGAAAGGCATCATCAGGATGCTTTGCCTTTGGAGCCTGTGAGTGCAGCAGACAAGTTGTGGGGATGGATGAGCAGCTTGGAGCAGCTGAGATCTCTGTCACTGGGCTCCCTGAGGGCACCACAAACTGCTCCAACAAAGCTGCAACATTCAAGGATTGCTCACCACGGGAAGAGCCTTTTTATTTTATTTTTTTTCCCAAGGAGGAGCCGTGTGTGTTTAATGAAAACCCCTGGAGAGATTTGGGGTCATTCTGCAGAATGAGAGAGTTCAAACCCAGGGAATAAAAGGATTAATTCGCTGAGGAGGAAGTCAGAACCTTTCACAGCGAGAGAGGGACCCTGCCTCACCTCTGGAATGCTAATTGCACTGCTGCAGCCAACTTGTCAAAACACTGGGGGCAGACAGATTTTCAAAGCCAGGAGTTGGCCAAGGTCAAACATCTCGAGCAGGTTCTTTGCCCAGAAGTTACAGGGAAATTAGAGATCTACAAATGCAGTGCTGGGAGCGTGAGGGAGGTGTTTGCACAGCAGTCACAGAGCACTGGGGACTGTCCCTGTGCTGAATTAACCTGTCCTGGTGGGAATTCAGCACCAGGTCCTCGCACTGGTTCCACGTCTGAGGTCTGGTCTGGTGGCGTGGAAGTAAAAAGGAAAATACTCAAAATGTGACTGATTAATTCTTTAATTCTGAGTCTTACTCCACTGTCACCACCCAGGGTTGGGATCACAGAGCGACAGGCCAAGGTTAGGATGATGCAGGGGGGAACCTGAGACCTCACATTGGAGTCCATCAGGGAATGTCCAGTCTGAGAGCAGCTCTAGTGCACAGCCTGGGTCTCACCTGTGCTGCTTCACACAGCTCAGGGCACTGCTGATGCCTTAGGGTTTTAGCTTTTATATTTTTCAAATCCTGTACTGCTAGTGTAGCTCTGCTCTAAAGTTTTCTGTTCAGTGCTGTTCTCTCATGCTCACACTGACATGACAAACCTCTGTACCTCGCTCTCCGAGGACACCCAGAACAAGAACTGCAAACCTTCATCTCGAGGAGGGCAAGTTTAGGGGAAATTCCATCCTTGCCTGGCTTCTGCTTGGGCAATTGATGCTGATATCAAAGTGGGAAGAACTCGGGAGCTGTCATTGTCCATGTTGGGATGCACTGAGGCAGGAGCCTCTGGAGCCCAGAGTGTGACCTCTGAAGGCCTTTCCAATCAATCCCTCCTTTATTCCTTTATTCCTATTCTGTTTCTAGGTCTAAGGTTCCCTGGAATATGCCACCCAATAAGGGACCACATTTTGTTGCAAGTGTAATTCAAGAAGTTAGCCGAATTTTAGGAATTTGCTTGAGATCTGCACACACCTTACAGGACCCAAGGAAGTAGTAAAGTAAAACACATGAATATCCCTGGATAAAGCATCACTGGGAGAGCTCTGATCAATGTTTCACCCTCTCCAATTCACATCCTTTGAACCACCTCAAAAGGGTTTTGCTTCAATCCTCTCAGTTCAAGGACATTTCCTACCAGGTCCTTGCAGGGAATTTAAAGCCATGGGTCATGGTAGCTGCAGGGCAAATGTGAGCATCAAAAAAAAAAAAAAATTACAGCAACATCAAGGAAACTCTGAATATTTCATGATTTTCTATGAGCTGGACAACTGAAAATGGCACCTCAGACCTACACTGAGTAGTTAGGGAAGGCACGACCTGCTGTGACACAGAATTCCTATTTTCTAAATATTTATTAATGGAGAAATTGGAAGAGGCGTGAGCTTGTCCTCAGCACAGGATCTGTCCCAGACATTGTGTAATTGGATTTCATAACAGGCTCAGTAACAAGTGTGGGGAAGAATAATCACAAGCCGTGTGGGGAAGGTGCAAAAATGTAAAAAACAAAAAAATAAATAAAATATTGATGGTAATAGCAATGGCAATGTACACCAGGAGCTGAAGGTGCCTGTGAGCCCCAAGTGTGCTCGTGGTGGCTACAAACCCTGAGCTCAATCCCCTTTGACTTCATGGTCGTGAGGATTTGATGATTTCTGCTGTTTTGGGGTCCTTTTGCAGCCTGGCAGTGAAGCAGATGCTCCAACACAACCCAGTGCTTTCTGCACTAAATCCCACTATTAACAGAGAGCCTTTATTTTGCCAGACCACCTCCTCAGATCATGACCAATTAATTTGGTGGAAAGCCCAATCATTTCCAAAATTAGTGGCCAAGGCACCTCAACAGAAAAATGAGAATGTGGGCAACGAATAAACAAAAATGCAGAACATTCTGCAAACCAACAATCAAGGGATTCTGGAGCCTGTTTTGCTGCAAAAAAAGCACTTTATCAGCCAGGATATGTTTTAGCAATAATGACACTCTGTGAAGCTCATATTATATTCCCAATTCAGACCATCCTGGCCAGCAGAGAGCCAGAATATTCCACAGCTCAGTGAGATTAGAATCCCAGGCATAGGAGGTGCTGAATATTCATTCAGCTCCACCTCCCAATCCTGACTGCGATGTCTGCTCAGATTCTTGAAGTCTACTTTTAATTAATACGAATTGTTGCTTAATATTCAGCCTGAAATTTCGTTGTGCCTCCCTCTTTCCTTTTCGGAGGCAGTTGAATATTCGCTGCCCTCCCTGAATTTGCATGAATCCAGGAGAAGTTTTTCCTCAGGAAATGAGGTTGGATGTGGGCTGGGGGTGGAGCAGCCTCAGGAATGTGAGTGTCCTTTATTTTCCTTCTCCAGCAGCCCCAGAGCTCTTAGACCCTCACAAATCTCTCTCCCATGGCAAACAGATTGTGACAATCTCCACCAGAAGGTGAAGGAAGGAGGCTGGAAGGGTTTCCATAGTGACCAGTCCATCACTCAGTGAAATCCCTGAGTTTCCACCCCTGTGGATCTCCTGTGGTTGTTCATGTTCAGGTGGATCCAGGGTTGGGTGACAGGGAGGGAAACAGATGTGCAAATCCAAAGATCCTCCCCCTGGAGTTCACTCCCACCTCCACAGGAAGGAAAGATCCCCAATAAAACAAGAACCTCTCAGCAGATTCCTGCTTTGGTGTGCAGGGAAGGAGGGATGAGGGATACAGGAGGGGTTGGTGTTGGAGACTAGGAAAAGCTTGGGAACTTTTCCTGCTCCTCTGGTTGTTTGTTTTACCCTCAGAGCTCCACAAAAAAGGCTTGGCCTGTGAACCAAGCTCGTGGGAGCATTTACCCCCAATTCTGGGTGAGCTGAGAGCACCAAAGGAATGAGGAGATGTTGTTTAGTGCAGCACAGAGTGTGGAGTTGGAGTTTTTAGGTTTTGCTATATATATTATATAGAGCCAACATGGAGATTTTAGGGTGTTGGCTTCTCCTTCTTCATCTTCTCCTCTCTTCTCCTTCTCCTCCTTTTCTCTCTGACATGAGTTCCTGTGGTTTGTTAATTGGTAGATAGAATTTAGTGTAGAGGAGAGATGTCAGTGAGGTTGATATTCACTGGTTTTGGGGACAAAATAAGATAGGTAAAGTTTTCTAACAGGTTGATAGTAGATATAAAAGCTACCTGCTTTGGGTAGCCATTGCCATTCTG
>VZRF01011347.1:127415-138165 GCA_013396875.1 Vireo altiloquus
CAAGTTCTCCCAAAAGTGAAGGGAGCTTCTCCCACAAGCTTAGGTCGCAGGCTAAGCTATTTTGAGGAGTTCTGGGAATAAAATCAACACCCAGAGGAGCAGGAAAAGTTCCCAGGCTTTTCCTGGACTCCAACATGCAGGGAATTGCAAAGCAGATCAGACAGGTGAGTAATGAAAGGCACAGGAGTGCAGGTGTGGGGATATCAATGCCTGGTGAGAGGGGAAGGAGGAGTGAGGAGATGGGAGAGAGAATTCTGTGCCTTCAGGAGCCTTTTTCCTGAGTGTCTCCTGTCCCTGTGGGGTGGGATGGGGCTGGGTGGGTCCATGGGAGTTTTCTGACCAAGGTAAAGCAGGGCTGGCTAGGAAGTGGGGCACCCAGAGAGCTCCCAAAAAGGGAAATGCTGTCTGCAATACCTCAGGAAAACCAGGTCTCTGGGTGGGTGGTTTGTGCTGACAGCAACAGATCTAAATTTGATGCTAATCCCTATAAAGAAATCACAGACCTAAAATTACCTTCTGTTCACATTCTGGCGGAGTTTTGATCCACACTGCAGTTGGAAGAGTCACCTACAGGGAGCTTGTGGAAAGAGAAATGTGCTGATTGTGCCTTGACACCCATTTGAGGCTTGAGCAGAGACTTTCAGGGCTGGAAGTCGCTGCTGAGAGACAGTGAGGTCCCCTCCCCACAGCCCTCACCCACCCCTGCTGCCAGCAGGGACAGTGGCACAGGCAGGGGACAAAGCCACACCTGGGCAATGTCACCTGGCCCAAGTTTGGGTTGATCACTAAATCATCTCATCCAAGCATTGCCAGAGCAGTAAAATCCTGCTGAGTGCTTGGATATCAAAGTGGGAAGAACTCAGGAGCTGCCATTGTCCATATTTCTGTCTCCTATTGTCCCTTTTATTAAACCTTTTTTACATTTTACCAGGACTGAACCTCGTTTTTCACACAGCCATCAAATCCTGAGTTCTGCCCAAAAAACCACACTCCTGTCCCACCACAGGAGCAGGGAAATGGAATTGGTTACTGGGAATGGATCAGCATCAATCCTTTTATCTTCCCTTTTATCTCCCAGCCGCTCCCTTTATCACCTCCCAGCTGGCACTCAGCGTCTCTCCTGGCAGTGGTGCCACTCAACAGGGCTCTGGAATGTTCTGAGCAGCCCAAGCCCTGCCTGGGGAGGGAATCCAGACAAACTGGATCACTCTGGGTCACTCCAGGTTCTGCACTGGGCAGAAATGTATGGATGGGAATATACATGGGGAAAAAAATAAAAAAAAATTAAAAAAAGGGAAGAAAGGGGAAAAAAAACCCCAGAGGAGGTGGAGGTGGGGTTATGGAAAGCTTCCCATGCTCACTGAGCTCAGCCCTTGCAGAGACTCTAACCTAAATTAATAGATCCTCCGGGGTGTGCAAAACTGGGCTAATATTTTGCAAGAATAGCTCTCCCCTGCCTCTTGCCCTCCAGTATGATGAAGACAAAATGCCTTCATTATTGCAGCATTTAACAGTGTGCAGTGTTTATGAAGAGGCTGGAGGATGTGAAGGAATCCAAACCAATTACATTAATCTCCCAGCAAATAAAGCTGCAAATATTTACCTTCACCATACTGCTTTATCTTATTGGACAAGCTCTGGAATTAATCTCCATGCAGTCCTTTAACCTTGCTGGATGGATTGTTCTCGCTGACACCAGGAGGTGACCCAGGCTGTGCAGTTGGGCTCCACAGGCAGACCCCAGCTCCTCCATAAATCGCATTTCGGGCACAGGAGCTTTGTTTAAATCTCCCCTGTCCATTGCAGAGAAGCTCTCCCAGCCTCCACCGAGCTCCTGGTGGCTCAGGAGGATGCTGCAGCGCCAGAGGAGTGCAGAACAACTCATCCCATGGTTAACAAGCAGTGCAGCAGTGTCAGATTTTCTGCAAGACTGTTCCTGGAGTGATGTCAGCTCTCCACCGTGAAACCTTTCCTCACAGGAATCCATTGATCCAGCCTGAGCTCTCCCTGTGCCTCAGGCAAGTCCCATGTCTGCTACAAATAAACCTGCTTTGCAAAGCTCCAGCTTGGGGTGGTTTTTTTTGGTGTTTTGAATTTTTTTTGGTGTTTTAAATTTTTTTTTGGTGTTTTAATTTTTTTTTTCTAAAATTAAAATCAAAACAGGGTTTATGGGGAAAATTCTGAGCTTTGGCTTCGGCAGCAGCATAGGAAGGAGTGAGTATTGTTGCCTTTCTCTGGTCTTAAAATTAAAATCAAAACAGGGTTTATGGGGAAAAGGGGTTTTTATCTTGGTGTTTATTTCAGGATCCTTGGGTGCAGCACTTGGTCCAGGTGGAATGCCCCAAAAATGCATGCACACCGAAATACACACAATTATAGGCCTTGCTAATTAACACATTTATCAAAGATCCCCCAATGAGAGGCTGGAGTGAAGCCCTCGTTGTGAGGAACCTTCCCCCTGGCTGGGCCTGTCTGAGGTTCCAAAATGTGTTCTGGAGAGGCCCTTGGTGTCTGGGGCTCCCAGGATGTTTGCTCTCCTGGTTTAACGGTGCCGTTAAAGTTTAGAGTTTCAGTTAAATTATCAGTCTTGGAAAGTTACAATTGTCTGGGACACCTTCCACTGTCCCAGGTTGCTCCAAGCTCCATCCAATCTGGATTTTGGTGTCAGATCCTGAGGTACATCCTCAGGCCAGGCCTCTGAACACTCTTGTCTAAAGCTCATCAGCACAAGTTGTCCTGAAAAATGTTACCTGAGTGTTCTGGAATATCAGAGTTTCCTCCAGCTCGGCTCTGCCAGGCTGTGGAAGTCAGCCCCTGGAGAGCTTTTGAGTTATTTTGTGTAAACACTTTCAATCTCCAGATCTTGGCAATTGGTGCTTTATTTATTTAATGTCCCCTCCTTACACCTTGGAAGAGCATTTTGCTTACACAAGTCCCAAAGCAGAAGAGGGAAAAATCACTCCAAAGGTGCTGTGTAACACCTCCTTCCTGTCCATTTAGGCAATTTATAGTGAAACCAGATAGCTCTGAGTAGACAAATCCATTCCCTCCATCGTTTATATCCCATAATAGTTCCTTCCTCTCATAAATTTAACTTACACATGAGAAATCACACAAATGCTCCAAACGCCCTGGGAGTTTCATCGATGGTGGAAGAGTGATTTGAGCACAACAGGGAAGCTTCTTGAAAAGCCAAGAGCATGCAGGGAGGAGAAGCAGCAGAGTCCTGCTCCATCCCCGTCCCTCCCTGGGCACCTTCTGCTGGTCTGCAGGGGCACAGCCTGGTCAGGAGGGCACAATTCTGGTGAGAAACAGGAGCTGAATCACTGAATTTACCAAAACTGTGATTTGCTGGGAGATAAATTGTCCAGGGTTGCAATGTGGGATGTGCCCAGGGGTGTGGATTCTGTCACCATCCTCAGGATTCTGTTGGAACCAGGTGGGGCAGAGCTCCCTGCCTCCTCCCCCTGGGCTATCTCCTGTTCATGGCCCATCAGTGCCTTATCTCAGAACTCACCATCCCATTTTGAGATACTCCACCCAGAGGGAGGAACCAAGCATTCCACCCTGGATATAATCTGAGATTCCCAACCCCACAGGAGCCTTTCCCACTGGATTCCCAGAGGAGCTGCAGAGCCACCACTGAACCCTCCGAGGAAGCTCAGACCTTTCTCCAGGATCACTGCTCCGGCAGAACCACATCCATCACTTCAGGAGGAGCAGCCACCATCTCATGGCACTGCCACTGCTGCCCTGACTGACAGGGTGTCAGCTCCTCTCTGACTCTGCCAGTTTAAACCAGGGGTTTCCTGCCTTTATTTCTAATTTTTTTAACAAATTGTTATTCTGACTTGGTGTCTCCACATAAATACAATCCACAGACTCCTGCACTGAGGGGAGAGCTTGGAACTGGGACGTGGCTTTGTCAGGCAGGACAAGGCTGCCCACAAGGAGGAGTTGAACCTGGAGCAGACCTGTTCCTACCAGGGGGTGCAGTGAAGGACACTCCCAGCTGGAATAAATAATCTGGGCACGGTGTCCACTCTCCATCAGATGAAACCTTTAAATCGAACCCAGATCACAGAATCCCAGGATGGTTTGGGTAGGAAGGGATGCTAAAGATTATCCATTTCCAGCTCCAGGGACACCTCCCACTGTCCCAGGATGCTCCAAGCCTTGTCCAGCCTGGCTTTGGGCACTGCCAGGGATCCAGGGGCAGCCAAAGCTGCTCTGGGCACCCTGTGCCAGGGCCTGCCCACCCTCCCAGGGAGGAATTTCATCCTAATATCCAATCTAAATCCACCTTCCTTCAGCTTAAGAATGCTCCCCTTTGTCCTGCCCCTCAGGGCCTTACCCAAAGTCCCTCTCCAGCCCATTCTGCAGGAATATTTGTGAGATATCCTGGCAGAGCAGAGTCGCAGAGCTGCAGGGAGAGTTTGAAGGCGACATTTGAGGCTGAGGAGTTGGTGTGGTCCCCGTGGCTCCTGGCAGTGCCTGGAAGTGCTGATCCAGCACAGCTCCAGCTCCCAGAGCAGCTCTGGTGGCTCCAGGACAGGCTGGCAGTGCTGCTGAGCTCCCTGCGAGGAGCACGGGAGAGCTTTGAAGAGTGGTGTTGAATATTTTATGTGCTGCCCTGAGGCTCTGGGCGCGGACTTTGAACTAAAGAGCGATCATTGCTGCTCTGCAGGCTCCCAGGGGCTCCTCCTGGGGGCTGCGGGGTGGAGGATGAGGAAGGGGCAGTCAATAGCTAACTCATCTAAGCACAGTTAACTACTGGAAGGCAGCAAATAGTTCAGACAGCAGAACTAACATCGCCCCAGTTCCCCAAAACTGGCACAAATGGGGGAATACAAACCAGCACAAGGCTGTGAAATCATCACTGCTAAGGAGAAATTCCTGATTTATAGTGGTGTGAGGAGGATCCCCTTGTTCAGGCAGGGGAACCACGGCCCCACATCTGCCCCAGATCATAATTCTGAATAAATTATGGGTGGGTGCTCCTGCATGGCCCACGGGGAAAGCTCATCCCTGAGGCTCCTCCAAGTCACCATCAGGAGCTCTGGGAGGTGGCAGAGGAACTGGAGCTGCGGAGTGGAGGAGCAGGAAGGAGGGAATGCACCTGGAATTTAGAAATCCCTCGGAAGTGTCTTTGTTAAGTGCACTGGAGCTGAGGTATTTGCAGCATTTTGCAAGTGCCTGAATCTTTTATTAAAGAAAATGGCAGAATCAAAACCATTTTATTAACTCATCTTCGTTTTGCTGATGTGTTTAAGGCAAAGAAAAGCAAACAAGCGATTCCCTCCACTCCAGATGAAATGTTTCACAGCGAGGTCCTTCAGGGAAAGTCATTTGTATTTTCATTCAGAGCTAGCTCATTACGAAACATCTTTCAATTGTCATTTAAGGAAAAAACACGGAATTTGCAATGAAACACGTTGTTAAACACACACCAAAAGTCTCCCAGGTGGAGGTGAGGAGCTGATTCCAGGTGAGGAGCTCAGCCCAGCGCTCAGCTCCTGCTGGAGCCCTGCTCTGCACCCACTCCTGAGGGCTGCCAGCCCACACCAACCACTGTGCCCACCTGGGGCCACATCCAGGCCGGAAGGAGGATCCAAGGAGGGCTTAAATCCTGCAGGGAATTCCACATGGAATAAGCCAGGCCTGGGTGGTTGATTCCTCCTTATCTGACTCCACTCAAAGGCTCTGCAGGGATGTTTTGCTTTGCTGAACCCAAACTTCTCCCTGAGGTTCCCTTTGCTGCTCACTCCAAGAGGCATTTCCATGCCACATCCCTGGTGAGCCCCATATTTTCCATGGAGTGACAGGAAAAAGGGGAATGGCTTCAAACTCACAGAGGGCAGGGTTAGATGGGAGAAATTCTTGGCTGTGAGGGTGGGGAGGGCTGGGGTGGAATTCCCAGAGCAGCTGTGGCTGCCCCTGGATCCCTGGCAGTGCCCAAGGCCAGGCTGGACATTGGGGCTGGGAGCAGCCTGGCACAGTGGGAGGTGTCCCTGCCATGGCAGGGGTGGCACTGGGTGATTTTTAAGGTCCTTTCCAACCCAGACCAGTGTGGGGTTCTGTGATTCTGAGGTTCCCCTGTGCCCCTTTGCAGTGCTGAGAGTGTTTGGCCACATCCCCTCGGTTGTGCCCTCCTTGTTCCCAGGGAGCACCCCCAGGTCTGAGCTCAGCCCAGGCACCCTGAGCTCCCCAGAGAGCACAGACTCACCCAGGGACCCAGAGGAGAAATTCCACCCCAATTCCATCCCAAATCCTGATCAATTCTGCCACCAAGGCTCAAGCCAAGCCCACGAGGGGCTGGTCACACTCAACACCAGAGCTCCCTCTCCTCACCCAGAAGCTGCAGATTCTTTAACTGCAGCATAAAAATGACTGAAATTCTGTGTCCTCCCCCCCAGACACTGCTGCCATTCCCAACTCTGCTGCACTGAGCTTGACCAGCTCCGGAAACTTTGAATTCACACGCCTCCAAAACATAAATCCAAAAAATCCCATTCTTTTCAGAATGACCTTTACTTTTCAAATTGCCCAATATCTGCATTTTATGTACGAAAATGCAATTGGTTCAGCCATAATAAATATCCAGGATTGTCCTGAGAGACTCCATACATTTGGATCCAGGCAGTGAATTTCAGTTTAATATTGCAGGCCTATTTGTTTTGCTATTAATTCCAGCAAGGACAATTGATCAATTGTTTTAATTTTAAATCAGAGAGCTAATATCTGCCTTTGGCTTCCCTTGTGGTCGTTCAGCTGCTGCCTCTGAGCTGCAAAGATCACTTTTGATTATTCTGTTTGGTTGGTAATTCAGCCGCCCCGTGTGAGGAACATCAGCTGCCCTTTCCCCTCAGGATGGAGATGATGCAGCATTTCACCTGAAGGGTGGTGTGGGATGCCTGCTTTGGGAGCTTGGTGAGACCTTTACACCACCCCTGAGCCTTCTGCCCCATTCTCAGCCCTTTGGAGTGAAGATTTCTGGCTCTGTTTTCTGGGATCATCTCCTGCTTTTTCTCTCCCCTCTTTTTTTTTCAACCATCCTCAAAGTTCTCTTGCTGTCTCCAATTTGGCCCTTCCCCATCTCAGGCTTGGTGGAGGTCTGGAGCTCCTTCCACCTCCTCCACGTCCTTCTCCTGCTCTTTTTTCCACCTCAGTCTCTCAGAAACCACATTCAGCCCCCAAGTCACAGAATTCCAGGTTGGAAAGGACCTTAAAACTCATCTCATTCTACTCAGGGACACCTCCCACTGTCCCACGCTGCTCCAATGTCCAGCCTGGCCTTGGGCACTGCCAGGGATCCAGGGGCAGCCACAGCCTCACAGGGAAGAACCTCATGGACTTTTTACCAGCTCCTCTACAAAGTCAAGGTCTTATCTGAGGTCACACCTCCACTCTCTCACCTCCCCCCTTTTTATGAAATGTTTTTTCCAAATGGTGCTTTTTTGGAAGCAAGAACATTCTGCAGAAAGGAATCTGTTGGGCTTTGTTTGCTGTGTTCCTCTCTCGGAATCAATTATTCCTGCAGTTCTCCTTTGTTAGCAGATTCATGGCTTTGATTCCTTCCTGCATGCTGATATCCCAATCCTGCTTCTCCAGGTACATGGAATGGTGGCACAAATGCCTTTTTATAGGGCAGAGGATGCAGCCCTGGAATGTTGTGATTCCATTTCAAGTTCTGCACATTTTAAGCTCAGCCTGCCCTTTCCCTCGACACTTTTGGCCTGGTCTAATTGCAGTCCCTGCAGCTCTGCTCTGTTCCATTGAAAAGCTCATTTTCTGAGCTTCATTTCGCTGGAGTCCATTCCCTGCAGCCAGAGCAAAGGGAGCTTTGTGCTCCTGCTGATCCTCACTGGGAAATCCAGGCCAGGCTGGGGCAGGAGCATCTGCTGGGATGAGATCTCCACTCAGTGCTCCAGGGGGGACACTGGAGATGACCACAGACAAAGGAGAGGCTCTCAGGGGTCATTTCATCTCCCTGAAAGTTTAACCAGAGAGAAATTTTCCAGCTCTCAGCCCTGTCTGTGAGAAGAAGTTGTTTTCTCACAAGCATAGCTGAGAACCAAGAAAAGTTTACGTAAACCATCTCATGTGTTTTTGTAAACCATATTTTGCAGGTGGTGTTTTTTACATCTCGTTATTCCAACTTGTTATTCTGTTCATAACCAATTTCATCATAACCAATGATGAAACTTGTTATTCATCATAACCCAGGATGCTAAAGAGGTGTTCACCCAAACCCCAAGAATTGTGCTCTGCTCCAGCAACCGTGGAGATATAAAAGGAAAGATTTTCTCAATAAATGACTTCTTTCATCTAAAGTTTATGCTGCTGTTTCTTTGTCACAGAACTCAACTGCGACACTCTGGTGACCCCAGGGAGTGGCTGGAGCTGTGCCTGGGTTGGATTTTAGGGAAAGGTTCTTCCCCCAGAGGGTTCTGGGCACTGCCCAGGCTCCCCAGGGAATGGGCACAGCCCCAGAGCTCCAGGAGCGTTTGGGCAGCACTGCCAGGGATGCCCAGGGTGGGATTTTGGGGTGTCTGTGCAGGGCCAGGAGCTGCTCTGGGTGATCCCTGTGGGTCCCTTGCAGCTCAGGAGATTCTGTACAATCACAGAATTATTGAGGTTGGAAAAGCCTTTCAAGGCCATCCAGTCCAAGCTGTGCTTGGTCCCCACCCTGCCACCAGCCCAGAGCACTGAGTGCCACGTCAGGCAAGGGATGGGAGGACACATGTGGCCTTGCAAATGCTGAAATCAAGGCTCTGATTAGTCTGGGCAATGCCTGTGTCACCCTCCTGCCACCTCCATCCCATCACTGCTCTCTCCAACCACTGTCACCGTGCCTGGGAAGCTGGGATAGGATCTGAAACCTTCAAGGTGTGGGGCATGTGACATAAAAACCCAGCTACATAATGGATTGGGGGATCCAGACAAGGCAGTCACATCCACCTCACTCCCCAAAACCCAACAGATACCTGGAGCAGGTGCCAGGTGCTCAGGACATGGCACAGCAGCCTCCTGCCCGGTACCAGCTCTGAGCAGGATAGAGATGGAGCTGGGGATGACAGTTTGTGTCCTCTGGCCTCAGCTCTGACAGCTTCTTACAGCACTCTGTGTTTATTGTGACTCCAATGAGACACAGGAAACAGGAAAGGAGCCCCAGGCAGGAGCTGGAGCTCTGCTTTGCTCTCACTGCACCGTCCTGCAGGCTGCAAGGTGCGAGAGATGAGATAGAGGAGAGATGGATTGTCTCCTGAGCTCACTCCCTGCCTGTCATTAATCAGCCTCTCTCCTCGGATAATTTGTATAAAAGTATAACTTAAAGCAAAACAAAGCCCGTGGAGTGATTTCTGCCCTTATGAATTCTTAATCCGAGCAGAACAGCAGATAATGTCTCTCCAAACGCTGCTGCTGCGCTTTCCAATTAATTTCTGCAGGGATGGGGCTCCAGGGCCACCTCATCTCTCCAATAAATCTCCTGTGCCAAGTGACAGGAGAGCTCCCACGGCACAGCCCTAACACGGAGGGACAGCTCCACGCTGGGAGATCCAGCAGAGATCTCCTGCTGCCAGCAAGGGCCCAGCCAGAGCCAGGAGGACAATTTCTGCTGGTTAAATTGGGGTTGTGTGTGGCACCGCTGGCCCTGAGCAGCATCCTGTGCTCAGAGAGGCTGGAATTTGGTCCTTGGCACTCCCTGGAATATTCCCTGCCCTGTCCTCACGACTGGACCCTGTGCTGGAGGAAAGCAGAGGCTGAGAGGTATCTTTAGAGGTATCTCAAGGCAGGTTCCCAGTGGACCAAGCAAAGCACATTTGCTGTTAGGCCTCAAAATTTACTTCCAACTGGGGCATCAAAGTATTGAGCCCATTCCTCAGTGTCCTACAAAGGGCCTGGCCACAGCTATTGATGTGGAGCAGTAACTCAATCAGCAGCACCCTTGAGTCAATAAACTTTCGACATTATCTCCACAGAAATTTAAATCTCGGGTTAGTTTCCCATCTGTTTATTTAACGCCGAGGCATTAGGAATGTTCTGCCCTCGGCAATCAATGAAACTCAGCCTGCCGTGGGCTTTGGGCTGAGCTCTGCCCTTTGAAGTTAAGTCAGGTATAGAAATCTGCCTGCAGTTCCCTCTGTAACAGTTTGTTCTAGGGGAAAGAGAAAAAAAAAAAAGTTCCAATGCTATGCTCTGATTCTGATAGAGAATTCTCTCCAAACCTATTGTAGTCCAAAAAAAAAAATCCCTCACAGCTGAGAGCAGAGCTCAGCTCGTGGATCTGGCAGCTTTTACAAATGGGGATCAATGAACAACTTCTCTGTGCCCTGGGAGCCTCGTGGGTGCCAGCCTGACGTGGTGCCTTTGAAAATGTTCCAGTGTGATGGAGTCAGGAAAAGCCTGGAAACTTTTCCTGCTCCTCTGGATGTTTGTTTTACCCTCAGAGCTCCTCAAAAAAGGCTTGGCCTGTGAACCAAGCTCGTGGGAGCATTTACCCCCAATTCTGGGTGAGCTGAGAGCACCAAAGGAATGAGGAGATGTTGTTTAGTGCAGCACAGAGTGTGGAGTTGGAGTTTCTAGGTTTTGCTATATATATTATATAGAGACAACATGGAGATTCTAGGGTGTTGGCTTCTTCTTCTGCATCTTCTTCTCTCTTCTCCTTCTTCTTCCCTTTTCTGTGACCTCAGTTCCTATCATGTAGCAATTGGTAGAGAGAATTTAGTGTAGAGGAGACATGTCA
>VZRF01011347.1:146572-168892 GCA_013396875.1 Vireo altiloquus
AGCTTCTCCTCTCCAGGTGAACATTCCCAGCTCTCCCAGCCTTTCCTCCCAGCAGAGCTGCTCCATCCTCTGCCCATCCTGGTGCCTCCTCTGGGCTCTCTGCAGCAGCTCCAGGTCCCTGGAAATGCTTTGGCCATACTTGGCCTCTAAACTTGCCCCTGAGGCTGCTGTTAAAGCATCACTCGGATGCTTGAGACTCTTTAAAAGGTGCCTCAAGGATATTTTTTCCTTGTTCCTGGTAAAGAAGGAAAGGAGGGAAATGCAAAGCCAGCGAGGAGTGAGCTGACACGTGCAGGCAGTGTCTGTGCCACTGTTCCTGCTAATGCCACACACACCCACGGCCAGCATGGTGCTGCAGCTTCCAGCCTCGTGTGCTGCAGGATCCAGGCCATTCCCATCCCAGGAAAGCTGATTATTTGGATTAACCCTGTTTCCTTCCAGCTCCTGCATTCTTTACTCTATTTATTGCAGCAACTGATCTGAACATGAGTCAATAACCTCAACCACACCCCAACCAAAACCTCCACCATGAAATACCAGGAGTTGACCACCTTGACTTGAAATAATTCCTGGGAGTGCTGGAAAGAGAATTCCCACTTGTCCTGCCTGGTTGGGGAGTTGGGAAGCAGTGAGGTGTTGGGATTTGTCACCAAGGGGTGACCTTGTCCCTCATTGCTCCCAGCACAGGCCGTGGGAGTTTGTGGGGAGCTCAGAAGTCCAAGGGAGAGGAAAGTGGAGAGGAGGGGTAGGGAAGTGCTTCCATCAATCCTGGGATGCTTCCAGAGGGAAAACAGGTTCTGCTACACCAGGAGGAGCTCAGGGGGCAGCAGTGGGGAAGGGAGAGTATGAAGAGCTTGGATGGAGCCACAGAATCATGGAATCATGGAATGGTTTGGGTTGGAAAGCTCATCCCATTCCAGCCCTGCCATGGCAGGGACACCTCCCACTGCCCCAGGCTGCTCCCAGCCCCAATATCCAGCCTGGCCTTGTCCTGGCAGTGTCAACACCCCTAGAAAAGGACTGGAGTCAGTCCTTGGTGAAGCTGGTTTTAGGTTAATGAGTGTTTAATATTTTCTTTCTTTCTTTCTGTGGTTACTTATTTTGGAATTACTATCTAGCTGAAAGTAGCATTATGGTCTCATTTTCCCTCCTGTCACAGAGGCCACAGAATTGTATTTTTTTAAAAACTAGCTGCTCCCTTGGCCCAGGGAATGAAGGTCTGTGCTGAAACACCTCCTGTTGCGAGCCTTGCTTTACATCTAAAACCCATCCTGTGTATCAGTACTTTTGGATTAGCTTTCCTCTCCTTCCTCTATCCAGAAACCTCCACAAATTTCCCTGCTCAGAAATGACGTCAGCCTTGCTTCCCGCGGTAGCTCAGAAACCCAGGGAAGAGCTTTTCCCAGAGCAATCTTGGGCTGAAATCCCTTCTCCCATCCCAGCACAGACACCATCCCCGCAGCATTTACAGCTCAGGAATTCCCGGTGCGGGCAGCAGCTCCACACCCCCAGCCCGGCAGGGTCCCGGGAGGGTCCCCCCGGAGCTCCGGGAGCAGGGGCAGAGCTCATCCCGCTCACTGCACAGCCCGGCACTGGGATATAAAAAGCTGGGCATGGATGAGTGCCAAGAGGTAGTAAACAAACTGGGAGCTCTGTTTTTCCTCTGGCTTTCACTTCAGAGCCGTGCCTGTCTGTGGAGGAGAGTGCCCGGCTGCGCTCGGATTTCTCACATCCCGAGCCTGGCGCTTTTTGTGGGGAGAGGCGAGGAGGGACTGCATTAACCTCGCTCTCCAGAGGGCCAGGCGAGCAGCACGAGGCTGCCTGGACTCTGCATTCAGGCCACAGAGCCGGTGAATGACACGAGAACAAAGTTCAGAGCTGCCCTCACATCTCACTGCCATCCCGAAAGCACGAAAGCAGATTGCACACGATGGATGAAAAAGCCAAACATATCGATCACCCCGTGCATCGCTGGCAGCCAGCTGTGCTGGCAGCAGGCAGCCAGGGCTGTGCTGCAGTCAGGCTCAAGGTAACGAGCGGGGAAGGCAGGAGCAGGGTGGGTTTGGTTCCCGGGGAGCTCCGTGCGTGTCCCCGCAGCAGCGCTGCCGCTCCGAGCCTGCTGCTCCGCGTTCCCCACCGTGTCTGCAACCTGCTGCACCCCTGCCAGCCCGTGCCAGGGTCCCTGCCAGCCTGCCACCGTGTCCTCGCCGCCGGAACAACGCCGGGACAACGCCGCTGCCCTCGCCCACGGCGCCCGGAGCAGGTGCGGGCAAGGTAAGGCTCGATCCCCGTGAATTCTCGGCCGGGCAATCGGGCAGGAGGAGGTGGAGGAGGCAGAGGCCTCTGCAGGCGCGGGGAGCTGCGGGAGGGAGGATGTGATGCTGCCGTGGGAGGGATGCAGGGATGCTGCGAGGAGAGGGGGGGATGCCAGGCAATCCATCCTGCACCGCCGGGCTCCTCCCGGCTCGGCCCCGAGCGCTCGGGCTCTGCACGCTGCCTGCTCCCTCCCAGCCCCCCCTGCTCCCCTCCAGCCAGCTCTGCTGCCCTCGGGGATGCTTTCAAACCTGTGCCCCATCTGTCTGCCTGCATCCGGAGCCAATTCCCCTGGCAGACGAGGTCCCAGACTGGGCTCGCCATCCCCTGGGAACCCACCCAGAGGGCACAGCAGGACACGGCCACTGCCCCACCCACCAGGACAGGGACCCTCGGCCTCGTGGCCACCCAAAGCACCCAACCTCCCTCTCGCTTGTGCTGCAGCCCCACAGAGAAAGGGGAGCACAGGCAGAGAGCTCCCGGAGGCTGCTTTTCCCATGGGACTCCTTCCCAAAGCCTCCTCTTGCTTGTTCATCTGGGAAATTGTACAGACAAAAGGCAGAAGCAGCTCATGGCTCCTGTGGCAGCAGGGGGTTCAGCCTTCCTTTAGAAGCACCAAAGCAGAGACAAAAATAAGCCAAGACAAGGCAGAGGAGCTGTTTGTCCCTGCCTGGGGCCGGGGCCAAGCCCCTGCCTGTCCTCAGAGCTGCTTTTTCAGGGCCTCACAGCCTCCTCCAGCTGCTGCCTTGACCTTCCATCCGCACATGTAGAACCATCCTCCAGGGCCAGTCCTTGTCCTTCTGACCTGGTTGCGTCTCTGCAGGGATGTTTTAGAGCTCCTTATCCACGTCCTGGATGGAGTCTCCTCCCTCTCCATGGCCGAGGAAGGGTTAAACCTCTCCCTGGCTCTGGAGCAGCCTCCTCCTGTCCTCACTTGGTTTCAGATCATTTCTTGTGGGGGAAAAAATGTGTGCCCTGCGTGTGCCAGCCCCGAGGCCTCTGTGCAGCTGCAGGTTTGGCTTCCACGGTCACAGAGTGCTCCACAAAACAGTGGCACTTGGAAGCCATTCCCTGTCTCCTGTCCCTCCATCCTTTCTCAATCCTCTCTCTCCATCTTTCCTGTAGCTCCCTTCAGGCACTGGAAGGCCACAATGAAAAAGAATCCCTCAGTTTTTATCTCCTTTGTTACATGTGTTTCACCTACAGAATCCATCAATAATTATCAGTATTAATTAATTTCCCCACAACATTCCACAGTCCTAAATCTGCCCAGAAATGCTTCCCATCTAGAGATGTGCAGAAAGGAAAGAGGTAGAATGAATCCAGGGAGAAAAGACACAAAAAGATTTGCAGAACAGGGCTCCTGGGTGTCCCCCACTGCTCTGGGGTCTCTGTGGCTGGGAGACATCTCTGCCACTCCTGGTGGAGGTTTGAGGAGGATAACAACAGATGCAGGGACTGCAGACAGACAGTGATGGGGCTTGAGGAGCTCTCCAGACCTGGAGCCTGTCTCCAGGCCAGATTCCTACGTGCTCTTGGATGAATCCTCACCCCATGGTCACTTGTTTTCCCTTTTTTCAGCTTTTTTTTTCATTTGCAGAGCTCTTTAGTGCTCACAGCTCGGTTGTGTGAGGTTTTGTTTTCACCCAAACAATTCCAGACCCAGGATGGGATGAATATTTTCCTCGGAGCTGCTGATTTTTGCCCTGAACCATGCAGGCTGCTCCCTCCCTGCCAGCCGAGGATGGATTGTCCCTGCTCTGCCACTTCGGGGATGAGGATTTTTCACTCTCTCTGCTCTGCAACCTTATTGTCCTCTGCTGTCATTGAATGATTATCCCTTCAGTGCCAGGGATCTCCATCTCACCCAGTACAGTTCATTGAACATCACAGAGCTCAAAAAAACCTCCAGTCCAAGTCGACAAATAAATGACATCAGCAAAAAAAAAAAATCCCCCCTGAACTACCAAGAGCAAAACCAGCCAAAGGAAGCCCAACCCTGAATGGAAACTGTGGTCAGGTTTTGGGTCCAGAGCTGGGAGGTTTTAGAGGCAACAAAACTGCAGGGAATTCTTGTGAGAGAATCTGGAATCCTGATAGAATTCCAGCATGGTTTGGGTTGGGAGGGACATTAAAGCTCATCAAATTCCACCCCTGCCATGGGCAGGGACACCTCCCACTGTCCCAGGCTGCTCCCAGCCCCAATGTCCAGCCTGGCCTTGGGCACTGCCAGGGATCCAGGGGCAGCCACAGCTGCTCTGGGCACCCTGTGCCAGGGCCTGCCCACCCTCACAGGGAATATTTCCTTCCCAATATCCCATCTAACCCAACTCCCTGGCAGTTTGAAGCCATTCCCTGTGTCCTGTCCCTCCATCCCTTGTAAAGTCTCTCTCTCCATCTTTCCTGTAGCTCCCTTCAGGCACTGGAAGGCCACAATGAAATAGAATCCCTCAGTTTTAATCTCCTTTGTTACATGTGTTTCACCTACAGAATCCATCAATAATTATCACTATTAATTAATTTCCCCACAACATTCCACGGTCCTAAATCTGTCCAGAAATGCTTCCCAACTAGAGATGCGCAGAAAGGAAAGAGGTAGAATGAATCCAGGGAGAAACAAGACAAAAAGATTTGCCAATGATGCTTTTAAAAATAAGAAAGAGAAGTAAGAGCGAGGCTGTGGCACAGCTCTACCCCCTGGTGCCTGGAGGGATGGTGCCTCGTTATTTTGACTCGTTTGTGATTTAATGTGCTCTGTACCACAGCTCCCACCATTAATCCCAGCTAACCTGTGGGGAACCACAGCATCCTGCCTTGGATTTGCTTGGGATTCCACTGCTAAATGAGCCCAAGAGAACAGGTCAGGATGGAAGAAAATCAATTCTCAGAGACTTTCTGATTAGAGGGGCAGTGGATCAAGGGCTAGCTTTACTGGAGAGAAGCCCTGCCTGGTACCTTTTGTAGGATCAGTTCCCTACAGAAGTGTGGAAAGATCCTGGATCTCTCCAAGACCTCTCCGAGCCTGATTTCATCCTTTAGGATTCAGGACTGTGGCAATAATCAGAAAATACCAAGTGCAGGAACGCCCATGTTCCACCAGAACCAGGATTTCCACCACTAAAGGCAAACTGCGTCCCCAGTTCACGGACAGGGTTGGAAATGTCCACCTAGGAAACTTTGAATCCTTCATTTGCAGTAATTTGAGGTGATGGGAGGACTTTGAACACCTGCCAGAGCTCCATCAGGAAAAGCACCTCTGGCACACAGCTGGGGCCGTGTCAGATAAAGAGCAGGGAGGAAGGAGTGAGGATCAAAGGCTTGGGATGGAGCATCCCAGTGCTCTTCCTTCCATCTCCCACATGAGAGGCTCCTCACATGTGGGACCTCTCTGGGTCCCACGGAGTTGGTCTGTGCCCAGGAGGCTTTTTCTTCTCAATCTCTCATGTCAGGGAAAAATAACAAAAAGGTTTCTTTGCTTCTTCAGGTTGTTTATTATATCTTATCAAAGGTTCAGGAACAGCCTCTCTGCTGCTTCCAGGTGCACAATGGCCACAGAGGCTTGGGGTACAGAGATTAGAGAGTTTTTATCATCATACTGGAAAGTTCTACCTATTTTGTTTTGAAATCCAGTATCTATTAATATTGTTAGCATGTCTCTTCTAAACTAGATTCTTTTTACCAATCACTACATGATAGGAACTGAGGGCAGAGAGGAAAGGAAGAAGAAGAAGAAGAAGAAGAAGAAGAAGAAGAAGAAGAAGAAGAAGAAGAAGAAGAAGAAGAAGGAACCGACACCCAGAAATCTCCATGTTGTCACCATATTAGTATATGAGGCAAACCCTAAAACCACAAACCCATTTTTCTGTGGTGCACTAAACAATTCTCATCATTTCTTTGGTGTTTTCCGCTCACCCAGAAGTAGGAGGAGATGCTTCCACAGTCTTAGTTCCCAGGCTAAGCCTTTGGGGCTTTGGGGGTGAATCTCCTCCCCAAAAGATCAGGCAAAGCTTTTTGACTTTCCTGGTCTCCAACACTCACAGACCTTGGGGGCTGAGATGATTTTGGTGGGAGTAGCAAAGGAGGATCCACGAGGATCCTGAAGGTATGGGATGTGCTCCATCCCTGATTCCATCCCTGATTCCATCCCGCAGGTGTGGGATGTGCTCCATCCCTGATTCCATCCCCAAGGTGTGGGATGTGCTCCATCCCTGATTCCACTCCTCATCCCCGCGATCCATGCGGATGTGGAGCGCAGGAGGAGGGAACACAACGAGCCATAAACTTCATTCTCTTTCATGCCTGCCCCCAGTAGGAAAGGCTCAGTAAACAGGAACTGGGTCATTCCCTCTCTCCAGAGAAGCCAGTGTGAGAGAAACAGTTAAAAAATAATTATGCCACATGAGCCACTAGAAAAGGCCTTTTCCGAGCAGCTTCTGAGGGTGCATGGGAACCTCTTTGGCTTTTCAAACTCAAAGGGACTTTGCTAAGGTTCCCTTCCAAAGGAAGCTGCTTCAGCTCATTATTTGTAGACAGCATCTGTCACTTTTCTATGCCAGTGGCTGCTGATCGTCCTCAAAGAACATTGTACAAATGTGCAGACTGCTCTGTACTGAGAAAGGACCGCTATTATATCAATTTTCCACTTGAAAGCAGCAATAACAGCAAATAAAGCCAGAGCCACATGACTCTGCTGGATCTGGGGCACTCACGGAGCCATTCACCCTCCCTGAAAGACGAGAGCCTCGGCGGGGCCGTGAGGCAGCCACAGCCCTGCCCAGTGCCCAGCACGGACTGGTCACACTGGTGGGCGAGGCAGAGCCACCAGGTCCCAGCCATGACCCCTTGGGGACCTGCCCAAGGAGCTCCAGGTGACATCTGGTGGTGTCTGCTCTGTCCTGGAGGCCAACCTGCCCCAAAGTGCATCTCCCATGGGGTGTGGGTGTGAGGGACACAGCCAGGACTCAGGAACAGAGCATGGGAGGTGTCCTCTCCTGTAGGATCAGCAGGAGGTGAACCCACAGCTCCTTTTCCAGGGCTGGTGGTGTCTGCTCTGTCCTGGAGCTCAACCTGCCCCAAAGGGAAGCTCCTGTGGGGTGTAGGTGTGATGGACACGGCCAGGCCTTGGTCAATCACCACTTGAGGTGTCCTCTCCCGTGGGATCGGCAGGAGCTGAATCCACAGCTCTTTCTCCAGGTCTAGGTGACACCTGGTTTATCTGCTCTGTCCTGGAGGCTAACCCACCCCAAAAGGAAGCTCCTGTGGGGTGTGGGTGTGATGGACACAGCCAGGCCTTGGCCAGTCACCACTTGAGGTGTCCTCTCCCATGGGATCGGCAGGACCTGAACCCACAGCTCCTTTTCCTGGTTTATCTGCTCCCCTTGCCAGGCCCTGGTGAGGAGGCTCTGGCCACACTGGGAGAGGTGGAGCTGCTCTGTGTGCTGTTCCCAGGGGTCTGTCTGCACCCACAGGCAGGGCAGCAGCCTGGGCCAGCCCTGCAGCTAAAGGCAGGACAGAACACAATGATCAGCAGTGGGGAAAGTCAAAGGAATTGAGGGTGAATTCTGTCCCTGTGACCCTCAGCACGTCCTGGCAGGTTTGAAAATTCCCCCATTCCCCAGAGCAAGGTGCAGATCCCTCAGGGTGATCTCTACAGTTCAGAGCTGTGTTTTCTCCATGGAAGAAGAACTGGAGCCTTCCCACGGAGGAGATGTTTCAATTTCCATCAGCTAAAAATCAGATTGTTGAAACCATGGTGCTGCAGGAGCAGGAATGAACCTTCTCCCGTGCAAACAAGGGACAGGGTCTGTCCTGCCTCCTCATCAGGATCCCCAGACTGCTTTGGCCTCAGATATGGGAAAATGATGGAATTTCATGGAATGTCCCCTTGGCGAGAAGCATCTTAGGACGAGCAAGGTGTGACANGTATGGGATGTGCTCCATCCCTGATTCCATCCCTGATTCCATCCCGCAGGTGTGGGATGTGCTCCATCCCTGATTCCATCCCCAAGGTGTGGGATGTGCTCCATCCCTGATTCCACTCCTCATCCCCGCGATCCATGCGGATGTGGAGCGCAGGAGGAGGGAACACAACGAGCCATAAACTTCATTCTCTTTCATGCCTGCCCCCAGTAGGAAAGGCTCAGTAAACAGGAACTGGGTCATTCCCTCTCTCCAGAGAAGCCAGTGTGAGAGAAACAGTTAAAAAATAATTATGCCACATGAGCCACTAGAAAAGGCCTTTTCCGAGCAGCTTCTGAGGGTGCATGGGAACCTCTTTGGCTTTTCAAACTCAAAGGGACTTTGCTAAGGTTCCCTTCCAAAGGAAGCTGCTTCAGCTCATTATTTGCAGACAGCATCTGTCACTTTTCTATGCCAGTGGCTGCTGATCGTCCTCAAAGAACATTGTACAAATGTGCAGACTGCTCTGTACTGAGAAAGGACCGCTATTATATCAATTTTCCACTTGAAAGCAGCAATAACAGCAAATAAAGCCAGAGCCACATGACTCTGCTGGATCTGGGGCACTCACGGAGCCATTCACCCTCCCTGAAAGACGAGAGCCTCGGCGGGGCCGTGAGGCAGCCACAGCCCTGCCCAGTGCCCAGCACGGACTGGTCACACTGGTGGGCGAGGCAGAGCCACCAGGTCCCAGCCATGACCCCTTGGGGACCTGCCCAAGGAGCTCCAGGTGACATCTGGTGGTGTCTGCTCTGTCCTGGAGGCCAACCTGCCCCAAAGTGCATCTCCCATGGGGTGTGGGTGTGAGGGACACAGCCAGGACTCAGGAACAGAGCATGGGAGGTGTCCTCTCCTGTAGGATCAGCAGGAGGTGAACCCACAGCTCCTTTTCCAGGGCTGGTGGTGTCTGCTCTGTCCTGGAGCTCAACCTGCCCCAAAGGGAAGCTCCTGTGGGGTGTGGGTGTGATGGACACGGCCAGGCCTTGGTCAATCACCACTTGAGGTGTCCTCTCCCGTGGGATCGGCAGGAGCTGAATCCACAGCTCTTTCTCCAGGTCTAGGTGACACCTGGTTTATCTGCTCTGTCCTGGAGGCTAACCCACCCCAAAAGGAAGCTCCTGTGGGGTGTGGGTGTGATGGACACGGCCAGGCCTTGGTCAATCACCACTTGAGGTGTCCTCTCCCATGGGATCGGCAGGACCTGAACCCACAGCTCCTTTTCCTGGTTTATCTGCTCCCCTTGCCAGGCCCTGGTGAGGAGGCTCTGGCCACACTGGGAGAGGTGGAGCTGCTCTGTGTGCTGTTCCCAGGGCTCTGTCTGCACCCACAGGCAGGGCAGCAGCCTGGGCCAGCCCTGCAGCTAAAGGCAGGACAGAACACAATGATCAGCAGTGGGGAAAGTCAAAGGAATTGGGGGTGAATTCTGTCCCTGTGACCCTCAGCACGTCCTGGCAGGTTTGAAAATTCCCCCATTCCCCAGAGCAAGGTGCAGATCCCTCAGGGTGATCTCTACAGTTCAGAGCTGTGTTTTCTCCATGGAAGAAGAACTGGAGCCTTCCCACGGAGGAGATGTTTCAATTTCCATCAGCTAAAAATCAGATTGTTGAAACCATGGTGCTGCAGGAGCAGGAATGAACCTTCTCCCGGTGACTGCCACGTGCAAACAAGGGCAAAAGCCGGTCCTGCCTCCTGATCAGGATCCCCAGACTGCTTTGGCCTCAGATATGGGAAAATGATGGAATTGCATGGAATGTCCCCTTGGCGAGAAGCATCTTAGGACGAGCAAGGTGTGACACCCAAAAATCCCAGCTGAAGGACATTCCCTGCCACCCCAGCATGGAGGTGACCTCCCATGGCACAGGGAGAGGCAGGAACTCATACAGGAACATCCCTTGGGATGGTGTGTGTGTCCCCAGCCACCCCAGGAGCAGCTCATCCCACCCTGCTCCCACCAGGAGAGGAAGGGAGGCAGCTCCAGCCCAACGGGCCAAGCTGTGATTTCCAGACAGGGCGCAGTGACTCCTCAGAAATGTTTGAGGAGTGTTTTTTAACAGGTTGGTTTGCTCGGAATTTGAAAAGTGCATTTCAATGTTTCCATACCGAATGGATTTCACACAACATCTCAAGTTCATTTAAAAGGCCTTAAGTAGCAGGATGTTTTCAAAAGCCGAAAATTCCTGTTTCAGTTCTGTCACAGCTCATCTTTTCCATTCATTATGTTTTGCTTAACCTTTTGGATAAAAATGCCGTCATTCTCCCAGGGCTTCCGCAGCATTCTAATAGAAAGTGGCAGATTTGGAGAATACATACGGATTTCAGGGAACAATAATTCCATCTCCGTTGTATTAGACTGCAAACGGCCACTCCATGTGGCTGGACCTGCTCCAGAGGGATCCACATTGAGAATTAGATGGTCCCTTTTAAAAATCCAGCCTAATTCTGCTCTTACTCAAACCGGTATCAGCTCTGCTGCTGACTTCAGCAGGGAAAAGATGGGATTAGTGCTCCCAGGATCTCACACTGGAGGGATGTGCTGGAACATCCACAGGAGCGTGGGCAGCAGGGCCAGGGAGGGGATTCTGTCTCTCTGCTGAGACCCCACAGTGCCCAGAAGGAGGAGAAGGAATGGTTGGAACAATTCCAGAGGACACCTGGAAGTTGATAAAGGGAGTGGAGCCAGGCTGGGAGAGCTGGGAATGTTCAGCCTGGGGAGGAGAAGGTTGAGTGGAGACCTCAGAGCTCCTCCCAGGGTCAGAGGAGGCTGCAGGGAAGTGGGAGAGGGACCTGATCAGGAACTGGAGTGACAGGACAAGGAGGAATGGGTTCGAACTGACAGAGGGGAAATTCAGGTTGGATACATGGAAGGAATTCCTCCCAGTGAGGGTGGGCAGGCCCTGGCACAGGGTGCCCAGAGCAGCTGTGGCTGCCCCTGGATCCCTGGCAGTGCCCAAGGCCAGGCTGGACATTGGGGCTGGGAGCAGCCTGGCACAGTGGGAGGTGTCCCTGCCATGGCAGAGGTGGCACTGGATGAGCTTTAATGTCCCTTCCAGCCCAACCCATTCTGGGATTTTGTGATTCTGACTCACAAAGTCATTCCAGAGCAGCATTCCCAGCACCTGCCGTTTCTATCCCCAGAGGGGAGCTGTGAGTGCCACCACAGCTGGGACCCCCTGGCACAGCTCTCCTCTGCCCTGGCACTGCACTGGGTGTCCCCATGGCATCCTTTGGGGAGGCAGTCTCTCCTCAGCAGGGTTTCAGCAGTTTATCCGTGTCAGAATTTGATATTTTGAGGTGACAGCAGCCCTTTCCAGAGCTGGCTCCTGGAGCTGAGCGAGTGGCAGCAGCAGCTGAGCAGTCACTGCTCGCAGCCAATTCACCTGAGCAAGGCTTTGGAACAGCTTGGTGACAAGTTCCTAATGAAGCTGGGGACAGGGCTGGCAGAGCAGCCCTGGATTATCAATGTCCATGGTTTTCCAGTCATGGAAAAGCCTCACAGAAGGCAGAAATGAGCACTGTAGCCTTGGCTCATCCATCACTTTAAACATTCACCTTCTGGAAAAGCTGGGAAACAGCAAAATCAATGGAGGCTCCAATCCTGGTGTTTAACCACGCTGGAGGAATTTGCAGAGGGATCAGAGAGCCAGGGATGGGGCTGGGTTAAAGATCCAGCTCCAGAGAGATGTTAGAGCCCCTCTGGATGAGCCTGGCTCTGTGGGAAGGGGGAGGAGGAGACCCTGGAGGCAGGACCTGGCCACCAGCAGTGCTGCTCCTCTGCCTGGGCACAGCGAGCTCAGCCAGGGCTCCCTGCAGGAGGACACTGCAGTGGGATGGAAGCCCCTGGCACTTCCCAGAGCCTCTCATTCCCAGCAGCAGTTTGGAATCATGGAATCACAGAAGGTTGGAAAAGAAAGCTCTAAAATCATCAAGTCCAACCACCAACCCAGCCCTGCCACCATGGTCACCACCAATCCACGTCCTCGAGTGCCACATCCACACATTCTTTGAACATTCCCAGGGGACTCCAAACCTCCCTGGGCAGCTTCTTCCAGTGCTTGACCACCCTTTCTGTGAAGAAGTTTTCCCAAATTTCCACCGTGAGCCTGCCCTGGCCCAGCCTGAGGCTGTTCCCTCTCCTCCTGTCCCTGTTCCCTGGGAGCAGAGCCTGACCCCCCCCGGCTGCCCCCTCCTGTCAGGGAGTTGTGCAGAGCCACAAGGTCCCCCCTGAGCCTCCTTTTCTCCAGCCTGAGCCTTTCCCAGCTCCCTCAGGAATTCTCCAGCCCCTTCCCAACTCCCTCAGGAATTCTCCAGCCCTTCCCAGCTCCATTCCCTTCCCTGGACACACTCCAGCCCCTCAGCATCTCTTATTCTCCACATCTTTCTCCTTAAGCCATTTATTTATAGCCTGGGATTTTTAAAAATTGCATTTAAGTGAAAGCACACATGTCAGGGAGATGAGTTCAGGAATAAACAGGGTAAACACCTGCTCAGCTCTGCAGGAGGCATCAGGAAAACAACACTGGGATAACAGGCATTGGGAACGTTGGGAGTTCTCCCAAATCCTTGGGAAATGTGGCAAAGTGACCTTGAATATCCTCAAGAGTGGGGGTTTGCTCCTGGAGCTGCTGGTAGACGAAGATGATGCCGGTCTGTCTGCTCTAATTAGGTTTTTAAGTGCTTCAGGGCGAGGGCTGACTTTTCACAGGGGATGTGGCAGCAACCAGCACGAGGGAGCTCTGAAGCAAGGCACAGCATCTGGCTTTGTTATCTGAATAATGGTCACAACAGAAACAGCATAATAAGGAGACAAAAACGCTGTGTTGGAACACGAATAATGGCGGTAATGTGATAATGGCAATAATTACAGCGCTGGTGTTAATTGTGGTTGTTGTGAGGGTGCTCAGCAGAGCTGAGCAGAGGGATCAGGAGGGGAGCACACCCTGAGAGAAGAGGTCCCTGTGAGCACCAGGGTGGGCAGGAGGGGTGGCTCAGGAGGCTGCAGTGTCCCCAGATGTGCCAGCAGCTGGGTTGTTGGTGGGACAGGTGGTTGTTGGTGTCACCTCAGCTGGGGTGACAGTGTGGCTGGGGGGAGGAGAGGGTGCCTGACACCCCTCTGAGCACCAGCAGCCCCACCCAAAGTGATAATTCCAGATTTTTTGGCTGTAGTGAAGGAAAATGGGCCAATTTCAACCCACTCTGAGCAGTGTCTGAGCTCAGCCTCCATGGCTGACTGAGGCCATTTCAGCTCTCACACATCTCGGACACTTTCTGTGTGTGACACTTTCTGTGTGTGACACTTTCTGTGTCATCACCACTGAAATTCTCAGCACTTTGGGGAGCAACTCTCTTTTCCCGAAGCCACACAGTGCAGATCAAAGAAAGCTCTGAGATCACCTGGTTCTGGAGGTCCTGCTGAAGTTCCAATAATAATGATAATTACAAATGGATCAGAGAATCACAGAATGGTTTGGGTTGGAAGGGATCTCAAAGCTCATCTCATTCCCTCATGGGCAGGGACACCTTCCACCACCCCAGCCTGCTCCAAGCCCCATCCAGCCTGCCCTTGGGCACTTCCAGGGATGGGGAAGTCTTCCTTAGACAGCTCCTGAGCAATCCCAGTCTCTGCATTCTGCGGAATGACGCTGATCACACAACCTGATACCCTCAGCTGCACTTCATATCCATCCAGCACATCAGAAATCAGCTCTCCCTGCATCCCACAGCACCAACCCTGGCAGAGGGATCACCCCTAAGGGAATGGGATCTGCCTCCAGCTCACTGTAAGGAGTCCCCAAGCACAGCACTGAGGGTGCAGAGCTCAGCCCCAGCCTGCTTCCCTCACCTGGCTTTGCCTCAAAGTGAACCCCACTGACCTCAGACCTGTTGGAGTCCAGGAAAAGCCTGGGAACTTTTCCTGCTCCTCTGGGTGAGCTGAGAGCACCAAAGAAATGAGGAGATGTTGTTTAGTGCACCACAGAGTGTGGAGTTGTAGTTTTTAGGTTTTGCTATATATATTATATGGAGCCAACATGGAGATTTTAGGGTGTTGGCTTCTTCTTCATCTTCTTCTCTCTTCTCCTTCTCTTCCTTTTTCTCTCTGACATGAGTTCCTGTGGTTTGTTAATTGGTAGANACAGGGTTTTTTTTTTGGCGACCATTGGCAGCCAAAGTGGAGCTGTGCCCTTTATTCCTGCTTGGGATCAGAGTAAACTAAGAGCTTTTACTCTCAGTGTAATGTGGACTTCATCAGCAGCCTGGGAAATCAGCTCCTTCCTCACACAGGGATAACATGGAAAGGCAATTTTTCCTCCGAAAGGAAATGGAGACTTGGATGAAAGCCACACATTTTTTTATGCAAATGATATTTTCAAGGAAAAAGTGGGCATTTTTCATTCTGAACTTGTTGCTGTTTCCGTGGTTTCTATCCCCCGTGTCTTCTGGCTCGGTGTTTTTATTCAGGAGTGTTTTGTGTGTGAGTGCACATGTGCGTGCATGAATAATAGATGTTTTCTTAGCAGGACTGTTCATTACCCTCAACCTCCTTTGTAATCCTCTAATTTTGGCATAAATGTGTTTTCCCTCGGTGCCAGATCGGTCTGACCCCAAATTAATACAGAGCAAGGGTAACTTGGGGACTGAGCTGAGTGATGTCTGTGGAAATGGAGAATGTGTTAGTTATGTTAGCAGCGACATTCCCTGACAGCAGCTTAAACCGAGCACTTAAAAACCCTCTCCAGCGTTTTATTGTCTCTGATGAGATCATGATTCAGACTTCTCCAGCAGTATCTCAAGAGCGAAACCCCTCGGGGAGTGGAGCTGGATGTGAGGGCAGAGTTTGATGCACAAGATCGAAAGGAATTTGGGTTTAATTCGCAACAGAAAGAAAAGTGTGAAATGAGCCCCCAAAATGGGGATGGAGGCAGTGACAGCCTGGTCAGGGAGGAGCCTGAGGGACACAGAGGATCCCTAGGACAGGGAGCAGCCTCGGGGAATCCACTGACACACTCTCAAGGGTTTTATTGAGCAGGTTTGGGATGTTCAGAGCTTTTTCTCTTTGGTCTAAGCCTAAAAGGGGGAAGAAAATAAGACTTAAGGACTCCCTGAGTGCCCTGCCAAACCCTGCTTTAGAGCAATTAAATAGTTAATAAAATACAGGCAAATCCTTTCCTTGCTATTTCTTGCTGGGAAAAGGATGAAACTTTTTTTTTCCCCCTGAATATTAAAAAAGTAAAAAGAAAAAAATCCACCTTGAGAGATACACCGAGCATGGAAGGGTTCAGCCTAATTAATTCTGTTCTTCAAGTCATTATCACCTAGCAGCAGGTGAAGAGGAGCTGCTAGACAAGACTGATACTTAGGCTTTGGTGTTAAACTGACCCTAAAGATTGCTGCAATCTCCTCTCCAGCAATTCCTCCCAGCACATGGAGAAGCAGAGGACAGGAGGAGATCGTTGTGTGCCCTGGGTTGAGTCCTGCCCCTCAGAGCTGCTGTGCCCATGGCACTGCCAACGCCTCTGGAATTCTCCTTTTCCAGATCTGCCTCACCGAGATGGGAACACAACTTCTTGCCTGGATTTATTTATTTTTTTTTTTCCCCTCCAGTACCTGAAGGAGCTACAGGAAAGATGGAGAGAGATTATTCACAAGGGATGGAGGGAATGGCTTTAAATTGAAGAGAGGTAGATTGAGATGGGATTTTGGGGAGGAATTGTTCCCTGGGAGGGTGTGAGGCCCTGGCACAGGTTGCCCAGAGCAGCTGTGGCTGCCCCTGGATCCCTGGCAGTGCCCAAGGCCAGGCTGGACATTGGGGCTGGGAGCAGCCTGGGACAGTGGGAGGTGTCCCTGCCATGGCAGGGGTGGCACTGGATGGGCTTTAATGTCCCTTCCAACCCAACCCATGCTGGGATTGCTGCCTCTCTTGGCTGCCCATGTCCCCAGAGGACTCTGCTCTGTGCACTGCTGCCCTCCCAGCTCTGCCACAAGCTCTTGCTGCCTCTCCCAACCTCCCACAGCCTCCAGGTGTGCTCAGAGATCTCCCTGATCCTCAGAGATCCTCCTGGTGTCCCACATGGGGCCCTTACCCCTCTGCCCTGCTGGAGCTGGGGACGAATCCCCCCCAGAACGAGCAGAACCTGCTGCTGGCACACCCCATAACCTCATCCCCACCCCAAGAGGCTTTATTAGCTCTTTAAGAGATGCTCAGTCCCTGGGAATTGCTTTGGGAGCTTTCCCACCTTGTTTATTCATTAGATGACCTCCCGAGATTGGTGTGTGCAGCAGGTTTGTTATCTGGGACAAGGCTGATAAGAGCAGGGGGATAACAGGACGGCAGCACCCAGAGTGGATTATCTCCCTTCTCCCGGGACAAGTGATTCCTCACAGAAGGGCTTTTGCACTCATACAATATTTATTCTCCTCTCCTCTCCCCTCTCAGGCTCACTTTAAAGACATAGAAAGGCATAAAATTCATTTTCTGGCAGATGATGTAGGATAAACCAAAAAGTCACTCCAAGACAACTCTTGAAAGCAAATCCCAAAGTTACAATTCCTCTCCCCGCAGCAGGACAGGGCAGCCCTGGAGCGTGGATGGTCTCAGCTGAGCTGAAATGGGATAATTCCAGGAGTTTCTGGGGGGCTCAAACCCCCTGACTGCCGCTGACAGCACAGGAGCCAGACAACACAAATCTCCCCAAATTCCTCCACGCTGCCTTTGCCTGTAGCAAACATCAGGAATCTTTTATTTCCCTGCTTTATCCAGCCTCAATTTTTCTGCCCTAATTTAATGTATTTCCTGCTCACATCTGCCTGTATCAGCCTATATGTTATGTAAATATGACATTTACTGTTCGAGCATTTATTGTTCGAGGATCCTGATGGATAATAATCACGATGATGACAATAATAACAATTAGGATCTGTTTTTGAGTCTTTGGGATCCCTATTTCCCCACAGCCACCTCCCTGCCCATACCAGGGGCAATCAAAACAGCTCTAAGAAAGTTCCAGCCCCCAAAAGGGAAGTTTGGTGCCAGCTTTTTGTGTCATTTAATTCTAATTATGATATTTAATTTAATAAATTAATATATAATTATATAATTGCTATGTAATTGATATATTAATATAAAATTAATATACAATTTGATTATAGTATTATTTGTATAAACTTTCTAGCCCCTCTTCTCTCCCTCCTTCCTCTCAGTTATGCAGCATCACCTTGTCCTCAAGGTTTGCACACCTGAGAGAAGCAAAATGAGTCTGAGGTTTTTCCTGAGTGTCAGCACAGATCAGAGGCTCCAGTCACACCTTTGGCATAGACAGGCAGTAAATGAAGTCTGAAATAATTAATATTCATCATTTTAAAGCCTGCCAGACTCAAACTCAAGTTTGAAAGAACAGATCAGAGCAAAAACCCTTATTAAAGCTTGTTAGCAACAACCAGGTTTGACTTTTGTTTTTAATCAAAACCCAATTTCCTTGACTAACGTCACTGACTAATATTACTTTTTTGTGCACAGCAGGTTCGGATTTTTTTTTATAAGAAGTAAAGTGAAATTTTTCTAAATATTCTTCTGCCCCAAACTTCCACCTCAGCCCTCTGTGTGTGCAGTTGAGTGGAGCCTTTTTGCACTTGGTTTAAAACCCTTCCAACTGGATTGCACTTTGTATTCCAGATGTGAGCCTGGACTGATCCTCTCTGCTGCTCCCTCCCGGAAAGCAGCTCCAGAGGCAGCTCCAGGGCAGGGAGATCCTTCTGCAGGAATTCCCAGGTGGTTGTAGCTCTGTGACCACCCCAGGAGCCTCTCAGGTGAGCACAACCTGAAACATGAACTCCCTGCGAGGGATCCAACAAACTCAGAGCCTCCTTTTTACCTTCCTGGATAAAAACCCTTTTGTTTTAACTAATCTTTCATTCTCAGGGGTGATTAGATGCTTTAGCTAAATGAATCCTATTATTCAAAGTCTTCTTGCCTCCTTCTCAGTGCTCTTCTGACTCACAGAACTATTTTCACGTAGACATTATGGAAAGAAGGTGGATTTTTGCCTTTCCAAAATAGCAGGGGGCAGGTTTGGGGACTGAGCCTTCTCTCTGTGGAAGGCCAGGGGTTGGTCCCTTCTGAGATGCTCAAACCCCTCAGCTAAAGCTTGCTGGTCATGTTTGACTTCTGCAGAAGAAGCTGCAGTGGAAATGGAATCATGGAATCACAGAATCATGGAATGGTTTGGGTGGGAAGAGACCTTAAAACTCATCCAGTACCACCCCAGCCATGGCAGGGACACCTCCCACTGTGCCAGGCTGCTCCCAGCCCCAATGTCCAGCCTGGCCTTGGGCACTGCCAGGGATCCAGGGGTAGCCACAGCTGCTCTGGGCACCCTGTGCCAGGGCCTCACCACTCTTACAGAATTCCTTCTGAACACCCAACCTCCTCCTGCCCTCCCTCAGCATCCTTCAGACCTTCACGGATCCTCACTCACATTTCCACACCTTTAAATATCAGAAGACACATCTCAAACCGAAAAAAGTTCATTCCCAAACCCAATCCAATCCAATCCAATCCAAGCTGGAGCTCCTGGAATTCCGGAGGCCACCAGCACAGGGAGCAGCCCCGGAGCTGGAGGGGATGAGGGGTGAGCCAGGGGGGCACAGGAGGGGCAGGAAACAAAACTCTGCTTCCCTCAGCTCCTTAGAACTGGTGGGAGCAGGGCAAGGATGGAGCCCTGGGAGTGGGGAGACATTTTCCATGGAAACTGCCCTGCCCTCCTTGGTATTCCATGGAAACAACCCTGTCCTTCCTGGTTTTCCATGGAAACAGCCCTGCCCTCCTTGGTTTTCCATGGGAACAGCTCTGCCCTCCCTGGATCAGCTGCATTTCCCTGAGCTCCCCCTGCACCCCATGATCCATGGGAAGCCATTCCCTCTGCCATCCCCTCTGCCATTCCCTCTGCCATCCCCTCTGCCATTCCCTCTGCCATTCCCTCTGCCAGCCCAGCCCATGCTCCTCTTGAACTGCTGCTCCCTGGCCAAAGTCATCTTTGGATTCCTTATGCCCCCAGCAGGATAAAGATCTCCTGGAGCAGGATCCAGCACCTCTTGGACACAACTTTCTGCAACCCACAGTGCCCAAGAAACAACCACGTGGGCCTGGAGTCAACATCCAGAACAGATCAATTAGGGAAGAAGCCAAACACAAAGAGCACGGGGAGGGAGAAGGAGCAGGAGCCAGGAATTTGCATTCTCACGATTGAGGAGATTTATCTGCATTTCTAGTTAATAGAAGACATTAATTGATTCATGTTTTTTATGGCTGCACACTGAGCTATTTCTGTCTGGAAGGAGACACTCTTAAATGGAATGAGTCAGACCAGACCTGTTATGTCACCCTGGGACCCTGAAAGACTTGGAAATAGCTCTGAAGAAATCAAGTTGCTTCACAGGGCTATTTTCTCTTCAGACATCAAAAGCAGAGCGAAAGGAGAGGAGTTCTGAAGGCTGCAAATGATTTTTTACACGGTCCTTTGCATTTGACAAATAGCAACAGGATAATCAAAGAGCTTTGCTCTGCAGAAGACACTTCCACAGACATCCCAGCAGGATTTATCTGTCCAGCTGAACATGAGCTCCTGAAACGTGGCTCAGGGAAGTCCTGGCAGGCCTCAGCTCCTCAATTCACTTCCTTCCAGATTAACTTTGCAAATCAAAAGAGAAGGAAATGCTGCATTTTCCCTCTTAAAAATATTTTGATAAACGTAGGAAGGAATTCCTCCCTGTGAGGGTGGGGAGAGAATGGAATTGCCATTCCCTGGATCCCTGGCAGTGCCCAAGGCCAGGCTGGACATTGGGGCTGGGAGCAGCCTGGCACAGTGGGAGGTGTCCCTGCCATGGCAGGGGTGGCACTGGGTGGGATTTGGGGTCCCTTCCAATCCAGACCATCCTGGAATTCTGCCACATCCTTCCTCCAAACCCCTTTTCCCTCCAAAGGCACCTGTCCCCTAGGTTCCCCAAAAGGCTCTTGATTACAAAGTGAAGCTTTAATGCCCCTCCAGATGCCACAAGGGCTGCTGTGGCACATCCTGGTGGCTCTGCCCAAGGAGATGCCACAGGATCCTGGATCCAGCCCAGGAGCTGAGAGAAGATGAGTTCAAAGTGACAAATTCCATCTCCACGAAGCCCCAGCTGTGCCTTCAGCTCCCCTTTGGAAAGGCACTCAGGTCGTGTGGACCTCAAACCCACCCATGCTTTGTTTTTCACCATTAGGCCAAAAATATATGTGGGAAATGTTGACAAATTTGAAAGCATTTGTCATTTCTGCTTCTGTTTCCCTGGTGACAAAAAGAAAAAAAAACACAAAAAACCCAAAACAAAAAATTACAACAAAAAATTACAACAAAAAATTACAACACCTCCCCCTCCCCCCCAGCTTTTCCAACCCTGCAGCTCTCAGAGGAGAGGAAAGCAATGGCCTGGTCTGCTTATCTCAGAGTCAATCGCCCTGGAGGCAGTGCAGGAGCCAGACATGGTTGAGATCTGGGATGTGGGATGTGGGATTTGGGATGTGGGATGTGAGGTGTGAGGTGTGGGGTGTGAGGTGTGGGGTGTGGGATGTGGGATGTGGGATTTGGGATGTGAGGTGTGGGGTGTGGGATTTGGGATGTGAGGTGTGAGGTGTGGGATTTGGGATGTGGGATGTGAGGTGTGGGNGTGGGATGTGGGATTTGGGATGTGAGGTGTGGGGTGTGGGATTTGGGATGTGAGGTGTGAGGTGTGGGATTTGGGATGTGGGATGTGAGGTGTGGGATTTGGGATGTGCCCCCAGCAGAGCCCTGGCTCCCGAGGACACCGAGGAGCGAAGTCACCAGAGGTGCCCCACTGCCCCTGCGTGCTCTGTGCTGCCAGTCTCGGCCAGAAGGGAAGGAAAGGAGGAGCCACGAGGCACAGGAGGGGGCTGGGAGCTGCCAAACCCCTGCCAGGACCTGACTCACTCTGCTTGGCTTTCAGAGTGAGAATGGTTTGGGTTGGGAGTGACCTCAAAGCCCATCTGTGGACATCCATGGCAGGGACACCTCCCACTGCTCCAGGCTGCTCCCAGTGTCCAGCCTGGCCTTGGGCACTGCCAGGGATCCAGGGGCAGCCACAGCTGCTCTGGGCACCCTGTGCCAGGGCCTGCCACCCTCACTGGGAACAATTCCATCCCAGCACCCAATCTAAACCTGCTCCCTGTCCGTCTGAAGCTATTCCTCCTTTTCCTGTTCCTCCAGGCCCTCTCCAGAGGCAGGGATGGGATGGGAGCAGCCTGGCCTGCCCTGAGCACTCCTCCCCCTGTGAGAAATCCCCTCTGCAGCAGGCAGGGAGCATTCTTCAGTCCATGCCTTCCACAGAGCAGGAGCAGAACTCACCAAACTGCCTCCCCTGGCCCAAATCTACCTCAGAAACATTGACCCACAGCTCCCTCCCAGCACAGACACTTCACCAGGCACTTCCAAAGTCTTAATTCCCATTCCACCTCCTAATCCGAACCTCAGGTTGTTCTCATCACCTATATTTGAACCGGTTCTATTTTTAGTTTCCTGCTTTAGAATGAAGATGAGGGCTTGCCTTTTATAGCCTCCTGCTATCTGAGCAGATCTGAAATGAACACCAGCTACTCGCAGCTCGGGATAAAACTTCATCAGAAACAACAGAGGCACTGGGATGGCAGAGAAAAGAGAGAGTGGAGCACCTGAAGGAAATGCTGAAGAAACATCCAGGAGTTGTGAGCACAGCCCTGGCCACACACTGAGCTCAGCCCTGCTCAGAATTGGGGTTTGAAGGACAGCTGCACTCAGCACATCTGCAGCTCTCTGGCTGCACAAACATTTCCCCTGGCACAGCTGGAAGGTGATCCCCGAGCTCAGTCTGGGTCCTGCACTGATCCCAGGATCCCAACAAACTCCCACCAGGAAAATCCTGGAGTCAGGGAGCAGTGATCACCCTGCCAGGACAGGCCTTTGGGGCACAGCTACCTGCACTTCCTCTGGGCACAGAAACCAGGGAGGGAAGGGGAAGGGGAAGGGGAAG
>VZRF01011347.1:183460-194602 GCA_013396875.1 Vireo altiloquus
TATTAATGACTTCCGAGAAATAATTTGCATAACCACGCCCGTCCCAAGGAATGTGAGGAATATCCATAATTTAACCCACAATGCTGTGTTGCAGGGAGCACCAGGGTGTGTTTGCAGGAGCAATCCTCACACATCCAGTGCTGAATAAAGCAAATCCTCACTGCTCTGACTCAGCCTCTGAAGGATCTCCTGGCTTGGTTTGGGGCCACACAGAGCTCCAAATTCCCAACAGAGACCGAAACAAGGTAGAATTTCCCTTCTTTCCCCTCCTCTGCCCTGTCTGCAGGGCCAAGCAGAGAGCAGAGCGCCCTGCCTGCCACACAATAAAGGCAAATTCTCCAGGGCACAGATCTCCGAGGGAACATTGCATCACAATGGCATCCTACAGAACACACATATGGAACAGCCCCGGCCACAAACTGCAATTACAACCCCGGCTCTGCTTTAACAGAATTATTAGAGCTGAACTAAAATGCTGTTATCCACCTCTTGGAAATGTTATTACAGAGAGCAGATTACATCAGCCCCGAGAAGGGCAGGCAGGGACTGGCGCGGACAGACTTTTGCAAGAGGCACAGAGCTCTGACCTCAGCCTCAGCCACAAATTGCCCTGGGGAGAAGCACCCTGCACCCAGGGAGGAGCCTCACATGGAGCTCCTCAGCACAGATATTATTGTCAGACAGAGCTCTGCAGGGAAAGGAAAAATCCTTTCGTTTTTTGGGAGGGGGTGGATGGAGGATCCGCAGCCTGCCTGCTCCTGGTGCTGCTCGTTTCTGCTGGAGGGATTCTTTTGGGACTGCTTCCCACAAAGCAGAGCTGGAGCCACCCCAAAACAGCTTTTGGGGCTGTTTTACGCAGGAAAGAGACTGAGACCAAGGGCATGAGCTGCCCAAATGGGGTGGGAGGTGTTTGCAGAGAGCTCTGCACCACCCCTGTCCTGCCACTCGCTTTGGGGCATGTGGAATGCAGGGGAGGCTCAGCTCCAGACCCAAACCGTGAATTCCTGCCCCCAGAGGTGCCCAGGGCAGCCACAGACACCCCAACCCATCCCAGTTTGCGGGAAGTTTCAGGGATTTGTGGGTGTTAGACAGGGTGGAAGTGTTTGCAGCCAGGTCAGGCACCTGGGGGGCTTCTCTTGGTGTGCAGTTTAACAGAGATTCCATGGGTAAAAGAGACACCCAAGGCAGTCACTGAGACATCAAACATCCCCATTTTCCTTCTCCAAACAACCCAAAAAGCAGGAGCCAGCTGGCGCCTCTCACACTTGTCAGAAAGAGCTCAGTGAGGGCTCCACCACCGAGCTGTGCCTGCTCAACACCATCCTCCTGGCACTGCTGCCTGTCCAGGACACCAAAATGGGCACACAAGAGCAACTGGAAGGAGTTCAGTGGCACTTGGGGTGAGCTGTCAGCGTCGCACGGCCAGACATGAACGGGATAAAGTCCAAATCAGTGCAGGGAAAATCAGATTTTTCCATGTCCTACAGATATTCGGTAGCTTTAATCCCCCTGGGTGGGCTAAGGAGAGCCAAGGTCCCTGCCCCAGGAATCACAGAATCACAGGAATATTGAGGCTGGAAAAGACCTCTGAGATCACCAAGCCCAACCACTTAAACCATGGCCTCAAGTGCCACATCTGAGTTTTTGAATCCCCTGGGCAGCCTGTCCTGGGGCTTTAAAACCATTTCCATGGAGAAATTGTCCCTATTACCCAATCTTCACCTCCCCTGGCACAACTTGAAGCCTTTTCCCCTCATCCTGTGGCTCCCTGGGAGCAGAGCCCCCCTGGCTGCACCCTCCCTCCTCTCAGGGGATGTGGAGAGCAGTCAGGGTGATAATCCACCCAGAACTTCACCCACTTTCTAAAGAATCTCTTCCTTTCTGTCCCTTTTCCTCCTGCCAGGCCTTTGTGACATCCTTTCCTGCCTCATCCAGGGCTTTGGGATGTTCCTGCACAGGGGCAGAGCTGTGTCCCCAAGGACACAGAAAACGTGGGAACAACCCAGGCCAGGATCACTGCCGAGCCAAGAGGGAATTTGGGTTCAAAACAGAGCAGGAGGATCATTCCAGCTGGAAAACTGAGAGATCTTTGCCTTTTGATTTATCCCAGTGTGATTTCTGCATTATCAGCTTTCAGGGGGGAATTTGCATCACTTTTTCCACCCTTCCCTGCAGCCAGGCCAGGTAAAGCTCCTGTTCCCAGCCCAGCCCTGCCACTGCCACGTCCAACCCCTGGCCAGGGGCTGAGCTCTGTGGGAAAGGAAACATCCTGGAACACTTCCCGAGACAAGAACAGGGAGCAGCTCCCTGGCACAGGGTTTGGAGCCCTGCCAAAAATCTGCCCACTGGCAGAGCCAGCCCCAGAGCACTGAGCTCGGACTCCAGGATCTGCCTGGCAATGGAAAAGCTGGAGAGGGATGATGCCTTAGGTTTTAATTTTTATATTTTCCACCCCTGCAGTGCCCAGTGTAACTCTGCAGCTCCCTGGAGCTCGTTCAGTGCTGTTCTCTCATGCTCACACTGACATAACAAAGCCTCTCCAGCTCGCTCTCCAAGGACACCCAGACCCTCCTGGGCCCAACAACTGCAAACCTTCATCTTGGGGAGAGAAAGGGGGGCAAGCTTGGGCAAATTCCATCCTTGCCTGGCTTCTGCTTGGGCAATTGATGCTGATATCAAAGTGGGAAGAACTCGGGAGCTGTCATTGTCCATGTTGGGATGCACTGAGGCAGGAGCCTCTGGAGCCCAGAGTGTGACCTCTGAAGGCCTTTCCAATCAATCCCTCCTTTATTCCTTTATTCCTGTCTGCTCTCTGTTTCCAGGGAGCCATTTAAGGCATCAGGGAGGAGCCCAAAGCTGTGCTGGCTGCAGTGACCCAGGGAACATCTCCCTCATTAATTGTTTACTCCGTTAACTCCAGCAGCTGTCCTTGACTTTGAACCCCCCTGCAAGCTGGAACAGGCTGGAAGAGGCTTGGGGAAACAGCACTTTGAGGTTGTGTTAACTTTAAAAAAGCACTCAGTGAAAGCAAAACCCAGGAGTGCAGCGCTCGAGGGTCTCGGCAGCAACGTGGGATGACAGAATCGCAGTGATGAGCTCATGCTCTGTGCAGATAAAAGCACTTTCAAAAGGAGGGGATTAAATGGATGAGAAAATAAAACATGGCCATAAAAATGGCCCCTCTCCAGCTCTCCACGAGCAGCACAAAACCCACTGAAGGACCAGAATGGCCCTGCCCCGTGGGCTGCTCCTCCTCCCCAGGGACACACGTGGGGAGCTCTGTGTGCTCCGCAAAGAGAAATCCTTAAATCCCCCAAAACCTCCTCTTTGCTCTGCAGCACAGCAGGAGGAAGGGGTCCTGTGGATGTTGCCCTTTATAGAATCCCAGACTGGTTTGGGTTGGAAGGGACTTTAAATCCCACCCAGTGCCACCCCTGCCATGAACCCCCCAAAAAAGGGGATTTCGGGAAGGCTGGAGAGGATTTCCCACATTTCCCACGGGCAGGACAAGGGGAATTAATTGTGGCCTCGACTTGGCAGTGGGTTTTTGAGAAATTTCAGAGAAAGGCTGGAGAAAGCAATTTCCTTTCTAACCTGTCTTCAATTGTAAATAGTTAACTCCATTTCTAAAGGGAGCTCTCTGTTCAACTTTTACTGACCCCACTTTTATTTGGGGTCTTTTTTTACTTTTATTTTGCTTTTTTCACACTTTTATTTAGTGTCACAGCTCAGGCCATGTCCTGCCCACGGCAACATGAGACTGACTCCATGCAAAAGGCAAATATCTTCTTTATTTCATGCGTATTTCATGCAAAGCCAAGCAAGCAGACAGGACAAAGAGGTCTCTAAAGGAGATCCAGCTGCTCTCTGACCTGNTCAACTTTTACTGACCCCACTTTTATTTGGGGTCTTTTTTTACTTTTATTTTGCTTTTTTCACACTTTTATTTAGTGTCACAGCTCAGGCCATGTCCTGCCCACGGCAACATGAGACTGACTCCATGCAAAAGGCAAATATCTTCTTTATTTCATGCGTATTTCATGCAAAGCCAAGCAAGCAGACAGGACAAAGAGGTCTCTAAAGGAGATCCAGCTGCTCTCTGACCTGGTGCTTCTCCTTCTGCTCAGGAGCAGAGACAAGAGCAGCTAGGATTGGCTAGCCATGGAGAAATACATCAGGATAACAAAGGCACAAACACCTTCTGTGAGACAAATGTTTCCCAAAACATTTTCAAACACTTTACAGAAACTTTCTTCAGTTTCCATGCTCTGGCTGTGAGAAGGAACAATTCCCTGACTCTTTCTCCCGTGGAAATTTCCCCCAGCCAGAGCTAAAAGCTGAGAATTTCCCTTTGACTTATCCATCAGAGCCCACAGGTCAGGGGTAGGACAGGGAGCCATTCCCAGAGCCCACCGAGGGGATCTGGTGGCCCAAGCTCTGCTGTCAGTGAGAGACCCAAGAGCTCTTCCCTGTGTCCTGCTCCCAGATGAATCCCAGGATTGGCTCCAACAGGAGCTCCAAGCCCTGTGCTGCATCCCCGAACACTCTGTACCCCTGGAACTGAGCAGCTGCTCAGGAGCACCAGGGCCAGTCAGGCTGGAGATTTGCTGATCTCATTTAGAGAGGGCCTAAAATTCCCCTCCTAATTAATTTGTTCTGTTCGCCTGCGACCGAGCTGGCTTTTGTTCTTTGGGAGCTCCTCAAAAATTAGCTGCAATACCTGATGGGATTTAATTATGTAGGCTAAGGAAAGCGATTAAGGGCAAAGGGAGAGCTGATCACACCTCACAGGCTTCAAGGGTAAGGGCAGAAGGGAGGCAGAACCTGCTTTTCTCAGGTAGAGGGAGGATATCGAGGAGTGATGGTCCCAGCAGGGATTTGAGGTTGGAGATGAACATTCCCTGACATCAGAACCTTGCAAGGGTCAGCTGTGTGTGACTGAAGATCTGCCTCAGACACCATTCCGGGGGAATATGGTCTGCACATCACCCCTGGCCCTGCGTGGCACCTCTGGGCACCTCCAGGTGCTCCTCAATCCCCTCGGGAGCAGAGAGCTCCATAACAGAGACCAGGCTGCAAGGGGAGAACTCAGGGGGATTGATCCCAATTCCTGCCAGGATTAGCTCAATCCAGAGTCTAGGACCTCACATCCCAGCTCTCAGAGCCACAGCTGAGCTACCCAAGCTGCTAAACACGAGGGAAGGCAAGAAAGAAACTGAGATTCTTCCAGGGCATGGCTTAGCTCCTGGCAGAGCAGCACCAAAGCACTTCTGCCATCCAGCCTGGAGCCTCTTATAAACTGAGCCAGCAGAGTGTCCTGGGGGACACCGAGGTGTCCCTGAGCCAGCAGAGTGTCCTGGGGGGTCCTGGGGACACTGAGCTGTCCCTGAGCCAGCAGAGTGTCCTGGGGGACACTGAGCTGTCCCTGAGGCAGCAGAGTGTCCTGAGGGTGCTGAGGGACACTGAGGTGTCCCTGAGCCAGCAGAGTGTCCTGAGGGTCCCTGGGGGACACTGAGATGTCCCTGGGCCAGCAGAGTGTCCTGGGGGTCCCTGGGGGACACTGAGGTGTCCCTGAGGAGGCTCTGTCTGAGCAGGAGCAGAAACTTCTCCTCTGGAGGGGTGCCAGAGCCCTGGGACAGCTGCCCAGAGAGGTTCTGGGGGCTCCTTCCCTGGGGATGCTCAAACCCACCTGGATGTGACCCTGCTGAGCAGAGGGCTTGGGGCAGAGCATTCCAGAGGTCCTTCCAACCCCAGCCATCCCGGGATTCTGTGGTCTCAACCTGCTTGTTTTTGTAGGACAAGTTGTGCCTCTGCCTGTGCTTCAGTCTGAGAACTGGGAAATGGTGATAATCCTGATTTTCTCAGCTGGGCCTTGGGAGCCTCCTCATGAATATTTATGAAGTGCTCTGTTTATAATTGTGAGTAAATAAATGGGTGTATGGAATTCACAGTCCAAGGATGCAAGTTGTTCTGTTTCACACCCTCAAACGGAGTCATTTATGGTTTCTGCTTTCCTCTGGAAGCAAAGGATTTGGGAGGAACAACTTCAAAACCTCTCATCTCAAAGGGAGCCACAATTAGGAAAGAAAAGCCAGGATTTAAGGGGCAAATCCTGCTGATGTCAGGAAAGACAGGGAAAAGCTCTTGGAGGCACTTCCTGTGCCTGAAGGTGGAGATGGTGCCTGCTGAAGTTTATAAAGTGCTGAAGTGTCCAGATCCTTTCTTAAATCGTTTCGAGAGGGGACACCACGCTCAGAGACTCAGAATCTTTTGGGACCTTGTCCACTTATTCTGCTGTGACACTTGTAAGGTGTTTTGGGGACCTTCAGGGAATTCTCCTGGGACCTTATCCACTCATTCCACAGAGCTGGGACATGACCTGCAGGACCTGTGCCCCCGTGGGCAGGACAGAGCTGTGTCCAGCTGCCCTTTGGACTGGTCCTCACTGCACAGAGCTGTGTCCAGCTGCCCTTTGGACTGGTCCTCACTGCACAGAGCTGTGTCCATCTCCCCCTCAGACTGGTCCTCACTGCACAGAGCTGTGTCCAGCTGCCCTTTGGACTGGTCCTCACTGCACAGAGCTGTGTCCATCTCCCCCTCAGACCAGCCCTCACTGGACAAAGCTGTGTCCATCTCCCCCTCAGACCAGCCCTCACTGGCCAGAGCTGTGTCCAGCTGCCCTCCAGGGCTGGTTTTGCCTCCCTCCCTGGCAGCCACCAGGCCACTTTGCTTTTTGGACTGTTTCCTGTTTGGCTGGGTTGCTGACGCCGGAGTAATTACTTAGGAAAATTCCTTAATCAAAATCACATTGGGGGAGGTAATGAGCAAATAGGTCAAGGAGAGCAGCGTGCCTCAGGAGCAGGAGCTGCTTCCCTGAGCCTCTGCAGAGCTGGTGCCCTGCAGGGCTGTGCTCCAGGCCCCGTTTGCAGTGCACAGATCCAGCCCAGGCTGCCCTTTTGGGCGCTCTGGGCTCTGGAGAGGCTGCAGTCATCTCCCAGGAGTTCTCTGCCCTGGTTCTGAGTGTTCCAAGCCATCCTTCCAGGAGCACGTGGCTTTTACAGGGATGTGCTCGGGCTCTGGGTGGATCTGCCTCAGCACCCAGAGGTTCAGAGGAAACCTGGCTGATAGAAACTGCCCTGGACTCTCGGAAGGGTGAGATCCACCAGAGGCTCGGATTGCAAGAACAGAAAAGGTTTACTCTGAGATTTAATCTTTTAAACAACTAAATACGAAGAAGCAGCAGGTGCTGCTGAGCCCCAAAGCTCCGGCTGGGAGCTGAGTTACCCAAGGCACAGCTTGCTGCCCTCCCTGGCTCTGGAAAGCTTCTCACCAACCATTTCTGTTCAGTCCAGCTCAGTCCTGCTGTCAGCCCCAGGCTTGAGAATTTGGGATAACTGCACATCACTCACAACCTCTGGCACCTCCCTGGGCCTCTCTGGGGAATCCTTCAGGAGCTCCCTGAGCAGCCACGGCCCAGAGCAGGTCCTGCAGCACTCAGGTCACCCACCCACTGTGAAACCCAACTTTTTCTCCTCACCCCTTGCCTCCTGTCCTTGTCCATGTCACCAATCCTTGAGCAGAGCTTTCCTCTCAGCTGTTCTCCAGCTGTCCCACAGCAGGATGGCACCCAGGCCAGTGCCAAGGGGGTGGGATGGGGGCTCTGGGGGGGCTGATGGAGGGCCAGAGCTGTGCCACCTCCTGCCCCGTGGCCATGGGTGCCCTCGGGAGCAGGGCAGAGAAGTTGCTGCTAATTGCGAGTGCCCCAGCAAAGCCCTGATCGAAGAAGGGCAGCGCAATTAAACCTCATAAACAATTCAGCAGCGTAAATCAGGAGCGGGCTGGCAGCAGCCAGTGAAACATTAATGGCCTGACAGCTGCTCCAAGGTAAATATTTCATCAGCTCCACCAAGTATCACCCTGACAATTACGTTCACGCCGTGTTCACAGGTGTCACCTGCCACTGAAGCAAGGCTGGGAGCGTGGCTGTGCCAGCTGAGCCAGTCCCCATGGAGCAACCAGGACCTGCCAGCTCCTCAGGGGTGAGCCTGGACACTCAGGGAGCTGTGAGAGCAGCAGCACAGCCCAGAGGGGAGAGCAGGAGCTCAAGGAGGAGAATTTGTACGTGTGGGAAGAGCTCAGCACTCCCCAAACTGCCAGAGTCTCACTGAGCACCACAGGAGGGAAAGCAGCTCCTGGGGGGAGGTTGGATTGAGGACCTTGGAGGTCTTTTCCAGCATTAATTCCATGATTCACTTTGAGCTCCTGAACGCTGAAGAAGCCCATGCATGGGAGGACCAAACACCTCAGGATTTTGGGTTCTCCTGCAGAGAAGGAAGCAGAACCTTTGTTCTTCTGCCCAGGCTCCCCAGGGAATGGGTACAGCCCCAGAGCTCCAGGGGGGTTTGGGCAGCACTGCCAGGGATGCCCAGGCTGGGATTTGGGGTGTCTGTGCAGGGATAGGAGCTGGATCAGTTATCCTGTGAGTCCCTTCCAGCCCAGGAGATTCCATGGTTCTGTGCATTCCTGCAGCTGGCAGAAAGCCACACTCTGGAGATTTCATCTTTATCTCAGTGCTTTTGGGAGAGGCCACTCTGAGCCCTGGGGCAGTGCTCGGGGCTGGCAGGGATGGAACATCTAGGCTGGTTCTTTTAGAGAGCAGCTCCTACCCACAGCAGTGATTTCACAGCACAGACAGAGGCATTTGCTCCACTGGCAAACCAGGGACAGATTTGGGGAGAGAGCTGCAAAAGTCCAGCCACATATTTTAGAATTATTTTCCTGAGGAGGATTTGATGAGATGTGCACTTCATTATTTGCTAATGTTGCAGCCCAGAGCCTTGTCCAAAGCCCAGGAGAGTCAGGAGGAATCTTTCCATTAACTTCCCTGATTGTAAGTGAGATTGTGACAGATGTACTCCCTTCCCCTTCCTCCTCAAACATTTCAAATCGAGCAGCACGAGCAGTTGGATGTGTCCTTCTCTGGAGGAGGGCATCGCTCCTTCTCAGGGCTGCTCACATAAATAACCCCAGGGGAGGCTTTCAGGTGCCCAGAACAATTCAGATGGCCTGAGGGTAATAAAGTTTCAGGGGAGGGGAAGTGAGGCAAGAATCACTCCATTCCCAAAGTGGCTGAAGGGCCAGGAGGAGCAGGGACTGCACCAAGGATAAAAGTTGCTTGCAGATGACAATAAAATTGTCTTCAGCATGAGCCAAACCTTCCTGCTGTGTGTCAGCCTAGAGAAAAACCTCCTGAAAGCCACCAGAGAACAGCCTGGGCATGTCCCAGAAGGAGGGAAAGCCCTGGAGATGTGGGCTGGGGAGAGGCTGCCTCAGGCAGAGAAATCTGCTGGAAGAGAGGGAGAGGCAAAACCTCAGCCTCAGCTCCTTGCTCTGGCTGAGCAGAGCTTGAGGCAAGCCAGGGAGAGGCACTGGCTGGGCCCCTGGGGGTGTGGGTGCTAAAGCAGAACCTCATCAGTCAGGTTTTCAGGGGCTGGGACAGCTCCACCCCTGAGGGCTCCACTCGTCACACCCCCAGGGATTACTGGGGTTTAACCAGGTCACTCCTCCTGCATCACCTGCACTCCACCCCTCTGGAAAACCAACCTCTGCCTGGTTTCCCACGGCAGAGGTCACTCAGAGCCTTGCAGAGCCTGTGGCCAGTGGGTGGCTCTGAGTTCACTGCTCCAGGTGACAACGCCAAGGATAAAGCAGAGAACTTTTGTTCCAGTACACTTTTGTGCAGTTTAAAGTCAGAAAAAAGCCCCATCTGGGAAGCAAAGGAAGCTGATGGTGATGGAAGCAGAGCATAGATTGAGTTGCAATATCTGGGCAGGGGTCCAACAGGAGGGAAAGGGAAGTTTACTGATCCTGGCACGCTCTTAATGGAGCTTTGCTTCCAGCTCCTCACCTCTGTTTACACCTCCACCGAGTGTGATAGGATCAGCAATCAGGATCCAGGAGAGGCTCCACACGCACACGGTGCTTTATAAAGATTTCATTCTTCACAGTGTCAAAAGCAACTTTCTGGAGGCCAATTTAAGTGTTGTCAATACCGGTTGCAAATTGGCCTTAACATTTCAAATTGATGTTTTCTGTAAACTGCTCTGATTAATGGAAGAAAAAGATTGTGTTTCTGCCTTCCTTGTGAAGATCTAATGGAGGCAACAAACAATAATTGATCTGGCGAGGCACGGAGAGGCAACCAGGGAGACTCAAAGCTGCTACAGAAATGATTTTACCCATCCACAGAAGAATGGCACAGGACAGAACAGCTGCGGAGAAAGTGGGCTTGGTTGGGTTTGTTCCCTGAGGAAGCTCTAAGCAGCTTTAACTAAAGTACCTTAACTGCAGGCAGAAGGGTTTGGAGTGTAAATTGCCACCATGGTGTCAAATCCACGTCCTGGAAAATCCCAAACCTGCTGGCCTGAGGCTCAGCCCACACCTCACAGTGCCTGGAGCCTTGAGATGCTGAGAGGCAATCCCAGTTGGACACCAAATTCCCAGAGCATCTGAACAAGGGTTCCCTGTGGACTTTCCCACCTCTAACAGCTCTGCTCCAGTCCGAGGGACTCAGCCCTGGGGCAGCAAACGGAGCAGGGCCATCCCTCAGCCCTGACTGCACCCCCACATTTCATCATTTCAGCTCCCGGTGAGCGAGCTGAGGCAGCTGAGGGAGGAATGGGAGAGCTCCAGAGAGGAGCAGAGGAGTGAGAAGGACAGGATGGAGCCCTCGGGTCCATCAGCAGAAGGGGCTTTGGTCTGACTGAAGCTCCTGGGGAGCTGGAGCTCGGGAAGTGTGAAAGGACAGGACAGGAGCTGACCCTTTGAGGTGTTATGGTCCAAAACTGTTCCCATTTCTGCTTCTGGGTGTTTTGAGAACAGCACTGCTCTGCCATTCCCAATCCCACTGTACAGATCCAGGAACTGGGAAAGCCAAATGGATCAGGTTGGGCCTCCTACACACAGAGAGCCTCCATCCTCCCTGACTCCACCCCACTGCTCCTTGTCAGTGCTCCTGTGACTCCTCCATCCATCCATCCATCCATCCATCCATCCTTCCATCCATCCATCCTTTTATCCATCCATCCATCCATCCATCCATCCATCCTTTTATCCATCCATCCATCCATCCATCCATCCATC
>VZRF01011347.1:194955-214149 GCA_013396875.1 Vireo altiloquus
ATCCATCCCTCCATCCATCCATCATCCATCCCTCCTCCATCCCTCCATCCCTCCATCCATCCATCCATCATCCATCCATCCACCCACCCACTCCACTTCCCAGGATTCCATTATCCCATCAGCCCCAGGATTTGCTCCCAAACCCAGCAGCTGTTACAAATATCAGCAGACAGTGGTAGGACAAAGGCAAATGGTTTTAAATTAAAAGAGGAGAGATTTAGATTGGATATCAGGATGAAATCCTTCCCTGTGAGGGTGGGCAGGCCCTGGCACAGGGTGCCCAGAGCAGCTGTGGCTGCCCCTGGATCCCTGGCAGTGCCCAAGGCCAGGCTGGACATTGGGGCTGGGAGCAGCCTGGGACAGTGGGAGGTGTCCCTGCCATGGCAGGGGTGGCACTGGATGGGATTTAAAGTCCTGCTCCAGGTGGATCCTGCTCCAGGACAATCCACTCCCCTGTTATCCCCGAGTTTTGCTGTGCAGTTCTCAGCCACACTTTGGTTTCAAAGTGAATCTGTGAGCTCAGCCCTCCCTCCTGCTCCCAACTTCCATCAGTCTGGCTTAAAAAAAAATAAAGTTCAAGAAGTGCTGTTGCCATAGCAACCCCAGTTTGCAGATAACGCCCAGCTGATAAGCACTGTGCTGGCTGTGGGGCTCTGGGCCTGCACACAGCCCAAGGAAGGCAAAATTCCCCCCAAACCTTTGGGATAGGACAGGTTTGAGTCCATCCCACGGCCCTGGATGCTGCACTCAGCCCAAGGAAGGCAAAATTCCCCCCAAACCCTTGGGATAGGAGTGGTTTGTGTCCATCCCACGGCTCTGGGCCTGCACTCAGCCCAAGGAATGTGAAATTCCCCCCAAACCCTTGGGACAGGAGTGGTTTGTGTCCATCCCACGGCCCTGGATGCTGCTGCTGAGTGGATCCTGTGAGTGTTGTTATCCCCCAGCGTGTTCCCACTCACAGCCTCCTCCTGCTCCTTTGTTTCCCCACAACAGCCTGAATTTCTGAGTTATTTTTCCAATCTTTTTTTTTATGATTTGTCACTTGTTAGCTGCTTTAACACACAAAACCCCTGGCATCACCTGATGCCTTAGGGTTTAACTTTTCTCTGTTCCCAGCCCTGCAGTGCCCAGTGTAACTCTGCAGGTCCCTGGAGCTCGTTCAGTGCTGTTCTCTCATGCTCACACTGACATAACAAAGCCTCTCCAGCTCGCTCTCCAAGGACACCCAGACCCTCCTGGGCCCAACAACTGCAAACCTTCATCTTGGGGACAGGGGGGCAAGCTTGGGCAAATTCCATCCTTGCCTGGCTTCTGCTTGGGCAATTGATGCTGATATCAAAGTGGGAAGAACTCGGGAGCTGTCATTGTCCATGTTGGGATGCACTGAGGCAGGAGCCTCTGGAGCCCAGAGTGTGACCTCTGAAGGCCTTTCCAGTCATTCCCTCCTTTATTCCTTTATTCCTGCCTGCTCTCTGTTTCTAGGGAGCCATTTAAGACATCACAGCCATGGGGGATATTTGGGTGTGAGACACAAGAAACCACTGCAAACGTTGCTGCTTTTCAGTCCCCGCCAAGTTCTCTGGCAAATAAATCTGCACTGGGGATATTTTGTTGTCTCCCGTGTCTTGTTAGTGGGGCAGGCTTTTCCCAGAGGTTCTTTTACACAGATTACCCTAAAATATTGGTTTATTCTGCTTTGCAGCTCAGTAGAAGGCTCAGGAGAGCAGAACAAACCCACACCCAGAGGCAGCAGCCGGTGAGGCTGAGGGAAGGAGGTGGCTCTGGGACCAAGGGCTGTGCTCCTGGGCAGCCAAACCTCTCCCAGCTGAACACCCCTCAGCCTCTGGCAGCCGAGGAACAGGGAGGTTGGATGTCCAAAGCAGGAAGATTTAGAAAAGGTAAGCAAAGAAACATTCAGCAGTTGAACAGCTCCAATTGGAACCAGGGTGATGAAGCTGTTTGCATTCCAACTCCTCCTCTCAGCTTTCCTGCCCATCCCTTCTCCCATTTTTCTGGGCTCTAAAACTGTTTTGGACAACAGTCCCAACTTCCCTGTGCCCACTGGAATCTGCTTTCCAAGCCCTGCCTGGCTGAGGGCACAGGATTGAAGGAGCCATGCGGAGATGCAGGAGGAGCATCCACGGTGGAAGTGAGGATCCTAAATCCTGCACCCCACAGAACAGAGCAGCTGGTGTCCAAAGGGAGGATCCTAAATCCTCACACCCCACAGGACAGAGCAGCTGGTGTCCAAACTGAGGATCCCAAATCCTGCATCCCAGAGAACAGAGCAGCTGGTGTCCAAAGGGAGGATCCTAAATCCTGCACCCCACAGAACAGAGCAGCTGGTGTCCAAAGGGAGGATCCTAAATCCTCACATCCCACAGAACAGAGCAGCTGGGGTCCAAAGGGAGGATCCTAAATCCTCACACCCCACAGAACAGCAGCTGGTGTCCAAAGTGAGGATCCCAAATCCTGCACCCCACAGAACAGAGCAGCTGGTGTCCAAAGGGAGGATCCTAAATCCTCACACCCCACAGGACAGAGCAGCTGCTGTCCTCTCAGCTCCCCCATCCCAGCAGCACCCAGCTCTCCCCTTGGCAATGATATTTCAGGAGTAACTCTTCCCCTCGGAATGTTCTCAGACAGCACCTCTGACATTTTCAGGTGGCTCAGAAAATGCATTATTACTCCTTTTGGGATTTTCCGGGGAGGGAAGGCGCTGGGGCCTTCCACGAGGTGGGAAGTGCTGGCAGGAAAGTGAGTGGCACTGGCTTGACTCAGCTCCTACAAATCCTCGAGGTTTCAATGCTGGTCTTGCTCCTTCCTTTTCAAATGTCAGGGAATGGCAAGAGGAGCGTGGAGAAAAGCAAAGCTCCATTCTTGGAACACTCTGGGGGTTTTTCCAGGTGGTTTCCCTAATTCTTCACCCATCTGCACCTTAAGCAGTTTCTCAGAAACTCAGGGGATGGAAAAGGGGCGGGGGGAGATCATTTTACACCTGCTTTGTGCTGCCCTGAAGAGCCGCAAATGAGAGCACAAACTGCGATCAGCAGGGCTGGAACACCTTCCACACACACCCTGCACAATCCCCGGGAAAGTAATTCAAATAAGGGCTGGTGATTTGGGGGAGAAACTCGCTAATTCCGTGAATGGAGGAGGCAGAGCCCAGCGGAGCTGGGGGGAGCGAGAGGGGAAAGGGGGAAGGGGGAAGGCATCGATAACCTGGAGGGAACCTGGATCCCCTCATGGATTCAGGAGAAGGAATTGATAACCTGGAGGGAACCTGGATCCCCCTGGGATTTAGGAGAAGGAATTGATTACCTGGAAGGAATCTGGATTTCCCTGGAATTTAGGGGAAGGCATTTACAACCTGCAGGGAATCTGGATCTCCCTGGGATTTAGAAGGCATTGATAACCTGCAGGGAATCTGGATCCCCTCATGGATTCAGGAGAAGGAATTGGTAACCTGGAAGGAATCTGGATCCCCCCGAGATTTAGGGGAAGGCATTGATAACCTGGAAGGAATCTGGATCCCCTCATGGATTCAGGAGAAGGAATTGATAACCTGCAGGGAACTGGGATCCCCCTGGCATCTAGGGGAAGGCATTGATAACCTGCAGGGAACTGGGATCCCCCTGGGATTTGGGAAAGGACCAGAGCCTTGCTGAGCCCGTGGGAGCTCAGAGCCCCTCCCGATGCGATGCTCGGGATGGAAGTGCTGCCCAGGCTGTTCCTGGGCTCGGCTGGGGACGTTTGCTGCCATTCCCATAAAGATTTAAAGCCTCTCCTGCCTTTGTGCCCATTCAGAACAAGCTCCGAATGCGCCTCTGGGTGCGAGGCACTGCTGAAAGCAGCACTTTGAATGCATCCATCTCTGGAACATCCTGACTCCAGCAGCTTATTAAAAGCCTTCCCCAGATAGATCAGGCTAATTAGAGCACTGGCCTGCGTTGTTTGCTGCATTCCAAGTGGTGATCCTGGCAGGGAGCTGCTCCTCACACCTGCAGGTCTCCCAATCCCCAGCACGGGGGAAGAGCAGATTTTAACTCTGGGAAAAGCCTCTCCATGGTCAGTCCCTCCCTGGCAGCTCTGGAGCTGGATCCAGACCATTCCCTTGGAGAGGCAACTGGATAGCCTGAGAGTGAAGAGGCCAAGAATATCAATCCAGGCTGGAGTATTTCCTCCATCAAGGAGGAGTTTTGTCATTGCTCTCCTGACCTCCTGCTCCTGGAGGAGGTCAGAGGTACCAATTATAAGTTAGGAAACACAAGTTCCAAGTGGAACACGCCCAGGACCCAACCAGGACTGTGCAGGGAGGACAATCCTTCCTGGCTGTTTAACTCCTCCTGCTCTGAGCTCCACCAGCTCCCTGCAAACATCCCTGCAGCTCCTGCAGCCAATTTGCAGCACCACTGAGCAGTGCCTTGCCCACATCCTGCTATTCCATGTTGCTGCCTCTTTTTCCTCCAGCTGTCCCTATTTCCTTCTTTTTTTTTTTTTTTCTTTTCTTTCCCTTCTCCCCAAAGAACAAATATTGGTGATTTTCTGCTCCACACCAGGAGAGAATAGAGCTTTATAATATATAGATATTAATATATATATCTTATATAGATTAAATATTATCATTTATAATATAATTATCATATTATAATATATAATTATATAATTTAATATATATTATATTATATATATCTATTTATATATCATGGCTAGGCTTCACGAACGAAGATTTGGGATTTATTTATATCTATTAATATAAAATAGCTTTATTCTATTTAACAAGCCAGGCCCCATTCTTGTTTCCCAAGTTTTACTTTTTTCCCGGCTAAAAGATTTCAGCCCATCAGATCTCAGATGTGGAGTTCTACATCCACTCACACAATTCCCTAATCCCAACCAAACTCTGAAGTTCAGCTCAGTCACCGAGCCAGGACAGCACAGAGCACTGCCCTGCTCTGGCCATAAACCATTCCAGGGAGGCATTACAGGAAAACATCACCTGTAAAGTTGTTTTATGAGCTCTTTGTGATCCCTGCCAGAGATCAGCTCTCTGTCTGCCCTGATCTACGAGAGGCTCTGAGCCACAGCTGAGCCACGAGCAAACTCTTTTGGGAGAGTTCTCCTTCCCCACTCTGGGTTCTACCCAGAATTCCTTCCCCACTCTGGGTTCAGTCCAGCTGGTTGTGCAGAGCCTCCTTTTCTCCAGCCTGAGCCCCTTCCCAGCTCCCTCAGGAATTCTCCAGCCCTCTCCCAGCTCCCTCAGCCCTCAGGACTCATTCTCAGGACCAACAGCAGGACCCAAATTTGCACACAAAATCACAGGGTTCTCTGGTTTCAGGGTGAAAATGGGACAGCAAAGGAATCCTCCTCAGTTCTCAGGGAAAGCATTTTGTTCCCAGCAGCAGGGGAGGCTTCAGAGGCCACTGTCACCTTCTCCACAGGGTGAGGACATTGCATCAAACCCCTTCAAGCAGCCACAAACCAGCCCTGCCTCAGCCAAGGGCCCTGTCCCTCCCAGCTGAGCCCACAGCTCCCACCAGAACCTTCAGAACCTTCCCCAGCAGGGACCATGAGCAGAACCAGGGGACACAGGGCAGGAAATGCCACCAGAACCTTCAGAACCTTCCCCAGTGGGGCCCACGAGCAGAACCAGGGGACACAGGGCAGGAAATGCCACCAGAACCTCCCAGTGCAGCTGAGCAGCTCGGGAGTGGATGGGGGCACATCTTTGTGGGGGAGAGTCACACATCCAGCCCAACACCCAGGGAGAACCTGGCACACTGAGCAAAGACACTTCCCCATCCATGGAGCATCACATAAATCAGAACAATGTCTGCAGCTAAAGGCTGCAGCCCCTGGGCCACCGGGGAAGTCAAGGCGAAAATAATTCAGATTTTTTTATGAAAGGAACCTGAAAACAGCCCACCAGCTGCCCTAAACCTCAGGCCAGGGCTCCTGGAGAGGCTCTTTGAGCTCTTGGGATGCCCTCTGGGTCCCCTTCCACTATCCCTGGAGTTCACCTGCACAAACAAGAATTCCAGCCCTGTGGAATCCTTTCCCCTCAGCTGCTGCGTGCAGGTGATGCCTTCCAGCAGCTGAGTTTTGTGAGAAACACAAAAAAAACAAACCCCGGGTGCAGCCTGCATTTACACCTCAGTTTTTAAACCACCTGGAGAGAAGAGGCACTCTGCTCAGCAGAAACCTGAAAGAATCATCACCACTGATCCCTGCACTGCCCTGCTCTGCCTGAGTGCCTTTTAAACCTGTTTGCCATCCTAATTTTAGGTTGACACTGATGCCTTAGGTTTTATCTTTTATATTTTCCCACTCCTGCAGTGCCCAGTGTGACTCTGCAGCTCCCTGGAGCTCGTTCAGTGCTGTTCTCTCATGCTCACACTGACATAACAAAGCCTCTCCAGCTCGCTCTCCAAGGACACCCAGACCCTCCTGGGCCCAACAACTGCAAACCTTCATCTTGGGGACAGGGGGGCAAGCTTGGGCAAATTCCATCCTTGCCTGGCTTCTGCTTGGGCAATTGATGCTGATATCAAAGTGGGAAGAACTCGGGAGCTGTCATTGTCCATTTTGGGATGCACTGAGGCAGGAGCCTCTGGAGCCCAGAGTGTGACCTCTGAAGGCCTTTCCAATCAATCCCTCCTTTATTCCTTTATTCCTGTCTGCTCTCTGTTTTCAGGGAGCCATTTAAGGCCTCAGCAGAGCTCGCTGTTGTAGAGGTTCTAGAGCAGCACTTACCTGGGTTGCTCTTGGCGGTGCGCACTGGGGTGTAATGGTTTTTGGAAGAGGTCCTGACTGGGGTGTTTTCTTTGGGGGAGGTATCTATGGCCGAGATAGTCTCTCTTTCACAGTGTCCGATTGGGATTGGTCCCTGCTGCCTTAGGATGTCAGCCAGAGCCCTGGGGAGACAGGAGAAAAAGGGAAAAAAATCAAAAATGTATTTTCACACAGCTAGAATTCAGTGTTTGTACTTGCATGGTCCATGAATCCAGGAGCAGCTGGATTTCTACCATAAAGAGGGGGAAAAAAGCAACAATAGTAATAATAATAAAATAAAAAAAGTACAGCTTAAAAGCTCTGTTTCTTTCTGTGTGTCTGCTGCAAGTATTTCCAGGCTCGCCTGGCTATTGTTTGGCTCCTCATCTGCTGCCTCTAATTCACTCCAGCCCAAGGTTATGGTGCCTCTCCATCATCTCCCAGAGCAGACAAACTGCTCCTGGCACACCCAGGAGCCACTGCTGGCCCCAGCCCTGGCACCTCCCCAGGGTGACACCAGCACCAAGCCCAGCTCCTCGAGAACTGACTCAGGAGTGTGATCCCACATCCTCAAATCCTTGCTTTGCCTGCACAAAGCTCCAACCCCAGCAGTGCTGGGAGAGATTTTTAAAGGAGAACCGCGAGCCAGGAAAATGGATTAACCAACTTCCAGAGCTCTGAGCCCACCTCGAGCTTTGTGCTCATCAGGGGTTGCTTCAGGGGCTGAGCTCTCCCTGCTCTTCCCAGTTCAGCTGCAGCCAATGTTTTTCCCTTGGATACTCCAAGATTTTTTTCCCCCTCTGTGAGTATCGTGGACACAGTGCAACAATCACAGCATGAAATGCTCTGATCTTCCCAGGGCAACACCAAACTCTCTCCTGAGCCCTAGGAAAAGGAGCAGAGGGGTGGCTTGTGAGGGTTCTAAGGGACAGTGGCACTTGGAAGCTGATGGAGTTGGAAAAGCTCTTTTCTCCTGGCATGGGGAACACGCCTGGGGTCACCTCGGGTGTCAGGGAAGATGTCAGGAGGAGATATCACCCCTGATTAACGAGAGGGATGCTGGTGCTGCTTGTATCCACTGGCATCCCTTAAATGCCACATTTCTGGGCTTTCATATGAGAAGCAGTTTGGGACCTGAGTCCTTTCCATTTTCCAAATCATTTCCTCCCCAGCCTCCTGTCCCTGTGCATAATGCATTGCAATGCTAATGTGCTCCACAGAAGGAGCTCTTGGAGGATCTCAGAGGCTCCCGAGGAGGATGACATTAGTTCAGCACCATCCTGGACAGAATAAGGGTATTTTTACCCTTCTTTGATGATTTATTGCTTGTAGAGAGAGCAGAGCTGGATATCTGTGTGTGCACAGACTGATCCTCGTGGGGTGAAGGGATCATTGTGTGCAGGGACAGGAGAGCACAGATTGGGCTAAAACAGGCCCAGAGAGAGGTGAAGGTGGCAGCAGTGAGAGAGGAATGCTGAGCCTTGTCCCAGGCCAGGACTGCCTTGGTTTGATCCTAAGGAAAAGAGGAACTGGTGCTGGGTGAGGAACTGGGGTTGGGTGAGGAACTGGTATTGGTGAGGAACTGGTGTTGGTGAGGAACTGGTTTTAGTGAGGAACTGGATTTGTCCCAGAGCTCCTGGATTCCTTCTCCCTGGCCAGCACAGAGCTGTAGGTGCTCCCCACCATGCCCAGCCGTGCCTGAGGTGCCCACAACTGGTCACCAACCTCCAGTTTGACACTTTGGCTCCTTGCTCAAGATCATGGTAACAAGAACTACTCTCAACAAGGAACTGATCTCGAGTGCCAGACCTGGAAGGCATTTTCATTTTATTCACTTTACTCTCAGACAAAGTGAAGAAATCCCAGGAAAGTGATGCCTGACCTGTCAGACCATGCATGAGATGAACTGGACACAAGTGTCCAAAGCAGCCCTGGCTCGTCTGCCTGTGGGACTAAAGCAGTGCTGGAGGTGTCACCTTCTCCTCCCCTGAACACCCTACCCTGTGTGTCCTGAGTGCTCACTCCTCACCCTCCTCGTGTCTAACAGAGGGAAAAAAGACTGCTCAGAAGCACCAGGACAAAACATGATAGGTGGAGGAGAAAGTCCAACTCGGATGGAGCTGGTTCCTTCCGTGACAATTCAACCACGGTGCAGCATGGGACCATAAAGGTGGGACCCAGTTTATGTCCATAAAGGTAGGACCAAGTTTATGTCCATAAAAGTAGGATCCAGTTTACTTCCATAAAGGTGGGACCCAGTTGATTCCCATACAGGTGGGACCCAGTTGATTCCCATAAAGCTCTGAGGTGGAGGAAGGTCAGTCCCACTGAGGGGAGGAAGAATTTGCTTTGTGTGANATAAAGGTGGGATCCATTTTATTTCCATAAAGGTAGGACCCAGTTTATGTCCATAAAGGTAGGACCAAGTTTATGTCCATAAAAGTGGGACCCAGTTTACTTCCATAAAGGTGGGATCCATTTTATTTCCATAAAGGTAGGACCCAGTTTATGTCCATAAAGGTGGGACCCAGTTGATTCCCATAAAGGTGGGACCAGTTGATTCCCATAAAGCTCTGAGGTGGAGGAAGGTCAGTCCCACTGAGGGGAGGAAGGATTTGGTTGGTGTGAGTCTCTTGGGTCCTGCTGGCTCAGTGCCAACCGCAAAGCTCCGAGAGGACAGAGCCACTGCAACATTTGGGTACAATTAGCCCCACTGATGTCACCAGCATCCTAATCACCCGCACAAGGATATGAGACACTCCAGAAGCCTTCCTGTGACACAGGAACATCTCTTATCTGAGGGAAACAAACCTCCCTGGCTGGAGCGTGCTGCCCGCGGGAGCAGCCGGAGATAAGGATTGTGACACCTTTCCCTCACGTCATCGCCGTGACAACGCCCAGGCTCCGCTCCACCTGCACCCCAAAATAGTCCAAAAAATAGTCACGGTGCCAGCAGGGAGGCTGTTCCAGAGTGCTGGATGGGCCTGCTGGAGGGGAACCCACGGATGTGCCCCCAGCAGGACGGCCCAGGCTGCTCTCCTGGGACCCAAGGAGAGCTTGGGGAAGAAACCCAGCGGGGTGAACTCAGGGGCTGATTAAAAACACTTAAAAGAGCCAATTTTCTGGCTAAGCCACTTGCAAGAAAGAAGCTGTGGCCATTTTCAAAAGGGAAAATCAAAGGGACTTGGTGTAAATCCAGAGGAACCAAGGTGGAGCAGCAAGGGTGGGCATCAGCTCCGGCCTGGTGCTGGAAGGGGAAGTGATGGACTTGGATCCCAAAATGTGGGATTGGGGAGAGGGTGAAGCTGCAGGGCTGGGAGGGACCAGCTGCAGCTCCCTCTGCCCCTCTAACCCAGCCCAGAAGCTAACTCTAACCCTGCTCCCTGAATTCCCATGAGGAAACAGCACCCGGAGCAGTGCTGTCCTCCCCACAGCCTTTTTGGGAAAGTGTTGTCCTGTTTTTCCAATATCCACAGACTTCCAGCACTAACTGACAGTCTGAGTGTGGGCTCAGGTGTCCCTTCTGCTGAAGGCAAGGGGAGCTTTGGTGACAGTTCCAGCAGGCTGGGATGGGCCTGTGGGAAATGGGATTGGAGCAGAGGGGTCTGGATGGGAAAGGAACTGGGAAGAGGAGATCCTGGATGGGAAAGGCACTGGGAAGAGGAAATGCTGGATGGGAAAGGCTCTGGGAAGAGGAAATGCTGGATGGGAAATGCACTGGGAAGAGCAGATCCTGGATGGGAAAGGCACTGGGAAGAGCAGATCCTGGCTGGGAAGGGCACTGGGAAGAGCAGATCCTGGATGGAAAAGGCTCTGGGAAGAGCAGATCCTGGATGGGAAAGGCTCTGGGAAGAGGAAATGCTGGATGGGAAAGGCACTGGGAAGAGCAGATCCTGGATGGGAAATGCACTGGGAAGAGCTGCCTGTTTCCAGCAGTGCAGGGGGCACAGGCTCAAACCTTCACCAATTTGCCTTCTGAAAATCCCCTCTCGTGGAGACCTTAAAAACAGAGTGCTAGGAAACAGAATTTCCTGTTCCAAGTCCCTATGAATTTGGGAGAGGATGGAAGGAGAATGACCAAATGGGTCTGGCAGAGCTCAGTGAGAAGAGCAGAGCCTGGCTGAGCTGGAGCTGCTAAAAGCAGAGCTGGGATGGAGTCAGTGGCAGAACTCCAACCACTTCAGCACAGCCAGGATTTCACTACAAATTCTTCCCCAAAAAAAGCGAGGTTAAAGACTCCCCTATGCTCTGTAACTAACTCGGAAAGGAAGAGGCAGCTATTCCAGGAGATGGATTTATCCAGCCTGGAGCCAGCTCACCTGCAAGGGACAGCCACTCCCAGAGGGTGGCCGTGCATTATTCATGGCTTGGCTCTTGTCCCTACACCTGCTGTGAGCCTTGGGAAGCTCCAAACGCTGACCACGCCTGGGGCTGGACAGTCCTGAGAGTTTTCTGCATTCCAGGTCCTGCCAGCCAGGTCCTGTGTGTCCAGAGCTGGATAGTCCTGAGAGTTTTCTGCATTCCAGGTCCTGCCAGCTGGGTCCTGCATACCCAGAGCTGGATAATCCTGAGAGGCTCCTGCATTCCAGAACATGCCACCATCCCTAAAAATACATGTTGCAAGGAAAAATCAGATGTCTCCTGAGAAATCTTAACGCCAAATACGAGGATTATTTGGGAAGCTCCTGGAATTTAATCTGGCTCTAATGACAACCACTTCACACATCTCACACCGATGTCCGAACTGAACAAAGTCCTGTTATTGCTGTGATGTGGGCAAGGAATTTACGGCAGTGGCTGAGCTCATGATGGGCCACAGCAGCTCCCATGAACTCAGCAGGCCCAAAGAGAACCAAACTGTTACGTAAAGATCTGGTAACTAAAAGCTTCAAATGAACCTTTCCAAGGGATGTTTCTCCACAGAGAGATGTCACCCTGAGCAGAAAGTGTCCCCAGCAAGGGCAGGACCTGCAGCTCAGCCGTGGTCAGGCTGCTGTTGGGGACAGTGAGGGGATTGGTGTCCCCAGGCACTGCTGAGGCTCAGGCTGGCTGCAGGAGGGAGCAGCCCCTGTGCCACCCCTGCCCCTGTGCCACCCCTGCCCCGGCTCCCACCCAGCCCCTAGAATTGAAGACTAGGAGGCTCCCTGGAAAGAGAAGCACCCAGGAAAGGCGTCGGGGGTGCTGCAGGGTGTAGAAACGATGCGGCCTTATTTTGAGGGCTTGGTCTACAAATCACTCCGTGTTCATAGATTGATGGTCAGAAGGCTTTATTTATAGATAGATAAGTAGATAGATATTAATAAAAGGATGATTGAGAGAGAGGGAGAGATCAGCAGCTTCTACAGCAGGTGCTGGAGCTGCGATCCATCTCCATGTCTCTCTGTCTGTGTGTGTCTAACACCACAATGGAATGCACAACAAGAACAGAGAGGAAACCTTTGATTGGTCAGGCAAACACCTTACCATAAACATTTCTTATATTTACATTTTTTTTCCTGGGAACTCCGAGAGTTCTCTTTAGAAATGAACTTAACTATTTAGAATTGAAGACTAGTTAGAAAAAAATTGCTTTTTCCAGCTTGTCTCTGAGATTTCTCAAAAACCCACTGCTAAGTCATGACTACAGCAGGGAGCCGTGCGGGAAAGGAGCAGAGCACTGCTCCTGATGGCAGAAATGGGAGAAAACGAAACCAGCAGCTCTTGCCGGGCGTTCCCCAGGCGTGAGAGGCTGTGGGAATGATGCTCTGCTGGCCCAGCTCTTCACCCTGCTCCTGCTGGTGCCGTGCATCCTCCTCAGGCACAAACAGCAGCTCACGCGGTGCTGGGCGCACACGGCTGCACGTGGCTCTGGTTTACACCAAACCTCTGCTCTGAGCACAGCTCAGGGGCTTTGAACTCACCAGTGAAAGCTGCACTCCCTCAGATGAGCCCTAACCCTGAAGAGCCCTCTCCACAAAGGAGGCTGTGCTGAGAGCTGGAGCGTTTATTGTGGAAGAATTCTGTGTTTATCTGCCCGGGGAGGGAAACTTCTGAGCCCTGCAAGGCAGGCAGTGCACACAGATCTAAGGAACCACAGCCAGCCCATGTGAGCTGGGGCAAAGGCAAGCAAAAAGCAGCCTGGTCTCATCTTCATGAGAAAGTTCAGATCTTACGCGAAACAGAAATTTTAAAAGGCATCTGATCTCCAAAGGCGCAGAGATCAACTGCTACTTAAGGATGGAAGAGATTACAAAACTAAAAGAAATAGAAGTTCAGAGCTACACTGGATTCCCTTGACACCTTGTGATGGAGTTGGACTAATAGAAAAAGTTAATTAGCAAGCAGGAAAATATCAAATAAATGGGAATTAGAGACGCTGAGATGATTTGGTGGAGGCAGCGCAGTTTCTGGGCCTGGCCTCTCATAATGGGAGAAGTTCAAAGGGAAAGGAGCAAGACCCAGAAGCATCCAGAGGAAGTCAGTGGCCAGGCAGCCTCTGTGCTCCCACGGAGTCAATCTCTTCACAAAATACACTCAGAGGGGAAAACATGGCAAAAAACCTCAATTATCAAACTGCAAACCACGAGCAGAGCTCCAGACTGGAGCTCTCCCAGCGCATGGAAGTGAAACAAAAAGAGAAATATTTTACACAGATACACACACAGATACACACCTGGCCTGGATTTGGCCAGCTGGGTCTGGCCCTGGACAAATCACCCTGCAAACAGGACAACATCCAGGTGTTCTCCCTGCTGGGGGTTACCCAAATCCAGCCAGGTGCAGGGATGGTTGGAAACAGAACTTGTTCTGAGTAACTGCTCTGAGGTCACCAGTGGAAGGTGTCCCTGCCCATGGCAGGGGTGGAATGAGATGATCTTTGAGGTTCCCTTCCAACCCAATCCATTCCCTGATTCCGTGATTGTGATTCTGTGATTTTATGGCTGCACCTTTCTCGGGTTTACCTCAGTCCAGTCCAACCTGTGCTTGTGGCCCTGAATTCTGTGCCTGTGAGGGGCACAGGGCACCTCAGAGAAGAGACTCAGAAAGCATCAGGATTAAACAACACAAAGAGCAGCAGAAAGGCACTCGAGTGAGTCTGAGTGGAGCGAGAAAAGGCAGAAACATATCAGCGGAAAGAGAGTGAAAGCAGGAACAGCAGAGAAAGGAAACCTTGTGCAGAGTCCCTGTGGCCAGCTGTGTTCACAGCACTCCCTGCCTGCCCTAGGGACGGATGGAGTTGGATTGTTTGGCTCCAGCAGCAGAGAGCAGAGCTGAAGGAAGCTGCCTGTGCTCCCATCTCCGAGGGCAGGGCTGGAGAAAGGCACTCCTCAAACCTTCCCAGCTGGCAGCAGCTCCCCCCTGGCAGCCCCTCGGCAAGCACAGAGCCCTGCAGCTGTGGGGAGATGTGGGGAGATGCAGCCTGCAGGCACAGAAACCCTCCTGCGTTCCAAGGCAGCTCACTCAGAGCAGCAGCCTCCTCGGATCCGCGGGCAAAGGGATCCTCTGTTGGAATTCAGAGCCACGGAGCAGGGATGACAAGGAACGGATGAGCTCAGCTGTGGTCTCTGCACGGGGAAAGGATGCTCACGTGTAAAAGCTGCCAGTTATCATTCACACAGCAGGAGATGCTGGGCCAAAGAGAAGAGGAGCACAGGTATCTTTGCAGCAGCACAGGTGCTGTGGGAGAAGGGCGAAGCAAAGCACTCAGAGCCCATTTCCCTCCTGCCTTTCACACCCCTCAGACGTGCTCCATGCAAGGCCAGGTAAGGCCTTTGAGGAGGATACAGAGCTGGTTTGCTGGGAAAAACCTCGGTGCTGCTTCCCAGGAGAGCAGCCGAGCTCCCAGCAGTGCCCCAGGGCCAGCACTGACACTGTGTCCCTGCCTTGGGAAGCACTGGGGATATTTCAATCCCGAGCTGCCAACCACATCCAGCTTCCAATCTGTGCACTCCCAGCTCAGCACAGAGTGCAGTGGCTGCTGCTGAGGCTAAGCAGGGGTCATGGAGCAGTGCTACATCTGTGAATTATTTATGTTCTGTAGCGTGGGGGATGCAGGGTCACTGCCACGGGATGAGGACGTTCTGTGCCACCCCTTCCTGCCACACACCCAGCTTTGGAAGGAACCAGCTGATGTCCCCTGTTCAAAGATTCCCTAACTCATCCCCATGCTGAAAGTAAAGCAAATACTTCCTAAATTTCACTTCATAAATGCTTGAGAAAAGAAAACAACCCCGGCAATGAGATGAAAACAAACTGTTCTCACCAACGCACGAGAGAGCATCAGCACACCCAGTATTGCTGGGTATAATTCTGAGAAATCAGCTTCTACCTGGAGCCCACCAGTAGCCCTGGCTGTGGAGCCCCAAAGCAAGAGGCAGCTCTGTATGGCCAGGCTGAAAAATCCTGTAATGATGAAACAAATCAGTTCCACTGAAAGCATTACAAGCGTTTCTGTAAAACAGGAATGTTTCAGCTCCTGGTTTTCAAAGCACTTCCACTTAACTGCTCTTAGAAACGACTGTCTCAGTTCCTGCCACTGCTGAGCCCAGAATCACAGCAGTGCCTGTGCTTTAAAGGGACATGGCAGTGTCTGGAAACAGGAGCTGATTCCAGCTCGGAGCTGCACATGCAGCTCTCTGTGCACAGCCAGCCCTCCCTTCCACGGCAGAGCCAACAGCTCTCCTGTGGATTTGTAAACCCTCCTTCCATCAAAGGACATTAAATGAGCCCTGCCTCCCTCAGAATGTTCTTTCTAAGTGAGTTAATAAGGATTTTCTGTAGAAGCTGGGTGAGAAACGAGCAGGGGACAGACATCCACGCACGGCACTGCTCGGCGAGAATTTACGAGGAAGTAAAATTTACAGTGTGATCCTGCTCGTGGTGGAGTGCAGGCAAGTCCTGATTGATCTTCCCTGGCTGTGGGAAACTGGTCCCAGGAGGCTTTTTCCAGCCCCCTCTAACAAGTCCTGCTCATGCTGCTGCTCTCCTCCCTCCCCCGAGGAGGTTTAATGCACTTGCCATCACTACAGAGAATTATTCTGGATGTTACACTTCACGACATGAGCTCAAACAGACAGAAACATCCGACCCCATCCTGCTTCCCTCCATCCTGGAACTCCTCAGCAGCTGTCAGAGACAAAGACAAATCCCTCTGCTCGTATTTCCATTCTCCTTAGAGCACTGAGAGCATTCAGCCCAATGCAGGAGATGCACTTCACAATATTGAAACCCTCGTGAGATGTTGATCAAGTTCAGGTAACACAGCTCTGAAAGGTATAATCTTTTACCAGCTACCATATTATAGAAGTCAATCAACTCCTTAAAATGCTCTGGAAGTCAAGCTTCCCGAGCACTCAATCTGCCATTCATACTTCCACACACAGGTGAATCATTCCACCAGAACTTATCTAAATAAAGCAAAGCAAGCATCAAAGAAAAGAAAACCTCAGGAACAATCCAGACAGGTCTGGCAACACTGGCTCTGATTTCCAAGGGTGAAGGATCCAACCCTGCAGCAGGCTGGAGCTGGAGCAGAAGTACCATATGGACATGCAACCCAGATTTCCAAATTTAGTGTGAAGATAAGGCCCAGGCAAAGTTGCCTTGAAGCCAGAAGAGCTGGGCAGCTGGGAACCATCCCTGAGTTAACAAAACACTTAAAAGAGCTGATTTTCTGGCTAAGCCACTTGCAGGACCCTTTCCTCTACACAGTTGTGTGTGGTTTTTAACACCGTGAAGTTATTTTCTTGCAGGGATCAGGGGCAGGTGGGATTTGGTTTGGAATACATGTGCCAGACCCTCAGCAAATGTAAACCACTGTAAACCTCACTATTTGTCCTCACTGCAGGAAGGAGCCTAAATAAAACACATCTTCCCAAATAAATAAAAACTGTGTCACCCATCTCTTTTCCCTCATAAGAAGCTAATATTTCTCCCCTCAGCCTCTGCTGATTGCAGCTGAAGTTCAGCCTTAAAAATTCGCTCGATGATTTCAGGAGCTTTGGTTTAAAAATCTTCATTAAAATAATTTTTAGGAGGCATTATCTGCTAAAGTCTTTCCCCCCCAGTGCTCACTGTTCTCCTAAAGCATCCTCTCACCAATTTTTATGTTCAGACACTCTCAGATTCGCGGCACGCAAGCAGCGCTCAGCGTTTGGAGAGACTTTTTTCACCGTACAACAAATCCCAACCGAGAGAGAGAGAGAACATGCATCTGTCCAGAGGGAGGATTGCCACAGACGCCCGAGCTCTGGCTTTGCAGCAGGGTTTTGTGTGCCACGCCGAGCGCTCGCTGTCGTTACAGCGCTGAGCAACACCGAGGGGACACCGAGGGGACACCGAGGGGACACTGAGGGGACACTGAGGGGACACTGAGGGGACACCAAGCTGCCTCTCAGCCAGCAAGGGCAGAGTTCTCGGGATTTGGAGAGGGACCCCAATAAAAAAGGGACCTCTGCCTGCCACCAGCGCTTCCCCACACAGCCCCAGCACAGCAAAGGCACCACCTGGGGGGGTCAGATCCATCCCCGCCACACTTCCGAAACTTCTCCCCGGCCAGGCTGGGCAGGGCAGGACCTGCAGGGTCTGAGGGGCTCTCTGAGGGGCTCTGCTGTGCCCGGGGGGGTGTACGGGGGAGCAGGGGGAGGCAGGAGAGGGTCTTGGGGGAGTCTGAGGATCCCCAGTGCAAGGGGGGAGTGCCATGGAGGGACATGTCAGGGTGCCAGGGGGAAGGAGGGGGGTGCAGGGTGCAGGAGGGATGCATTGGGGTGCCAAGGAGGCAGGAGAGGGGTGCAGGGTGCAGGAGGGATGTATTGGGGTGCCAGGGGGAAGGAGAGGGGTGCAGGGTGCAGGAGGGATGTATTGGGGTGCCAGGGGGAAGGAGAGGGGTGCAGGGTGCAGGAGGGATGTATTGGGGTGCCAGGGGGAAGGAGAGGGGTGCAGGGTGCAGGAGGGATGTATTGGGGTGCCAGGGGGANGGGGGCTCCGGGAGACAGGACGGGGGTGCAGGAGGGGCGTGCCGCGGTGCTGGGATGCCGAGGGGCGTAGAGGGGGTGCCGGGGGGCAGAGGGGGTGCCGGGGTGCCGGGGATAGCTCCGCAGAGCGGGGCAGAGCGGAGCTGTCCGGGAGCAGCCCGGGAGCGATCCGGGAGCGATCCGGGAACAGCCCGGGAACGATCCGGGAGCGATCCAGGAGCCGTCCCGGAGCTGTCCGCGGAGCCGGTGCTGAAGGCACGGGGAGGAGACCACAAACGCGGCCACGGGAGAAGCACCACGGGGCACCAGAGAGGCCCCGCGGAGGGCAGCGGCATGGCCAGAGGGGTGCGGGTGCCCCTGGTCAGACCGCGGAAAGGAGGAACTGCTGGGCAGAGGAAGGAAAGGGAAAATCCTTTGGCGGGTGGTGCAAAGAGGGAACACTTGGACAGCCCTCGCAAAAAGGGGAAACCCTCGGATAAATGACTCACGCGGGGACCCCTCGGAGCAGCAGCACAATGGAAATCGCTTGGACAGGTGGCACAAAAGGGGAACCGCCGGAGAGTCATGGCCATGGGGAAACCCTTGGAAGGGTGGAGCAGGGGAAACTCATGGTGAGCCAGAGCAAAGCACAGAGACTCGAGCGGGCAGCTCACAGGGAGACTCCTTGGGCAGAGAGCGCGGTGGGAGAACCCCTGGGCAGAGGTGTGAAAACTGAGCCCTGGGACAGCAAGTGCTGAGGTGGAACCCTTGGAGGGGCCACGCGATGGGAAACTCTTGGACAGGCTGCACAACTGGGAAACCCTTGGAGAGGCTGCACAACTGGGAAACCCTTGGGCAGGCTACACAACTGGGAAACCCTTGGCTGGGCGGTCAAAAGGAGAACCCTTGGCTGGGCAGCGCAATGGAGAAACCCTTGAGCAGGCTTTGCCGAGGGGGAACGCTCGGAGAGGGGCACTCCCTGGGGACAAGGGGCGCCGGCAGCAGGGGAAGGAGCGCACCTGTGAATGTTCATCTCCCGGGGCGGGCGCCGCGCCTTGTCGTAGGCCACCTTGGCAAAGACGCCGGCGATGAGCACGAAGGCGATGGCCCCGCACGAGATGTACACGGTGGCGTTGGTGCTGTCCTTGTCCGGGTCGTACTTGTTGGCGTCCCCGTCGCCGCCGTCGCCGCCGTCGGCGGGCAGGGCTCCGCTGGCCGTGGTGGGGTGGGCCCACTCGGGGCTCTTGTAGTTGCGGCACAGGCTCTGGTTGAGCTTCTCGGCGCGCTTGTTGCAGCAGAAGCGGTAGAAGCAGGTGCCGCAGCAGTAGCGGAAGCCCGTGAGGCTGTTGTTGCACTCGAACTCCTTGTCCCACTGCCCGCTCACGTCGTAGTACCCCCAGCACGTCTCGTGCGCCGGGGCCGAGCCCCCGCCGCCGCCCCCGCCTCCGGGGGCTGCCTTGCCGCCCCCCGCGCCCTTGCCGCGCCCGGGCAG
>VZRF01011347.1:225352-257281 GCA_013396875.1 Vireo altiloquus
TGTGTGCATTTTCGGGGCATTCCACCTGGACCAAGTGCTGCACCCAAGGATCCTGAAATAAACACCGAGGTAAAAACCCCTTTTCCCCCTCAACCCCATTTTGGTTTTAATTTTAAGACCAGGGAAAGGCAACGCCAGCACCCCTGAGCTGGGGTTGGGCTCAGTGCTCTGTAGGATTGGGTTTGTTAAAGCACAGGAGGTTGGCACAGGGAAGGTCCCCTCATGCCCTGGGACAGTGAGGGGGACAAGGCAGGGTCCCCCATCAGCTCCTCATTGTCAGGCCTCGGTGCTCAGCCGTTAATTAGTCCTTGCCGCTAATATTTGCTTATCAGCTCATCATTAGTCACACAGAGCCGCGTGCCCTCGCCACTGGCTTTGTTCTCAGGTGAGATTAGATCTGCCTGCTTGTTCCCTTGTTTACAGACGTGCTGTAATCCCAGCTGCCTTCCGCCGCTCTTTAATGAAGGTATTTACTCTAAATTGTTTGCCGGGATTTTCTCCTTCAGCTGAGGGATAAGGAAGGTTTGGAGCAGGGTTATTTCACTCCAATGGTTTGTATTAATTGATATTTTAGATCGAATGGAGGGGACTGAACTGGCCTCAGTGGTTGTTACCTCTGAGTCAGTGGCTTTACTCAGAGGAACGAAGCTGATGAATTTTGTTGCAGACACTGAGAGGGATTTGAGCTCAAATACCAAATCCTCAGTGCAGCCACAACCACGAGCATCAGGGAGATGGGAATGAGCCACTACACCCCTGCCATGGCCTGGACATGGGAATGAGCCACTACACCTCAGGATAATCCTTCCCAGCACCAGGAAACATTTGGAAAAGTTGCTGCCACCACAGAGCTCAGCTGCCAAGAGCCAGTGCTGCTTCCTCAGCACGGCCTGGGGACAGCAGGTCCCCACCTGGGGGGACTCCCAGCCCCTGGCAGGATGGTGGTGCCTTCTCCTGCTCAAGGGAAGCAAAGCAAAGCCACACTGCTCCCCCAGGGCACATCATCCCAATGGGATTGTCACTTCGATGCCTTAAATGGCTCCCTAGAAACAGAGAGCAGGCAGGAATAAAGAAATAAAGGAGGGATTGATTGGAAAGGCCTTCAGAGGTCACACTCTGGGCTCCAGAGGCTCCTGCCTCAGTGCATCCCAACATGGACAATGACAGCTCCCGAGTTCTTCCCACTTTGATATCAGCATCAATTGCCCAAGCAGAAGCCAGGCAAGGATGGAATTTGCCCAAGCTTGCCCCCCTCTCCCCAAGATGAAGGTTTGCAGTTGTTGGGCCCAGGAGGGTCTGGGTGTCCTTGGAGAGCGAGCTGGAGAGGCTTTGTTATGTCAGTGTGAGCATGAGAGAACAGCACTGAACGAGCTCCAGGGAACTGCAGAGTCACACTGGGCACTGCAGGGTTTGAGAAAATATAAAAGTTAAACCCTAAGGCATCAACCTCCCCTGGGCCAGGAGAGCTGCACCCCCTGCCCTCACCTTGTGGCTTCCCCAGCTCTGGACACCTCTGGAGAGGCATCACCACAGGCTGGGAACGAGGAGTGGATCCAGCCAAGTACCAAAACCATTCCCAGGCCAGTGCCAAGCCAGGAGCAATATTCCAAGTGCTGCTGAGTAAATGCCTGTGCTAAGAATAGCTCCTTCCAGCCTTGCTGCTCACCCACCTTATCCTGCTCCAATTACCTGCCTTAATTTGCTCCAGCTGTTCCTCCAGAGCTCCATGATCTATTTTCTACCCCCTCCTGGTTCCTCCTTGATTTCCCTGTATATATTTTAACATTCCCCATTCGTTTCTGTCTGGAAGTGCCTCTCCTGGCAGGAAGGCTGCTTCCAGCCTCGCTGTATTCCCGGTCCTTCCCTTTCCCATCCGCTCTCAGCGGGCTCTGCAGCACATCCAGCTGCTGGCAGCACGCTGGATCCCTGCAGAATGCATTCAGCCCAGGAAGCACTTGTTCCTGAATGAAACTTATTGTCCTGACCCATCGCCGTCTCTCTCAGCAGACAGGTTTGAGGAGGGAAATCGCAGCCTGAATTCCTGATGCTCCACTGGAAACCTGGCTCAGCCGTGATTTCCCAAAGAAGGGAAATTTCTGCTCTGCCGGTCCTGGCTGGGTTGGGATCCTTGATCCCAAAGCAGAGCTGTGGCTGTCACTGGGAAGGACAGGGCCAGCCCATGGTGCTGTTCCTTGACTTTTGAGAGGGGAAAAATGGTGGCAGGGACAGATTTTGGTCCAGCTGGAGCTGCAGAGCTGCTCTGCTCCATGGGTGATTCCCATCATGGATCTGATCTTCCTCCCCTCTCCACAAGCCTTTCAGTGCCAGGCCTGGGAGCAGGAGGAAGGAAAACAACCCAGATTGCAGATGGGAGAGGCTGAGAGCAGGATGAGGGATGGGATTAGGTGGGATTGGGTGGGAGCAGAGGGAAGCAGATGGGAGTGGGTGAGGGTAGGATGGAATCAGGTGGGAGTGGGATGGGATCAGTGGGGATTGGGGGAAAAAGATGGGACGGGAATGGGAGTGGGATGGGGGTGAGAGAGGATGGGACAGGGATGGGATCAGGGAAGGGATCAGGGGTGGGATAAGGGGTGGGATCAGGGATGGGATCAGGGGTGGGATCAGGGGTGATGGGCTGGGATGGGGATGGATCAGGTGGGATAAGGGGTGATGGGCTGGGATCGGGTGGGATAAGGGGTGATGGGATGGGATCAGGGATGGGAGCGGCGGTTCCGGAGCAGCTCCCGGAGGCGGTGGCCAGCGGCCAGCACCGCTAGGGGGCAGTAACGCACCACCCGCGGCACCGAACAGAACCGAACGGAACCGAATGGGACCGAACGGGACCGAACCGAACCGAACCGAACGGAACAGAACGGGACCGGCACCGACCAGCAGTGAGCAACCGGCACCGGCCGGGACCGAGCAGGGCGGAATGGACGATCAATTGGACGTCAATTCCGACCGGAATGGACCGAACGAGACTGACCGGTACTGACCGGCACCGACCGGTTCAAACCGACCGGAACCGTCCGGCACGGACCAGCTCAAACCGTCCTGAACCAACCTGCACTGACCAGCACCGACCAGCACTGACCAACCAGCACCGGCCGGGACCGACCGGAATGGACCGAACGAGACTGACCGGTACTGACCGGCACCGACCGGTTCAAACCGACCGGAACCGTCCGGCACGGACCAGCTCAAACCGTCCTGAACCAACCTGCACTGACCAGCACCGACCAGCACTGACCAACCAGCACCGGCCGGGACCGACCGGAATGGACCGAACGAGATTGACCGGCACTGACCAGTACTGACCGGTACTGACCGGTACCGTCAGGCACCGCCCGGCACTGACCGGCCCGGCCCGGCCCCGCCACTCCTGTCCCCGCCGCGTTCGGAGCATCCCGCTCCGCAGGATCGGGGCCCGCGGGGCTCAGCGCTCCGGGGCGGGCACGGGGGCGGCGGGAGGGACACCGGGGATGCTCCGGGGCACCGGGGATGCTCTGGGGCACCGGGGATGTTCCGAGGCACCGGCAATGCTCCATGGGCACCGGGGACACTCTGGAGCACCGGGGATGCTCCATGGGCAGCCACTGCCGCCCTTTTGCCGCCGTGCTGTGCCTCCTTTGGAGTGACCTTCCACCGGTGCTCCCCTCCCGAGCGGGAAATGCTGTCCCTGATGCCAGCAGTGTGTAAAAGACTTCATTTCCCTGCCCTTTGCTGACAAGTCCCGCTGGCATGCAAAGATGGCAGAGACAGAGGGGCCTGCGCCTCTAAATGTTTTTTTTTTTAGTCAGTTTGAGGGTGTTCAACCCCAATTCCCACACATTCCTGCACCCTAGAGCGTGTTCCATCCCAGGGTAGCTGGGTTAGGCTCCCTCCACTGCAGGTCCAGAAATATTTGCTCCTCTAAAGGCTCTGCCCCCCAGCTCAGTTCCCCGCGTGATGCGACAGCTCTTCCTCCACAAGCTCTGCCTGGGCTCACGTTCTTCCAAAGGGCAGAGAAATGGGAATTTTCTGACGGAAACCTGGTTATTTGGGACAATCCTATCCAGCTCTGCAGGCTGGAGACATCGCTTGCTGCAAAATTGGCAGCTCCCTGTCCAGCAGCCAAGGGATTACTGCTTCCCTTCCTGCTAAAGCTCCCTGGTGTTTGTTCCCTCTCCATCCCTCCTATCTGGAGCTTCACACACTCCCTGCCTTTCATCTCCTGGTGATCCAGGTGCCTTGGAGCCTCTCCAGGCTCAGCAGGATGATGTTGGGCATCGCTCCCACCTCGGCAGGGGTTTCCTTGTCAGCTTTGGACAGCCCATCCCACTGCACCCACGCAGGGAAGCGCATCCCTAGCCTGGTGGGTGACTGTTGTCCTCAGGAATCCCTGTTTTCCCTCAGTGAGCAGCTGGATGATGTGGCTTCCCACGCTGTCCTGCTGCCGATGCTGTGGGAGATGCCCAGGAAGGCACAGCCACAGCAGCAGGTGGAGGGAGCTTTGCCTTCAGCTTTGTAGGAAAGTCCTTCCCAAACCTTGCCCTCGGGGTGCTGCAAGTGGAGCAAAACCACGTCGGGTGGGTGAGGATGCTGAGCCAAAGGGGTCAAAAGTCCTCCTGGAGGTCCTGCCTGCAGCCTCCTGCTCAGGGACACCCTCACTGAGCCGTCTGACCAGGAGCCCAAGGATTAAAGGTCTTTAGAAGTCCTGAGGCAGAAGTTCAGTCCTGAAGCACAGCAGCAGTTTCCAGAACAACCTTCACTGACCTTCTCCCGTGACTCTCACCCCTCCCATCTGCTGCCAGGACCTGCAGAAAGGCAGAGATGCTGCTTTGTCACAGCCCAGTCACAACTGGGAAGAGCTGGCGAGGGCCTGGTGACCCCCTCAGCCCCCCCCTCATTGAAATCAGGGCATGGAAGCAGAGATTTTAACAAGAATTTCAATCTGAGGGGAAAGCGTGGGCAGCAGGGGAGGGGAGGGGAGGATTCTGCCCCTGTGCCCCTGTGCTCAGGTGAGACCCTGAGCTGCAGAGCTGCCCCAGCCCAGCACAGGAGGGACCTGGAGCTGCTGCAGAGAGCCCAGAGGAGGCACCAGGATGGGCAGAGGGATGGAGCAGCTCTGCTGGGAGGAAAGGCTGGGAGAGCTGGGAATGTTCACCTGAAGAGGAGAAGCTTTGGGGTGACCTCAGTGTGACCTTCCAGGACCTGAAAGGAGCTGTAGGAATAGATGGGGAGAGAGGATTTACAAGGGATGGAGGGACAGGACACAGGGAAGGGATTCAGACTGCCAGAGGGCAGGGATGGGTGGGATATTGGGAAGGAATTCCTGGCTGGGAGGGTGGGCAGGGACTGGGATGGAATTCCCAGAGCAGCTGTGGCTGCCCCTGGATCCCTGGCAGTGCCCAAGACCAGGCTGGACATTGGGGCTGGGAGCAGCCTGGGACAGTGGGAGGTGTCCCTGCCCATGGCTTTAAGGATGAGCTTTAATGTTCCTTCTCCCCCAGCCCATTCTGGGATTTGTGCTCTTGGAAAAGCCCCACGGCAGCAGCACAGAGTGGCCTCGTGCCCTGCAGGGGAGGACCAGGGGACCGAGGGCTCCCTCCTGGTGCCCTGGGCTGGGATGTGCATTACAAGGAGCTGAAGCCTGCCCAGCTTTGGGAGCAGCAGAGGAATCCCAGCCTGGAATCCCAGCCTGAGCTAATCCAGCCTCTGGTCAATATTGGAGTTTCACTCGCCAGGTATTTTAAAACCCCACACTCCAAATATTCACTTCCCAAACCTTAAAGACTTTGAAACAACATGAAAATACACTTGCCTGGGAGAAGGAACCACGAGAAAGGTCACTTGTGTTTAAAAGGCACCAGTAGCTGTTTTCTTTAACTCTTAAAGGATCGTTTAAGAACACACAGGAGGAACCTGGATTTGCAAGAGCTTGTTTGCTAACACAAAGGATTTACTCTGAATTCCACCAGCTGCACAGACTTTAACCTGCTCCTGGCTGGGTTGTGGTTGTCCAGGCTTCTCCAAAGGCTCCACACAGAGATTCACCCATTTTTCCTGGCTTTTCCAGGCACTGAGCACCACCGTGGGTAGGAATTCTCAAAGCTGGAGGGCAGAGAAGAACAGATCTTGCTTCTGGAAGGATTCCATAACCTTTACTTGTGTCTCACTGGGATTAAAAAGTGTCAATTTAACAATAATCTGTGAAGAAAATACCATTTTTTAACTTCTAGCTCTCCTGGATTTTTCCTTTTTTTGCTCCTTTGGGTGCAGTGCCACGTTACTAAAGCTCATGTCGTGTCCTGAGCAGAGAGGATGCCTCCTGTCACTGCAGGCCCTGAGGGTGTTCAGGGAGAGCAGAGTCATCACTCCTCTGGTGCTGTCACATCTGCCAGCCCCGTGCCCATGTGCCAGCCTGCCGTGGGCACTGTCACTCGTGGGTGACTGCATCCCTCCCCAGGCAGGCAGGCAGAGCATTTCCACGTCACCAGCTGCACTCCCAGCAGACAGAGCCTCATTTCATGCCTTGCCTCAGCCCTGGTGAGGCACTTTGGTGTTTCGTCCTCCTCATCCTCTTGTGTTCTCAGGTTGATGCCTTAAATGGCTCCCTAGAAACAGAGAGCAGGCAGGAATAAAGGAATAAAGGAGGGATTGATTGGAAAGGCCTTCAGAGGTCACACTCTGGGCTCCAGAGGCTCCTGCCTCAGTGCATCCCAACATGGACAATGCCAGCTCCCGAGTTCTTCCCACTTTGATATCAGCATCAATTGCCCAAGCAGAAGCCAGGCAAGGATGGAATTTGCCCAAGCTTGCCCCCCTTTCTCTCCCCAAGATGAAGGTTTGCAGTTGTTGGGCCCAGGAGGGTCTGGGTGTCCTTGGAGAGCGAGCTGGAGAGGCTTTGTTATGTCAGTGTGAGCATGAGAGAACAGCACTGAACGAGCTCCAGGGAACTGCAGAGTCACACTGGGCAGCGCAGGGCTGGGAACATGGAAAAATTAAAACCATCAAAGTCACTCTCCTCCTGAAGCTCCAGAGTTTGGAGCTGCCCAGGGCAGGGACAGTGGCTGTGGGTGCTGTACCAGTGTCACTCTGCTGTCCCTTGGCTGCAGCCCTCAGTGGTCCCTGGCAGCAGCAGGATGCAAACCCAGATTCCAACCCAGCCTCCTGCCCTCCCTCAGTGCTCCTCAGTGCTAAAGTTATCAGTTTATAATAATAGTTTTAAAGTATAATAAATATAATTTAATTAATTATCATATATTATGTGTATATATAAGGGTTATGTAGTATGTTTATTTATTTTTAGTTTAGTTGTGGGGTTTTTTTTAAATAGTTACTTTTTGTTTAGCCGAAGTAACGTGGTCTGAGCCATAAGTTAAATGATGCATAGAAATCTGTGAATATGTCTGAGACTCGGGCATTTAACAGAAGTTTGTTAGCTAAGGTGTGCCCCTGGCATCGTGCCAACCACCAGGCCCTATTAACTCTTTATTTCTATCTCCTATTATCCCTTTTATTAAACCCCTTATTAATCCTTTTTAAAATTTTCCCAAGAATGACCCTCGTTTTTCACACAGCCCTGCCCTCAGCTCCCTCCTCCTCTGCCAGGCTTGGATCTTTGGGCTGAAATTTTCCACCTCGGGGTTCTGGCAGAGGCTGAAGCGTTCTGCTGTGCTTCATCCGCACAACTCTGCTATTTCTGAGCCCGAGCTGGAGACAAAAGGCCTCGTTTTGATAAGACAAGGAACACTGGAGACTCATTCTTTGAATAATTCCAGCTCTTCTGTGCTTCGGAGCAGGGGCTGGAAATTTCACAGAAAGCTGAAATATCTCTCTTTCATTTTTTTTTCTGCGAGAGAAAAGCATTGACTAGAGTGCTCTCCAAGGAGTTGGTGTTTTGTAGCTGGACCTCCTCTGCCTGGAGGCAACCTGACACACCTCTGGTAGTGCCCAGAATATTCCCTTCCTACTCCTCCCTGCCTTCGTGCAGCACAACAACATTCCTGCCATGGATTTGGAGCTGGATTTGATGGTTCCCGTGGGTTTTTTCCAGCTCCAGCAGGATTACGTGGTTCTTTTCTGTTCTCTGAATCAGATCTGTGCTGCTCAGGGGTGCAGGAGCCCGAAAGGAAGGAGTAAATCCTAAGCCTGGTGGGGAGGAGAGCAGATTTGGGGGGTTTTAACCAAAACCGATAATCTGGGGAGTGAGGGCAGCGGGAGGCAGGGAATTTTGACTCCAGCTCCTTGGCTGAGGGAGGTGAGGGGCAGGGTGAGGAGACAGAGTCAGGAGGAGCCCACAGTTTGCACCAACAGCTTGGGACAGGCTGAGCCAGTGGGATGGAGCAGGAGGGAGATGGGAAATCAAGGGGATCCAGCAGTGCTGTGCTGGATTTATAGCACTTGGATCCAGCTCGGTGATCTCTCTATGATCCACCAAGGAGTCAGCAGCACCACATCCCACACCTCAGACTCCCCACAGAGGAGATCTCACCACATCCCACACCTCAGACTCCCCACAGAGGAGATCTCACCACATCCTGTACCTTAGAATCTCCACAGAGGAGATCCCATCACATCCTGTATCTCGGAATCTCCACAGAGGAGATCCCACCACATTCTGTACCTCAGACTCCTCACAGAGGAGATCTTATCACATCCTGCACCTCAGACTCCCCACAGAGGAGGTCCCACCACATCCCACACCTCAGACTCTCTCATTCCTTGGAAAACTGTCCCTGATCCCAGCACTCCCACCCAGGGCTGGAACAGCATTTCCCTGTCACCCTCCCTGTCCTGTCGCTGTCCCTCAGGGCTGCCAAATGATGGAGGAGCTTTTCCATCCCCATTCCTGGGCTGAGGCTTTCTCCCTGCACAACAGGACTTTAGCTAAAGGTTGCTGGAAATGCCTGTTTATTTTCATTAGTGGTGCCAGCCCCACTGCCCTTAATCCCTGGAGAGTGGCTTTTATTGCTTCCTGATAAGGCCTGTCAAAATTGTGCCAACAAGAAAAGAAAAATTGGATTTTCAGCTGCATTTTTTTAACAGATACTGTCAGGTTTTTAGGGAAAAAAAAAACCAACCCAGAGAAAACTCAAAGAAGCTTTCTTGTTACTGAGCATAACGAAAATACATTTGAGCTATATAAAAATCCATGGCTGGATTCCAGCTGAACTGTCAGATCCTAAAGGTCCATGATTTCCACTGGAGTGGGGATTAAAAATCAAGCCTACTCATCCCACACCTCTGTGATCAGCAAACACCACCTGGAGGGAGGGATTTTGGGGGAAAAATGGCAGAAATCCTAAAGGCTGATCATAGCAGAAGTGTGTGTGAGTGTTTGTGGAGGTGACAAAGGAGGAGGGAGCAGCGTGAGGAGAAGGGGAGGAAATTTGGGCAGGAATGGTCACCCCAAGAGCTCAGAAGGCAAACAGGACACCTCACCCTGCCCATCTGCAGGAGGTGGCCACGGTGAGAGCTTTGTGTCAGAACTGGCAGGGGTGTGGGCAGGGCTGCTCCTCCACCATCTGAGGGATTTCATGCCTTAAATGGCTCCCTAGAAACAGAGAGCAGTCAGGAATGAAGGAATAAAGGAGGGATTGATTGGAAAGGCCTTCAGAGGTCACACTCTGGGCTCCAGAGGCTCCTGCCTCAGTGCATCCCAACATGGACCAGGCTGGGGCTCTCTGCCTTGGTACCACAAACTCCAAAACTCCTGGAGAACCCAAATTCCAGTGGGACTCCCAGAGCCTACTCGGGCCAGCCTAGAGCCTCGTGTGGGGCCAAAGCAGAGGGGAGGAAGTCAAGGTAAACACCTTACCATAAACATTTCTCATATTTACATTCTTTTCTCCTGGGAAGCTACAGAAAGCTCCCTTTAGAAATGGAGTTAACTATTAGAATTCAAGACAAGTTAAAAAGGAATTGCTTTCTCCAGCTTGTTGCTGTGTTGTCTCTGAGATCCACCAAGGACTCAGCCACCACACTTCGCCTCTCCTTGATGAATTACCTTTCAGCAGCACCTCGCTCCTGCGGGGAGCAGTCAATACCACAGGTGCTGCAGTGCTCTCATTAGGGAAAAGAGGAAGAGGAGAGGCTTTCAGAGCACCACAGAGCATCCAGCTCTCAGGGCTTCACTTCCTGGGCTCCTCTGGCACAAATTATTAAAGCAGTTTTTCACCCAAGCCGTGGCTTAGGCGACCTTCAGAGCCCTGGCTGCAAACAAAACCTGAGACACACTTGGCGAAAGAAGCAAAAGGGAAGGGGGGGGTGGTGGAAGGGAAATTAGAAACGTGGAAATGTAATAACTTTCCATTATGCAAATTTGATTTAATCAGAGATGAAGTTGAAGTGCAATAAAAACATACTTTCATTAAGTTTATGACTTTCAGGCACCATAATCCCCCAGAAATGTCAATTATAATGTTACCATAGTGATCCATGGCTACAACATCCCAGGGATCTGTTTTCCCACCGGGAAGGGCACACCGAAGATGGGCCAGGACTTGGTTTTCCAGGTCCTTGAGAGCTTGCACTCAGATGGCAAATGTTTTTCTCAGCTTGGACGAGTCTTAAAAGTTAAGCCCGGCTCAAATCATCTGAGGGAGTGATGGAATCACCCTTCTGGGCATGGATTTCAGTTCCTGCTGCTCTGGGTCTCTCGTGGCTGTGCAGTCCCTGGGAGGAGGAGCCCAGGAGGGTTCTTTCCCCAGGTGTGGGCAGAGCAGGAGGCAGAACCTGCTCAGGTCAGGCTGCACCCTCAGCTTCCAGCACCTGAAGGNATGTTTTTTTGCTTTTTCTTTTATATCCATCTTACATACTCTTTTATAGTTTGATGTATTCTCAGTGCTTTTAGCCCACACACTGTAACTTCCCAAGGCTGATAACTCAGCTCAGCCCCACGGCACCGTTAAACCAGGAGAGCAAACATCCTGGGAGCCCCAGACACCAAGGGCCTCTCCAGAACACATTTTGGAACCTCAGACAGGCCCAGCCAGGGGGAAGGTTCCTCACAACGAGGGCTTCACTCCAGCCTCTCACTGGGGAATCTTTGATAAATATGTTAATTTTGCAAGCCCTATAATTGTGTGTATTTCGGTGTCCATGCATTTTCAGGGCCTTCCACCTGGACCAAGTGCTGTACCCCAGGATCCTGAAATACATACCAAGGTAAAAACCCCTTTTCCCCATAAACTGTGTTTTGGTTTTAATTTTCAGACCAAGGAAAGGCAACACTGGGGACAGTAGGAGGTGTCCCTGCCCATGGCAGGGGATGGAAAGGGATTATCTTTAAAATTCCTTCCCAGCCAGCCTGTTCTGGGATTCTGGGATTCTCCAAACACTGGCCCTGTGACAGGAGCTTACTCTCCCATCTCTGCAGGGCCCCTGGGCTTGGGTGAAGGCTGCATTTCCCCAGCCTTTGCACAGGCTGTGGGTTTGTGCAGACACAGGGAGTGGGGCATTGTCTGCAGGATTAGGGCCTTGATATTTCTAATCATACCCTGCCTCATCCTCTTGGAGTGCTCAGAGCCCCATTCAGTGGCATTCAGTGGCTTCTCTGGGTGCTATTTCAGATGCAGAATAATTAGCAACGTGCAGGAAAAGCAACAAAGCCATGAATGGTATTTAGTGACAATTATCCCACCGAACCATTCCTTACCATTATAAATGGAGCTTATTAGCACGAAATTGTTTCCATAGGAAGCAGCATCAGCAATAAAAAGAATGGCTGCAGGCAGGCTCTGCAGCACGGCAGGCAGCACAAAGGAGGTGCCATCTCCTCCTGGCTGCAGGGGCACGTGCAGGGACGGCTCGGGGAGGGTGGGCTTGGCACTGCCACCCCCTGCCCCAGGGCTGGCATGGCACGGGGCTGCTGCTCCTGTGCTGGACAGGGCTGGCAGCACTGGAGGGAACTGGTCTGCAGTGGGGAGGGAGAGCTGGGGGTGTCCACTTGGGGAAGGGAAGCTTCAGGGTCACCTCAGAGCCCTTCTCAGGGGTTAAAGGGGCTCCAGGAGATCTGGAGAGGGACTTTGGACAAGGCCCAAAGGGGAAGGGTCTTCCAGTCTTTCCAGACTGCAAGAGAGGAAGTTTAGGTTGGATATATAGAAGAAACTCCTCCCTGGGAGGGTGTGAGGCCCTGGCACAGGGTGCCCAGAGCAGCTGTGGCTGCCCCTGGATCCCTGGCAGTGCCCAAGGCCAGGCTGGACATTGGGGCTGGGAGCAGCCTGGGACAGTGGGAAATGTCCCTGCCATGGCACTGGATTTAAGTCCCTTCCAACCCACACCATTCTGCTATTCTGTTATCCTACATTCAAGCTCATAAAATCATTTGCCTCTCAACATTTAATTCGCAGGGAACCCCAAATGTCAAGTGGAGTATTTGGACATTTGTGTGCTGTGATATTCAGCCCTGGATGAATAAATCCTTCCTATACCATAATTACTCATTTGCTTAATGAATTTCCCCTAAATCCTGCAGGATGAGGTGGTCCGCAAACACGGCTTCTCCAGCAGAACCTCTTCCTCTTCCTCTTCCTCTTCCTCTTCCTCTTCCTCTTCCTCTTCCTCTTCNTCTGCTCATCCACTGCTCACAGTTTGCGGGAAACTCCCTCTCCCTCCCCATAAAACAGCACCGATGGTGTTTGATAAATGTTATCTGTAAAGGGTAAAGCACACACTCGTGAGAGGCCACGGCCACAGCAGTGAAATCAGCGCTGCTGCTGCTGCCGGGGGAGCTCGGCTGTCTGGACAGGAGAACATTCATTTCCCTTCATTGGAAATTTGATTTCCCTGCTCTTTATCAGGAGGTGATAACAGCAGCGAGCCCTGCAGGGAGCTCGAAAGGCTCTGGATGAATGTTCCCCTTTGGCTCCCAGGGGTTTGGGATTCTCTGCCCTGTGCCGTGAGGGATTTCCCCTCTCCGCCTCTCCGTTCTCCCACTGGGATGTGCAAAGTGCTCAGGACTGCTTTGCTCTGATGCTTTCAGCAATTAGGAGCATTGATGAGTGACGATTTTTGGCCATTTCTGTGGCAATCAGGGGCTGTAACCCAGTGTCCCTCGCTGGTGGCTGCTGCCTGACCGAGCTTGTGGATCAGCAACTTCCTGGAGGAAATTCTTTGCTCCATCAATCGCACATTAACATTTGCCATCCCTTCAAGCCCTGCAGATGAAGAAACATCTTTGGGAAGGGGCAGAGGGAGTCAGGCCAATTACTGGTGCCTCAGAGTGGAAGGAGAAGGAGCTCCACGGGTGGCCAAGGCTCCCCCAGCGCTGGAGCAGAGCCCTCGTGGGCAGCACAGAATTAATTAGAGCTAAAGAGCAGCAGCCAGAGAAACTCCAGGAGGAAATGTCACTCCCAAAGTAGGGCAGGAAGGTAACTGTGGACTAATTATCCACATTTTCACTGCAGGAGAAGGACAGGGCTGCCAGGGCCGCCTCCTGTGGGCACCCCAGGCAAGGCCACCAAAGGTTAACGGGGACTGAGAGGAGCAGGGAGTGCTGCTGTCCCTCAGGAACAGCTCATCCTCATTGCAGAGCAGCTCTGCCGGTGACAGAGCACAGCAGAGGGCCCTGAACATCTGTCACACTTGCTGTCTCCTCGTGGCTGTGCAGGGCTGCTGTAAATAACACTCATAAGCATCGTAACCAAGCGAATGTTTCCCTCACCCTCCTGCTATTTGTTATCATGCACAGGTGTGATGTCATAAATGGCTCCCTAGAACCAGAGACGAGACAGGAATAAAGGAATAAAGGAGGGATTGATTGGAAAGGCCTTCAGAGGTCACACTCTGGGCTCCAGAGGCTCCTGCCTCAGTGCATCCCAAAATGGACAATGCCAGCTCCCGAGTTCTTCCCACTTTGATATCAGCATCAATTGCCCAAGCAGAAGCCAGGCTGTTATAAATGCAGATTTTATTGTTGGCGTTTTGCAAGTATTAAAATGAATGTCCTGTGTGTAATATCAGAAAACTTAGTTGCATGGATATAGTTTCTTAGAAATAGCAGTTTGATTTCTTAGGATTATAATTAATCATGAGATGTAGAATGCTCCTTTTTGTTCATGTAACTAACACAGAGAATAGCAAAGATAAGCAAGGAAGTTCCCCACATTCCTGAATTGTCTGGATGAACACAACGATGACAAGCCTCAGACCCTGGAAGGAAGAATTTATTGATCAGGAAGTGGAACACAGGATAACCAGAGGGTTTGGTCAGCAGAACTGGACCACAATGGATTGACAAATTTTAAACAGACCTGCAAAGGCAGGATGGGGGAGGTTTGGGATGTTGGGGCATTGATGAGTGACGACTTTTGGCCATTTCTGTGGCAGATAAACCACAGATGACCACATATAAACCAAAGAGAGCCATAGATAAACCACAGATAAACCATAGATAACCGCAGATAAACCAGAGAGCCACAGATAAACCACAGATAACTGCAGATAAATCAGACACAGATAAACCATAAATAAATCACAGATAAACCATGGATAAACCACAGATAACTGCAGATAAACCAGAGACACAGATAAACCATAAATAAACCACAGATAAAGCATAGATAAACCATAGATAACTGCGGATAAACCAAAGAGCCACAGATAAACCATGGATAAACCACAGATAAACCATAAATAAACCACAGATGAAGCATGGATAACCTCAGATAAATGAGACAGCCACAGATAAACCACAGATAACCACAGATAAACCTCGGGTGAGGTGGCTGCAGGGACAGCGGGGAGCTGGAGAAGTGACACGAGCAGTGTCCCTTCAGGGTGTCACACTGAACACGGGGAGTCTCTCTCCTGGTCTCTCCCACAGCTCCCTGCCCATCCCTTCTCCAAGGAGGACACAGCTCCTCACTCCCCTCCTGCCTCACACGTGGAGGGAGGGGACAGGGCCTAGACAAGGAAAGAAATCAAACCCCCACGCATTTAACAGAGTAGAACCAGCCTCGGCTGCCAGAGGAGCCTGCTAATTAGCTTAACGAGATTTCTTGGAATGAGAAAATATTACTTATTTCATTAGCGGCGTGATAACTGTGCTTCGGAATGAATCGAGAGACGAATCTGAGAATTAAGATGTAAAAAAATGAGAAATAACCACTGCCAGAAAAGTGCCTTAAGCCAGCAGCCAGGTTAGGATTCACATCCAGGAATATTGTGGGGAAGGAACACCATGGAGGACCTGGAATGGGATTTTTTCCTTCCGTGACAAATGTGGAGATCTTCTCCCCTGTGTCCCTGGGGTTTCCAACAACAAGGATTTCTGCCATCAGAGCTGGACCCCGAGCTGAGCCTAGGTAACCCAAAATGTGGAGCCCTGGGAGCTCTTGGAGCAGAATCCTTGGGATTTCCAGCAGCACTGAGCTGAGGACACACCTTGGGCAGGGCTGTGCCAAGAGTGCCCTTGGGACCTGAGATTCCAGAGGAGTGTCCAGAGGGTCAGAGCCCTCCATGGGTGGGGTTGGGGAGATGGGATCATTTTTTTGGCACTGGAGAGCAGCAGGAGCTGCCAGGTTTGGGATGCAGCTGGTGGGCCAGCAGAATGTGGTAAATAATGGGAAAATTACTCCATGAATAATGGGCATATTGGATGAATAATCCCTTGGCAAATAATCTGGGATCTGCCGGAGCTGTCAGCGAGGGCTGGGTGCTGCCTGCGTGTGCTGGGGAAGGGCTGAGGAGGCTGCAGCTCCAGAGCCAAGCTTTGCTAAACAAAGCCTAACAAAGCCCAGATGGTGCGTGAATAGAAAAGGTTTTCGTCCTGTGGGGAAAAAAATGCAAACGTGGAATGGATGGTTCTGCTGAGGGGGGTGGGAAAGGGACCGAAAATAAACCCAACAGCTCGAGTTCACTCTGCACAGGGCGGGAAGGGAAAGTGCAGACAAACAACGTCAGGAGCAGCTCTGGGGTGAAGCAGAAGGTGCAGAACATCAGCAGAGCTCAGAGCAGAGCACTGAGCAGCTCCAGAAACAGGCGACCAGTGATGACCTGTCCCTCTGTGCCACATCCACCCCTCTGTGCCACACCTGTCCCTCTGTGCCACTCCTGTCCCTCCGTTGGGTTTTCAAACCTTCCCCAGATTCCTTTGAGCTGCCCCAAGCCTGGCTGAGGAAATGCTTTTGCTGCTTGGGACCAAAGGAAGCAGGGTCTGTGCTGGAATCAGGAACTGTGCTGGAATCAGGATCTGTGTTGGAAGAAGGATCTGTGCTGGAATCAGGATCGGTGCTGGAAGCAGGAACTGTGCAGGGTTGTTGCAGGAGTCTCCACCATAGTGATGTGCTCCTGAAGTGGCTCCATGTTTGGGGGTGGTTTCCTGGCCAAAATTAAAGGCAAAATCTGGGGTTTTTTTCCCAGACAGAGCTTGGAGAATGGAGAGAGCCCTCCCTGGTGTCACAGCACGGCTCAGCCTGGGGGTGACACCAGGGGACCTGAGCTGATTTCTGTCCCCATCTCCTCCCTCAACCAAAGCCTCCTGCCAAGTTCACTTCCATTCTGAGTCCTCCTTTCTGGATGTGTCCCCAGCACAATCCCTGTGCAGGCTCTGAGCTCCTCAGCCAGGGCTCTGCAGGATCCCACGGCTGGAACACGAGAGCCAGGGGTCAGTTCCAGATATCCTGGACTTCAGTACCCCCAGTTGTGCTGAGCCTGTCTGCATCGAAGGTTTAATTTCTGTGCTCCTGAGCAGACAGGGATGAGTTCCCCCCTCTGCATCCCCAATGAACTGCGCTGGGTAATGTTCGCTTGGAAATTGAGAGCCAGCAGCTGCAGGGTTTCTTTGGTCCCCTGAGCTCCCTGCTTGTTTAATAAACTTGTATTTTTGTGAGCAGCACAGGCAATTGTGAAGGTGAGCTTAAAGGGAAAACTGCCTGTGAGCAGAACTGATTAAATATCAGGAAATACAAAGCACCCTGAGACCCAAATGACAGAGCCGCCCGATGAAAAATCCACAAAGAGATTTTAATTAGAATTTATTACAACAGGCAAAAATAAACATCTAAAAAGTCAAGATTAAATCCTTCAATCAATACAGAACTTCACAGAGAGAGAGGACTCTTCCTCTTTTCCAGCATCAGCCCAATCCCTTCTCTGAAGGCCCCTGGAAACAAAGAAAAAAGGGTTGGTGCAGCAGATTTAACACCCAGGTGTAACCAAATGTCCTCATCCCATCAGGGTGTCCTGGTGTCCATGAGCTCCCAGTTCCACCACAGCAAAGCATTTTCAGTGTGACTGAATGGCTCAACCCACAGCACATCCATGTCCTGGAGCACATTCCTGTCCTGGATCACATCCATGTCCTGGAGTACATCCATGTCCTGCATCACATCCCTGTCCCTCCATGTCCTGCATCACATCCATGTCCCTCCATGTCCTGGATCCCATCCCTGTCCTGGATCCCATCCCTGTCCTGGAGCACATCCCTGTCCTACATCACATCCCTGTCCCTCCATGTCCTACATCACATCCGTGTCCTGCGTCACATCCCTGTCCTGGATGACATCCATGTTCTGGATCACATCCAAGTCTTGGATCACATCCCTGTCCCTCCATGTCCTACATCATATCCCTGTCCTGGATCACATCCATGTCCTGCATCACATCCATGTCCTGCATCACATCCATGTCCTGCATCACATCCATGTCCTGCATCACATCCATGTCCTGCATCACATCCATGTCCTGCATCACATCCATGTCCTGCATCACATCCATGTCCTGCATCACATCCATGTCCTGCATCACATCCATGTCCTGCATCACATCCATGTCCTGGATCACATCCCTGTCCCTCCATGTCCTACATCATATCCCTGTCCTGGATCACATCCATGTTTTGGATCACATCCGTGTCCTTGATCACATCCATGTGCTACATAACATCTGTGTCCTGCATCACATCCATGTCCTGGATCACATTCATGATCTGCGTCACATCCATGTCCTGAATCACATCCATGTCCTGGATCACATCCATGATCTGCATTACATCCCTGTCCCTCCGTGTCCTGGATCCCATCCGTGTCCTGGATCACATCCATGTCCTGCATCACATCCATGTCCTGGATCACATCCATGATCTGCATTAGATACCTGTCCCTCCGTGTCCTGGATCCCATCCGTGTCCTGCATCACATCCATGTCTTGGATCACATCCATGTCCTGGATCACATCCCTGTCCCTCCATGTCCTACATCATATCCGTGTCCTGGATCACATTCATGATCTGCATCACATCCGTGTCCTGGATCACATCCCTGTCCTTGATCCCATCCATGTCCTGGATCACATCCAAGTCTTGGATCACATCCCTGTCCCTCCATGTCCTACATCACATCCATGTCCTGCATCACATCCCTGTCCTACATTACATCACATCCCTGTGCTGTATCCCATCCCTGTCCTGGATCCCTGTTCTCTGATGCCCACCTGCCACTTTGCCACAGGAAACATTTTCTCCCCGTGCACCCAGAGCCTTGGGACACCTACACTGAAGGCTTCACTTCTGCCAAATTAGCTACAATAAATTCTCTCCTCTCTGTGTGAGCAGCGTTTCCCTCTGCTCCCAGTACGGCTCTGACTGCAGCAGTGATCCCAACCCCTCCTGCAGGCGGGCAGGAATCCTTCCAGGAGGCCCTTTGATGTCAGCTCCACTCCAGAACTGAATCAATCTGCTGAGCAGCTTGGCCCTGCCCTGGGAACGCTCTGGGTTTGCTGCTTGCCAGGCGAAGTGAACAAGGTGTTAACAAGGGCAACGAGCCCCGAGATGAAAGGCAGCAAGTGCCAGGCAGCTTCCAGGAGCTGGTTAAGGCTGGAGTTTTAAGTGTTCCCAGCCCAGCAGTCAGCTCCGAAGCAGAGCTTTGCAGCACACGAAGGACAATCCACGTCTGGGTGTTCCAGAGGGACCCCAGGTGACCCAGGGACTGTGGGCTCACGGCTCTGACTGAAACCAGGGGCAGCCTTCAGCCCAAGCAGCGTTTCAGGTGCACCAGCACCTCTTTCTGCTGCCCAAAAGACTCAGCAGGTCCTGTCAGCAGCTGACAAAACATCGTTGTGGTGACAAATTATTGCCTGGTTCCGCAATGAGTCAAAATAGGGGAGGAAAAAGAGAAGCGCCGAGAGAGGGAAGCATTTCTAACACCTTTTTTCTTACTGATCAAACACACTCACCCAAGGTCATTTTGTGCCTTTGGCTTGGACGCAGAAGGATTATTTTGAAATCCCAAGCCTTTGCTGGATCAGCCCGTGGGGTCAGGGATGTGCTGCCCATCCCCACCCCACCGGTGCCTTCCCCAGCTCCCTCCCAGGCTCCCTTTGCTGCTGTCCCACCTCTCCCTCAGGGCTGTGGCAGGAGGACTCAGCTGCTGCAAGCCTGGTGGCACCTGGTGGCCTCCAGAAGAATTGGGTCATGTTTGGACAAGAGCAGGCAGGGTTTTCTTCTGGTGAGAAACTCTCCGAGGCTGATTCCAATCTGGGCGCTACAGAAGAGTTGTCTGCAATATTTTCCAAGTCCTTTATTTTGCTGGGAAGCAGTGAAATGAATTTTGAAGCAATCCCTCCTTTCACCCGCTGACTCTTTGCTGGTAACATGTATTTAATTCCAGAGCAGCGTGTTCCCAGAGTGGCTGGAAGGTAAATGAGAAACTTCTGCTATTCAGAAGGAAAATAAAATGTCTTTCACAGCTGCTGCCTATTCTTACGATTGTTGCTACTCCAAACAAGTTTGGCTGCAATGTGAAATAAATGTCCTCGTTTATAATCCTTGGAAATCACAAAAGAAGCAGGTGAAGATTTCCTTGGAAGGAGAGCGCAGGAATGAGAGGAACAGCAGGTACAGAGAGCAGGGACTGAGCTGCTTTGGGATGAGTTTGTGCTGGGAAAGTGGGAATGGCCATAACTGGAACATCTCAGGAAGGGCACGACCCTGGAGATTCCCTCCTGACCCGATCCAAAGGGTGCCAGCAGGGATGGAGAGAGGGCAGGGCTCTGAAAGATCATTTTCAGACCTATTGTTTCAAAGGGGAAGCATCAGCATTAAAAACTGGGATGAAAAGTCACACTTAACTTTCAGGTCCCTCCCAGCCCAGCCTGTGCCGTGACTGTGACACTAAAGGCAGCCCTGCTGAGCACAGGGACAGCTCGGGATGACCTCAGTGCCAGGTCAGCACTTCCCTGCCTTTCCCAGGAAGGCTCCAAAGGGCTGGCAGTGCCCACAGGGACACCCCAGAGCCTGGTGCTGTAACTGCAGCAAGATCTGTGGCAATTCAGGTGACAACTTTCCCCCAGTTCTCCCGTGAACGGAACATTTTTAATTAACACGCAATTTCAAAGGCTGCAAGGCTTCCTAAATCAATGCAAATTCTGTGTTTGTACAGCAGCAGGAGGAGGAGGATTTCAGAGCCCACTCTGCGAGGAGTGAATTTCATCTCATGGCTGGGTTGGGCACACAGATGTCTGCTCAGGAATGGATTTGTGGCCATCAAACACTGGCTCTGATGCCGTCAGACAGCTGTGCAGTGTTTGATCCTGATTACCCCGAGCACCCCACCGTGGGCTGGGGTGTAATTAGATGGGAAAGGATCCCAGCAATTGACTCCACACAGCAATTGTCCCGTGAAGGATCTCTGTGCATCAATGAGGGAGGGAGGCAGATTTCAGTCCATAAACATTGGTGTTTCAGCTGGTGGCTTCTGGGTTTTCTCCCTTCAATCCCTAATCCTGGTCCTGCTCCACATGCCCCTGCCTGCCAGGGTGGGGCAGTTGGGTCCCCAGAAACACCAAAAATCAGTAGAAGAGAAGTTTCTCTGCTGAAATGCAATGAGAGATGCAGTACAGAACTGGGGGAGTGTTCATTGCTCTGCCCACAGACAGGGAAAATCATTTGGATTGTTCTTCTTGCTTTTCTTTCTCCTTTCTTCTTCTCCTCCTTCTCCAAAGGAAGCTTAGAAAGAACAGCTCAGACCTAAACCACCAAAGTTCTTCCTCTCCTTTCTCCTTTCTCCTTTCTCCTTTCTCCTTTCTCCTTTCTCCTTTCTCCTTTCTCCTTTCTCCTTTCTCCTTTCTCCTTTCTCCTTTCTCCTTTCTCCTTTCTCCTTTCTCCTTTCTCCTTTCTCCTTTCTCCTTTCTCCTTTCTCCTTTCTCCTTTCTCCTTTCTCCTTTCTCCTTTCTCCTTTCTCCTTTCTCCTTTCTCCTTTCTCCTTTCTCCTTTCTCCTCCTTCTCCAAAGGAAGCTAAGCCACGGCACCTTTGGGGTGAAGTGGGAGAGGTGGAGTTGGGATGCTCCAGGTGACAAATTATGGACTGATACCTCCAGCAGTTTGAGCTCCTGCTCCAGGAAGGGCCAGAGGGCAATGGAAAGGTGGTGTTTTAGGGTTCCTTGGCTTGTTCTGAGAGAAAGCTCATGGAAAAGGCATGGGGTGGAGTTGTTGGGGTGTCCTGGGCAGGGCCAGGAGTTGGACTCGATGACCCTTGTGGGTCCCTTCTGACTGGGGATATTCCATATGAAGGATCTCTGGATGTCTCTGGTCCATTCTTCCTCTCGGAGCAGGACAATCTTCAACAGCAGATCAGATCCTCTGTGGATCCCAAAATCTTCCAAGGACTGGCACATGCCTTCCCTGCTTCAGGGAAGATTTTCCTTATTAAAAAGAGGGAAGACAGGAAACACTGGTGTGGAGAGGCTTCCCAAACACTGGTTAAAGCTGTGGATTAATCCCACTGCAGCCAGATCCAGCTGTTCCTCACAACTGGGGCAATAAAAGCTCATGTGCCGGTTTCCCAGTGTGTCCCAGTCAGACCTTGCCCGAAATTTAGGAATATAAAATTTGGGAATTGCTCACGCTAAGAGTGAGCAGTTCTGGGTGTTTGGACTTGCATAAAAGCAGCATTGAAGGTGTTTCATCTTTTTCATCCCCAGTTCTCCGTGAGAGAGAAAATACAGGAAGCAAAGTTCTCCTCATCAGTCTCAGATGAAGGAATGTATTATCCATTAAAAGTCCCAGATTTAATGATCCTCCTTTGTCTGCACCTCTTTGGCTCATCACAATATTGCCATTTATATTTATGAGATTAGAGAGAGATTTAACAAGTTATGAACTTCCCAAATCCTCGGATTAAAAAAAAAAAAAAAAAAGGAGGAAGAGCTTTTTATTTTGGATTTATGAACCAAACAAACCAAGCCAAATATCAAGGTGGGGAGCAAGAAGAGAAACCTTTTTTTTGGTCAAAAAAAGGCTCGGACAAAGCACAGGAGCACTGAAGGTCCCAGCCTTGATTTTCTCACTTATTCATCCACTACATTCTACTGAACCACCCTCTGGCATTGACCAAAAGCATCTCCTGAAACCCCAAATTGTGGCATTGACCAAAAACATCTCCTGAAATCCCAAATCCTGGAGATCCAAAGCCTTGAGTGAAACCCCGAAGGTCTGCCCTGGCTGTGCCAGGCCCAGCAGCCACTCCTGGGGAACCCAAGTGTCTTAGAGAGACTTTATGATGTCCTGTATCATCTGCTCTATGCCCAGAAAATGAACTTTATGCCATTTTGTGCCTTTAAACTGAGCCTGAGAGGAGATAAAAACAGGCAGAGGAAGCAGATGAAGGTCCTCATGCCTCCTGACGAGTCTGTCCCCACCAGGACCTGGGACAGGGACATTTGAAGGGTTCTGAAGAGCTGATGGCCACGGGACTGAGGGAGAAGGTGAATTCTGGATTCTGGAGCTGCTCAAAATGCCACCACTCACCAAAGTGTCCTGCCAGTTTGTGATCTCATTTATGGTCATGACTTGGCAGTGAGTTTTTGAGAAATTTCAGAGAAAGGCTGAAGAAAGCAATTTCTTTTTTAACTTGTCTTGAATTCTAAATAGTTAACTCCATTTCTAAAGGGAACTTTCTTTAACTTCCCAGGAGAAAAGAACGTAAATATGAGAAATGTTTATGGTAAGGTGTTTGCCTTGACCAATGGAAGATCTCCTCTCTGTTCTTGTTGTGAATTCCTTTCTGGTGCTGGACAGAGACAGAGGGACATGGACATGATCCCAGCAGCTGAACCTGTTGGAGGGAAACTGCTTGATCTCTCTCAATCTTCTTTTTTAAATAATATCTATCTATATATCTATCTATAAATAAAAGCCTTCTGATCTTCAATCCCTGAACTCTGAGTCTTTGTGGGAAGGACCAGGCCCTAGCTAGGGCCAACAACAACATCTCCATTCTACACTCGTTCATCCTTTCTCTTCTGTGCCTGCAGCAGCCACAATTCCCCTCCAGACCTGCATCTCCTCATCCTGGGCCCAGCCAGTCCCTTCCCAGCCATGGCAGTGCCAAGGACATCTCCACGTCCTGCAGTCCCTGGTCGTGGCCTTTCGGATCAGCTGGAAAAGCACTGGCTCCGTTTCTGGGTCACAACTGTGGAAATCAGCATCTCCCACAGTCGTGGCTTTGAAAACTCGGCTCCAGCTGGGAGGGGAGTGACCTTTCCAGAGCAGAACGATCCTTTCTGAAGCTGCCAGGAGAGCATTTTGTTCTTGCACTGCTGAGGCCTCTCGCAGAGGCCTCCAGGCTGACTTTTCTCCTTCCCCTACTTTCATTGTTTTCCTTACCTTGAAATGACAGCCAGACTTGGAAGAGAAAAGCAAAAAAAAGAACTTTTTTAGGCAAAGTATGGGAGAAAACTCAGCAAAGTTGTGCAGAGAAGGCCTTGCCTGTGTGACCAGAGCTCCTGAGGTTCTCCAGCCCTTCCTGGAGGGACATGGAAGGGAACCAGGAGCCTCTGGGAAGAATATTCCTTCTCTCCACTGATGCCTTTTGTTGGTCTTAAAAATTAAAACCAAAACACAGTTTATGGGGAAAAGGGGTTTTTATTATTTTATTCGGTATTTATTTCAGGATCTTGGGGTGCAGCACTTGGTCCAGGTGGAATGCCCCAAAAATGCATGCACCCATCACACTGAAATACACACAACTATAGGCTTTACAAAATCAACATATTTATTAAAGATTTCCCAATGAGAGGCTCGAGTGGTTCTGAGGAACCTTCCTTTCTCGATGGGCTTATTTTAGTTTACAAAAACATGTTTTGGAGAGGACTTTGGGATTTTTAGACTGTTTGGTCTCCTGGTTTAACAGTACAGTGAGTTTCAGTTAAATTATCAGCCTTGGGAAATTACAAGTGTGTGGGCTAAAAGCACTAAGAATACATAAAACTATAAAAGAGTGTGTAAGAGGGGTTATTAAACAAAAATTAAAAAGTCATTCTGGCATCACCATCTCCATGGGCACATGGACAATGCTGTCCTCACCTGCAGTGGCTCCCCAGGACATGTGGCCCTGCCACACTGACAGCTCCATTCCGCTCCCACTCCGAGAGGATTCGCAGCCAAAGGGGAAAAAAAAAAAATAAATGTTAAGATTCAAAAGCAAGAAAATTGTGTCAATGGTGTTTGGCTGTGGCCCAAGCCCAGGAACACAGCAGGCGTGGGAGCTCCCTTGGATGTTTTTGCCTGATGAACTCCCACTTGAAACGGCTGAGGAATTTCAATATTTGGACAGATGGCTGGATTCCCAAAGCCGAGTTTAAAATACATATGGAAGCTCTTCAGAAATCGCAGTCTCTTCCTTTGCTGGGAGTTATTTCTTGGAAGAAAAAAAATTCTCCCTTTTTTGTTGTTTGAATGACCACAGTTGGGAACTTCTTCCTATCTACTCCCTGCGCTGGACCTGAGATAATTTCCTTACTTATGTCCCCCTCCAGGATATTGGGAAGGGCTGTCCTTGGGATCATTGCCTTTAAAACAGACTGGATTTTGTCTGCAATCGAGGAGAGCTCTGGTATTGCCAGGAAACAAACTCTGATAGGCCCATTTCCACAAAAATCACATCCAAACTCTCTCCATTTTCCCAAAAATCACATCCAAACTCTCCATTTTCCCATAAATCACATCCAAACTCTCTCCATTTTCCCAAAAATCACATCCAAACTCTCCATTTTCCCAAAAATCACATCCAAACTCTCCATTTTCCCATAAATCACATCCAAACTCTCCATTTTCCCATAAATCACATCCAAACTCTCCACCAGGCTGCGCTTCCGAAGCAAGGAAGAAAATGATGTCATCACAAAGGGGTTGAAATGAGAAAAAGGGAGGTTAAAAAAAAAATGATCGCATGAAAATAAAATCACAAACATTTGGCTTTCCTCCAAGGAAATGCCATTCTTCTGAAAATGCGAAAGAACAACAAAACTAAAAGGAAAATATACTTTTTTAGGTTAAATCTGTTATTTCATGAAGAAGAGGCTGAGCAAATGCTCCAACCTGTGCAAACCAGACCAGGTGCCTACAGATCCTGGAGTTCCCATGGATCCTGTGGAGTAGATGGAGCCCTGGAGCCAATCCTCCTTCCCTCCCTCTTTTCCTCCCTCCCTCTTTTCCTCTGTCCCTCCCTCCCTCCCACATCCCCCCTCGCACACAGGACCTCACTGAGGATGAAGATGTTAGCATGGAAAACATGCACTCCAAGTCTTGTCGGAGTGTAAACTGCCTGGGAGCTCTTTTTTCCCCCGAGGAAGGTATTTATTCAATCCCTCTTTGATCATCCAAGGATAGAAGCCTCAGCTATGTCTGTGCACATAAAACAATTATTTTTTTTTCTTGCAGTGACCCAAGCAGGTTGGTTTAGTGACAGTGATTTATGGAGAGCTCCCTTTTCAGAGGCTATAATGTTAATTAATTGCTTCTGGAGGACTTGGATAAAAAGCATATTTACTCCTGCCAGAGTCAAATGCTCCATATTTTGTGCATTCCCCAAATCTTTCCGATGGATGTCCACAGAACAACGGCTCTGCAAACGAGGCAGCTGCAGGAGGAGATCAGACACACTTCTGAAACAGTCAATTATTTAGATCAATTAATGAGTAATGCCTCTGCATGCATTTTGCATGTCATTTGAATATTCCAAAGGCAGAGCTTTCAGCTGTTTCTGTGCCTCTGGCAGAGCCACGTTCCTCGCAGCAATCACAGGGAGTGCTGCTCGACAGAAACTTTGGGGTTTCTGTGTGCCAGGAGTCCTTGGGAAACCCAGCAGCATCCCTGAGGAGCAGCAGAGATTGGTGTTTAAACTGCTTCCAGGGCAGGAAAAGCTCTGGAGGTGTCTCACTGAGCAGGGAGGCATCGCTTGGGACTGCTTCTGTAAATGCCTGGAACCTCCAGCCAGATCCTTATCTGTATTCAGGCACCTCCCTCCCACAAAATTACCAGGGATTATGTGTTTTTAAAAATCCTGCCGGGTGCTTATTTGCATTTTTATGTGCCTGGCTGCATTTAAAGAAATCATTCCTGGCAGCCAAGTCTAAGGGAATCCAAGGGGAATCCCCCAGTGTCGGCTCACTCCAGGATTTGGGACAGTGCTCAGAGACACTCTGCTGCTCATCTCAGGCCTGTGCAGCCTCCAGGGGATGTTGGAGTCCAGGAAAGCTGGAAAACTTTTCCTGTTGCTGTGAGGGGTCACCTTTCCCCCAGAGCCCCCCAAGGTAACTCAGCTTTTGACCTGAATCCTTGGAAAAATCTCCCTTCACTTCTTGATGAGCTGAAAGCATCAAAAGGGTGAAAAAAGATTTTAGTTCAGTTCACCACAGAGTGAGCATTTGTAGTTTTAGGTTTTGCTATACACAGTATATGGAGACCAAACAGAGAATTCAGGGCGTTGGCTCTTCCTCTTCCTCTTCCTCTTCCTCTTCCTCTTCCTCTTCCTCTTCCTCTTCCTCTTCCTCTTCCTCTTCCTCTTCCTCTTCCTCTTCCTCTTCCTTCTTCTCCATCTCCATTCCCCAAAGTGAAGTAGCCACAGGGTAACTGGTAGAGGGAATTTGATGTAGAACAGACTGGGTTGGTCACTACATCAGCTGGGCCAGGGAGATCTCCTAAGCTCAGGTGTTCTCACAAGAGCCTGTCCATGGAAAAAGCCTAATCTGTGGAGAAAAAAAGATAAATAAATTATTTAATAGTCTTGCCCAGATTTGTTTGGGGTTTCACCTGATCCAAACAGAGACTTAAAACTCCATCCAAAGGCAGTGTGTAAATTTAAGAAACCCCTCCATAAAGTGCAATTGATTGGAACAAAAACAAGAACCCACCAGGTCTCCCTTGATGATGTGACACATAAATTCCTATAAATGGGAACTGATGGAAGTGGAAAAGGCTGAGGAGATGGAAGAACATTCCCGTGTTGAGGCACTCATGTCTGTGTGGAAAAGTCACCTGCAGAGGACACCTTTCCAGGCACAAAAAGGTTAAATTTTGAAGTCCAATCCTCTGATAAATAAAATATTCCTGAACTTTGCATGACTGCAGGAAGAGCTGGGGATTAGCACAGCCTGGAATGAAAAGCCAGCCCACGTGTGGGTGTGGAGAGGAGGCTGTGCTTGGCACATCCTGGGGATCCTGGAAAGGCTCCGAGAAAAAAGGCTTAAGGAAAGCCTGAAAACCTGAGGAAATCTTCAGCTGGACACGCCTGGGATGCTGGATTCAGGATCTATGGGATATATCTGACTGCTTTGAAGGCTGAAACCAGAATTAGCCCTGCTCCCTGTTTGAGGGGAGGCACATTTCCGTGGGCTGGAGTTCTCCAGGGGTGTCCTGGGGTGCCCAGGGTGGCCCTGGGGCAGCTCAGGGGAGAGCCCAAAGCAGCTCCCACCCAGCTCCTGGTGCTTCACAGGGTGTTCATGAGCCCCATCCTCTGGCAGATCCCCCCAGTGACCCTGAACGGGAGCAGAGCAGCAGGGTGGGCACAGCTCCAGGGCCTCCTGCCGACTGCGCCCGCGAGGCAAGCACGGGTCGGACTGACACTGTGGGCACAGCTCCAGGGCCTCCTTCCCACTGGGATCTCCTGGGAGGCACTGGTGGCACTGACACTCCCTGTGGGCACAGCTCCAGGGCCTCCTTCCCACTGGGATCTCCTGGGAGGCACTGGTGGCACTGACATTCCCTGTGGGCACAGAAAATCTCCTTCCCACTGGGATCTCCTGGGAGGCACTGGTGGCACTGACACTCCCTGTGGGCACAGAAAATCTCCTTCCCCTGAGCTGGCCTGCACCGTCCACGCCTTCAACTTGTATTTTATTGCGCTTACAGGATGAGCCAAGAGCTCAGCACTGTCTGCAGCCCTCATCCTGCTGAGAAGGAACTCATTAGAGGGGATTATGGCAAATAAAGTTTGAGGAAATGAAGGGAACTCATTAAAGCAGGATGATTTTTGCTGGCAGCTTGCACCCCTCGGAGCTCTGCAGAGCTGCATGGAATTCCAGGAGCCCTGCGCCTTCCAAACTGCTCAGGGACACCTGGGAAGGCTTTGAGGGTTTGGGGATTGCTGCTTTTCTTCCCAGTCGATCCCTGTGGGAACACAGTGCAGGCTGAGGGACACCATCCCACTCCAGTGGAAAAGAGGGAGAGTCCTGCTGCAGGAGCTGCCTCCTTGACCAACTGGAAGAAGAAAAATTCCACCTTTGGCTCATTGGGCAGCGCCCAGCAGGATCTTCTGCTCACTGCCCATGATGCTTTAGATTTTAATTTTTGTATTTTCCAGCCCTGCAGTGCCCAGTGTAACTCTGCAGCTCCCTGGAGCTCGTTCAGTGCTGTTCTCTCATGCTCACACTGACATAACAAAGCCTCTCCAGCTCGCTCTCCAAGGACACCCAGACCCTCCTGGGCCCAACTGCAAACCTTCATCTTGGGGAGAGGGGGGCAAGCTTGGGCAAATTCCATCCTTGCCTGGCTTCTGCTCGGGCAATTGATGCTGATATCAAAGTGGGAAGAACTCGGGAGCTGTCATTGTCCATGTTGGGATGCACTGAGGCAGGAGCCTCTGGAGCCCAGAGTGTGACCTCTGAAGGCCTTTCCAATCAATCCCTCCTTTATTCCTTTATTCCTGCCTGGTCTCTGTTTCTAGGGAGCCATTTAAGGCATCACCCACAGCCCAGCAGCTGCCAGGTGGCCTCTCTGCCATGGCTCTGAGCTGTCCCTGCACAGCTCCCCAAAGAAGCTGAACACAGCAGCTGCCTGCAAGCCAGGAAACTAACTTTCAGCCTTTTATATATATTTTTTTTAATTTTATTTTTTTTATCTCCTTGAAGGCTTGAAGCTCTGTGCCAGCCAGAGAACACAGGTGCTGTGGCAATTAGGAGTGCAGGACTTCCATGGAGCCATTGAACATCCCAATTATCTGCTCTGACAAAGGCTCCCTTCTCCCCTCATCTCTGATCTCCCTTTCCAGGAGCTCCTTTGTGACCCGACCCACGGATTGTTCTTGGCTGGCTCCTCCGGGAGATCTGCCTGTGTCACTTCCAGCTTTCTGATTGTCCAATTATCCCCACCCCTGCCTCTGCCCTGTCCCATCCTATTGATTTATTCCCTGCTGCACGGGGGGGTTTATCCAGCCCCTCAGCATGGAATGGGATATCCCTGCCTGCAGCAAGATGGCAAAGCCAAGAGTGTGGAAGCAGGTGAGGCCTGAGAGGAGAAATGAGAAATGAGAAATGAGAAATGAGAAATGAGAAATGAGAAATGAGGCTTGCATCAATCCCCCAGGAAGAGAGGGACAAAATCCCAGCTTGGAGAGCACCTCCAGGGGATGCTCCATGCAACACAGACAGTGGGGGCCAGGACAGACAGGACAAGGGAATGGCTTCAAACTGACTGAGAAGAGATTTAGGTTGGGATATTGGGGAGGAATTGTTCCCTGGGAGGGTGTGAGGCCCTGGCACAGGGTGCCCAGAGCAGCTGTGGCTGCCCCTGGATCCCTGGCAGTGCCCAAGGCCAGGCTGGACATTGGGGCTGGGAGCAGCCTGGCACAGTGGGAGGTGTCCCTGCCAGGGCAGGGGTGGAATTTGATGATCTTTAATGTCCCTTCCAACCCAAACCATTCTGTGATTCAACACTGGCCTCAAAAATGCCTCAGGAAGGAAAGAACTGAGCATTGGTTTCCGTGGGTTTTTATTTTGTTTTTTCATAAACTTCCCATTCCCAGAATTTCACTCTCATTATGTACACCTGCTCCTACACCTGCTGATCCCTTCTGGTAACAGAGGCATCTCTCAGTTTATAAAAATGCCAGTTCAATACATTTCTGCACAATATGATGGGACTGGAATTGAATCTCCTGTTTGTTTGGGTTTCCATTTCATTATCGAGCAACTTGGCAAAACTGAGCACATTTATTTTATATATTTAGTGTCACCACACCTCCATTTACCTTCCTCCTGCCAAATGGGGCACGACAGGACGATTCAGTTATTTCCCAGGTGGATTCAGCCCTTTCTGGTGGATCCTGGGGCAGGAATCCAACACCTTCCCCTGCTCTGTGAGGGAAGCAGGGGCTGCAGTGTGCAGTGCTGGGGTGGGACTGTCACTGCTCAGGGACAGGAGGTGTCACTGCTCAAGGACAGGAGGTGTCACTGCCACGGCAGCACTGGGATGAGCTTTGCTCCCAGCACAGTTATCTCTGCTCACCTTGAAGACTTAAATATGGCAGGACAGAGAGGAGAAGGAGGGACTGAGAGGAGTGGGCCTCTAAAGGCCTTTCCAATAAATCTCTCCTTTATTCCTTTATTCCTTTATTCCTGCCTAGGAATTCCTCTGTTATTATTAAATTATTATTAAGGAATTATTACTATTAGGAATTATTATTAACTTCCTTTATTCCTCTCTTTCTAGGGAGCCATTTAAAGCATCACCTTCTGCAGGAACATGGCAGTGTCCAATGGACACCTCCAGAGCTGGAGCTTCCACGACCTGCCCAAACACCCAGAACTGGGTTGTGTTTATTCAGACTGACACAATCCCTCCTTGGCACGGTTCCAGGGCTGTTCCAACCCTCCCATTTGGCAGCATTCCCAGGGAGCTGCTCCAGGCCTTGTTGAGATAAACTCACCCCCTCTCTCCCTGCCTGTTGGTGGGGAAGGCTGTGCTGAGTCACAGGGATGCAGGGAGCTCGGAATCCACGGGAGCAGATCATTTCCAAGGGACCAAGCTCAGGTGTTGTGCACATAAAGCAATTCCTTCTCCTCTGCTGACTCATTTCCCCGGGTGAGCGGCACGAGGGCCAGAAAAGCCCTGCCTGCATTGTCAGGTCAATCCCTTGTGAATTAATGATTTCTCTCTCCAGCTGACACTTGCTGTGAACACCTGGAGCTGCCAGAGGCTCTCGGAGCTGCCGAGGAACTCATCCCCTCCCCAGAGCTCCTGTCAGACCCTGCCCAAAAGGAGCAGCTCAGGAATAATCAGCCAGAGCTTCCTGCAAGGAACAAGCGCAGACAGCTCTGATTCCCTGGATCTGCTCAGCGCTGCAGGAGGCTCTGGATGCTGCTGCTGAGGAGCCTTTCGTTCGTGATGATGTAATTAAGGACAAACGTGGGGGAATTCCTAACGACGCCACAATCCTCGAGACCTGGAGATGGGAGGATCTGGGTAGTATGGAAGGCAAAAAACTCTTGTGCCAGTGCCAGGGGAGTTGTTTAAGTGATGCCTTAAATGGCTCCCTAGAAACAGAGACCAGGCANAGAGTGACACTGGGCACTGCAGGGCTGGGAACAGAGAAAAGTTCAAACCTAAGGCATCATTATGGAAGGCAAAAAACTCTTGTGCCTGTGCCAGGGGAGTTGTTTAAGGGTGCCTGGGGCATCTACACTGGAATGCAAATACTTGCATGTGTATGTCTGGCAAAAACCAGCAGCAAGGTGAGGTCCAAGTCTTTTGTCCATGGGTGTTTGTGGCAGACATGTGACATCTTCAGCTTTGCTATGAGCTACAAGGACATTAAAATGTAGAGTTTGTTGGGCTATTACTAGCTCTAATGTTTGTGTTTTTATGGTTTTGTTTTAAGAAAACATAAACAAGTAAAATATTCATAAATAATATTAATAACAATATAAAAATAATATATATTAATATATTAA
>VZRF01011347.1:263543-357297 GCA_013396875.1 Vireo altiloquus
CTTCCTTTCTTCTCTGACCTAAGTTCCTGTGATGTATTGATTGGTAGAAAGAATCTAGTGTAGAACAGACATACTAATAAAATTGATAGATATTTGACTTAAAGACAAAATAAAATACGTAGAACTTTCCTATTTGATGATAAGAACTCTATAAACTCTCTGTAAGCAGCCTCTGCAGCCATTGTGCACCTGGAAGCAGCAGAGAGGTTGTTCCTAAACCTTTGATAAGATATAATAAATAAAACTGAAGCAGCAGAGAAGTTTCTTTGTTGTTTTTCCTGACAGGAGAGATTGAGAAGAAAAGACTTCCTGGGTGAGAAACATCTTTGTGGCCACAGCGATGGTGTCCTGTGTGGGGTCACCCTGACCCAAACCATCTTCAAACGTGCTCAGACTTAATTTTTTTAATTTTAACAAATACTGAAAGTACAAGAAGCCTGAAATTCTCAGCAGCAAAATCCATCTGAAAGTGGCAAAGAAATGCTCCAAAATTCTCCTCCCGCTGAAGGAAAAGCACCGAGCAGGAGGCCCAAGTTCTGCAAAGGAGACAAACATTTCACTTCACGTCAATGGGAAATTTTAGTTGACTAAAAATAGTGTTTTTAAAGGGAGCCTTCATGCCACTTGCAGAGCAGCAGCTCCAGTCTCGGTTCAATGTCACATGTGCCATTCTGCTTCTGAGTGTTTTGGTGCAGCAGCTGAAGCAGAATATTCATTATTTCCCCAATCTCTATGCAACTGAATGTTAGTTTAAAAAATTAAGTCTGAGCTAGACCAATACCTTTTGTCTGCTTTTCAGTAGCTGAGATAAACCTAGCCCAGCTCACAGCTGTACTTGCTCTGCTTTTTACTCTCTCACTGAATCTTTATTATTCTCGCAATGATTTCAGGCTGATTCCGCATTTCTTCCCCTGCTTAAAAAGGAGATCATTTGGGTTCTTGATGAGTTTTTGTGTACAAAATTTTAAATTATTTCGAGTAAGTGAGGCAATTCCCAGGGAAACAAAGAGTAACAAGTGGGAAGTGGCTGTGGCAGCTCCAGGCTCCATCCCTGCTGTTCCCTGTGGGCTGGGATGGAGCTGCAGGCCCTGGGAGGGAAGTCTGATCCTATATATTTAGTATATATATTTACTATTTATATATNCTCAAAGCTGCACAACTTTAAAATCAGCTCCAAAATAAATTCACTCCCTATAAAATGACTTTTAATATTCTTTTCCTTAACATAAGTATTAAATTTTGTATGATTAAAAATTTATTTACTCTCTCTCCCTTAATTTAGATTTTTATTTGTTATCGCTGCCGTTCCCATCTGATCTCAACAAAATCTCTCTGTACTTTATGGCAAGAGCATAGCACTACCTGTGACACATCACTGGGCTTTGGAGGCTAAGCCTTAAAGCAAATTAAAAGTGACCAACCTGGTGGCTCAGACAATGTGCATTTTGCAGCTGTTTCACAAAGGGAGAAAGGGGACAAGGCAAGGGAAGCAAGAGTCCTTTTCCTGGGTTAGGAAAGCATATGTGGAGGAGATACATGTCTACAGCAAGAGCCTGTTACTAACTCACATGGTGACACACTGGAATTGTGTCATATTAACTCACCCTGTTCTTCTATAACTCACCAGGTCTGAATGTGTCCCAAGAAAGGTCAATAAAATAAAATAAAATAAAATAAAATAAAATAAAATAAAATAAAATAAAATAAAACAATCCCTTTAGGGCCCCTCCCGCTCAGGATATTCCATGATTCCATGATTTCCTGACCCAAAGCTCTCCTGTACCCCAGGCACTCAGGACACAGCCTCTGTTATTTGTTATTTCAAAATTCCCTTTCTCATTACAAACTCTTTTCCATTTGCTGTCCTCAGCCTTCTAAAACCTGGGAGTTCTAAAACCTCCCAAAAGCTGAGACTCCTCACTGAGGTTATGGAATTTCAGTGTCCAGGGAGAGCTCAGAGCACATGGAGGTGCTCAGAAATGAGAGCTGAGCTCACCCAGGGCTGGGCTGGGCATTGCTCCCAGCAGGACCTGCGGGAAAACTGCAGGAAAACTGCAGGAAAACTGCACCTGGGGCTGCTTTTCCTTCCAAACCAGAGTTATACACCCCAAAATTCACACCCCAAAATCCAGCTCCACGTAGGAGAAATGCTGGAGTGCTGCAGGCCAGAAAAGCACGAAAGCAGTTTTAATTCTGCCTTTCAGTAATGATGAGGAATAACATGTTATTGTCAGGCGGCTTCTCAGATCACACACAGGCAGGTTTGAAAGTTTTTTTGATCTTCTCCTTATTTTTCTCCCCATCCTTAAACTTGGTGCTCCTTCCTCCACGCGAAGAATTCTTTGAACTGCTTGAATAGGACAGGCCATGCCCTCCTCCTCTGATGCCAGCGAAAAACATCACCCCGAGGTTCAGCCCCTCTCTGATTGCCTTCCCAATGACCTGCAAAACTGTTGCTCCAGGCATCTTCCATTTCTCCCCCACTCAGGCTGGAAAATAAGAAAATAAACCATCAAAGGAAGAGAGAAGAAGATGAACACAAATGATCCACAGGGAGAGTCACCCGAAAGCAGACAGGAGGTGAGACCCCAACACAAGAATTCTCTTACCTGCATGTATTTTCCTTCAGCTCCTCAGCCAGAGGAAGTTTATCAATTCCCAGAAAACTTCTGAGCTGTTTGGGCACAAATCCTGGGGGAAAAGATGGCACAGAAAGCCAAACCAATCCTGGGCTGCATCCACAGCAGCGTGGGCAGCAGGGCCAGGGAGGGAATTCTCTCTCTGCTGGGACCCCACAGTGCCCAGCTCTGGTGTCCCCAGCAGAAGTGTTGGACACCAGGAAAGTCAAAAAGCTTTGCCTGATCTTTTGGGGAGGAGATTCACCCCCAAAGCCCCACGAGAAGGCTTGGCCTGGGAACTAAGCCCATGGGAACATCTCCTCCTACTTCTGGGTGAGCGGAAAACACCAAAGAAATGATGAGAATTGTTTAGTGCCCCACAGAAAAATGGGTTTGTGGTTTTAGGGTTTGCCTCATATACTATTATAGGGACAACATGGAGAATTCAGGGTGTCGATTCCTTCTTCTTCTTCTTCTTCTTCTTCTTCTTCTGTTTCTTCTTCCTTTCCTCTCTGCCCTCAGTTCCTATCATGTAGTGATTGGTAAAAAGAATCTAGTTTAGAAGGGACATGCTAAAAATATTGATATATATTGGATTTAAAAACAACACATAGAACTTTCTTATTTGATGATAAACACTCTATAATCTCTGTACCCCAAGCCTCTGTGGCCATTGTGCACCTGGAAGCAGCAGAGAGGCTGTTCCTGAACCTTTGATAAGATATCATAAACAACCTGAAGAAGCAAAGAAGTCTTTTTGTTATTTTTCCCTGACATGAGAGATTGAGAAGAAAAAGCCTCCTGGGCACAGACCAACTCCGTGGGACCCAGAGAGGTCCCACAAGAAGGAGGAGAAGGAATTGTTTGAACAATTCCAGAGGACACCTGGAAGTTGATAAAGGGAGTGGAGCCAGGCTGGAAAAGCTGGGAATGTTCAGCCTGGGGAGGAGGAGGTTGAGTGGAGACCTCAGAGCTTCCAGGGAAGCTGCAAAGGGATCCTTCACCAGGATTTGGGGTGGCAGGACAAGGGGGATGAGTTCAGACTGGAAAAGGGAAGTTCAGGTATGGAAGGAAAGCTGAGTTTTTCACCTGGAGGGGTGTTCGTCCTGCTCCTTGGGAATTCTGTGCTTAAATAAACCAACTTCTTATTTATCAAAGGGAAATCCACTTTTCTCTTCCTTTCCCTAAACGCCACACGTCTTCTCCGAGTGCCAAATTAATTGTATGGGCGTTTAGCATTAAATATGTTAATTGGTTTATGATTTTAAATTAATTAAAGAGTGGTCTGCTGGGAAATTTAGCATCTCCTGTCAAACCGCTTTGTAGTTTGTGGTGAGTCCAAAATCAAAATATCCAATCCTTCTTCAACTTTCTGTGCAGTTAAAACTCATTAAATTGTATTAATTCCTTTATTTTTAATTTAGCCATAGATTGACTTCTTTTTTTTCCCCTCAATAATTGGCTGCAGCTGTTTGGTGCCTTTGCCACCAGAACCAAGGATAAATTTGTGTTATTAGTGAGGAATTCTTTGTCCTGCTAAATCTGTCACCTCTTTTTTGTCAGGATGGAGTTTGAGCTGTGGGTTTCCACCTAAATCCGTGTCTTTGAGCCCCTCCAGCATTCCTTTGGGAGAGAGAAGTGTCCTCCATCCCCTCCTGCGGCAGATTTCTGAGGGGAGCTGCAGGGGTAAAGCTGAAATGAATTTTCTCTGCTGACTAAAAAGGAGATTCAATGACCTGAGGGGTGAAATATCAGGAGAGCTGATGGAGATGAGCTCATTCCTGAACCAATGGAGCAGCATTCCCATTAAACCAGAGACCTGGGATGGATCTGTCCACACATTTTTCTTAACAACTCACAAACAACACAGAACCTCGAGCTCCTTGTCTCATCTGAATGCAAATTAGGAAACAAAAACAAACAGTGAACCCAACTTGAATGGCAGAAATTCTGCTCGGAAAGGAACAACTCCCTGGCAGTGACCCAAGCAACACCCTGAGCCGTGGGAGGGTGGATGGAGCTCCTGTTGGGGTGATGTTGTTGGCCCTAGCTAGGGCCTGGTCCACAAAGACTCAGAGTCCATGGATTGAAGATCAGAAGGCTTTTATTTATAGATAGACATATAGATAGATATTATTAAAAAAGGAGATTGAGAGAGATCAAGGAGTTTCCCTCCAGCAGGTTCAGCTGCTGGGATCATGTCCATGTCTCTCTGTCTGTGTTCAGCACTAGAAAGAATTCACAACAAGAACAGAGAGGAGAACTTCCACTGGTCAAGGCAAACACCTTCCCAGAAACATTTCTCATATTTACGTTCTTTTCTCCTGGGAAGCTACAGAAAGTTCCCTTTAGAAATGGAGTTAACTATTAGAATTCAAGACAAGTTAAAAAGGAATTGCTCTCTCCAGCTTGTTGCTGTGTTCTCTCTGAGATCCACTGAGGAGTCAGCACCACATGCTCTCAGCTCAAAACTCTGCCCAAAAACCTGCACAGCCCAGGGCACTTCTTTTTCCCACCCAGGGTGGAGCCACCATCCCTGGAAGGGCTCACAAAATGTGTGGATGTGGCACTTGAGGAGAGGGTTTAGTGGTGAATGTGGTGGGGCTGGGCTGTGGTTGGACTCGATGATCCTAAAAGCCTTTTCCAGCCTTGAGGGTGGTGTGAGTCTGTCCCTGTGTGCTGCTTCCTGCTCCTCCCAGCTCCTGCTGGTGCTGCTGGTGCTGCCTTACTCTCTTTCCTCCTGCCTGTCCTAGCCCAGCTCCAGGGCAGGGCTGGCCTGGGGATCCTCTGGATGCAGCACAGAGCAGCCAAGCTCCTCTGCACCCAGAAAAAGTGGGAAAATGAGCTGCTCTTCAGATATTTCCCACAGGAGAAAACCTTCTTCTCCTTGCCCTGGTGAACAGCTGAGAGCTCTGCCAGCAGAGCAGCACTCCCCACCCAGGAGATTGGCTCTTCTGGCACAGAACAATTCTCCCTCACGGACGAGATAATGGAAAAACAATGAAAAAAGAAGAGTTCCCAAGTGGCAGCTTCCTTTATTGCCTGGTTTATTCTCTTCTCCCAAATCAGAGAGTGTGAGAAGCTCACAAAGATGGATTTAAACCAAAGCATGTGAGGCTCACAGACAACAGCAGTGCCCCATCCTTTGTCCAGAGTCTCCTCCTCCTCCTGCTGTGTTCCAGAACCAGGCTCAGAGGTGGCTCTGAGGCTGAGCTCCAGAGGGGATGAAACAGCACAGGATGGGAGGAGGAAGGATTTAGGATTTACTCCCTCCTGCAGAGCCCTGGTTTGGGCACAGGGTTGGTGTAGGGTGCCTTGAGCCCAAGCCTATCTCATCCCTGCCCTAAGCTGAGCCTGCTCAGAAGCTGTCAGGTCCTTGCAGGTCCCAGCCTGGTGCCCATCCCACCCAAAGGAGCTGTCAGTGCCTCCCACGTGGGCACAGCTCCTCTCTGGCCCTGTGAAGGTGGCCAGCACCCCAGGGAGGGGGGGATGGCTTTTCATCTCCTTGCCCTCAGCCCGACGAGGGACAGAACAGTGAATTCCAAGGCAGAGTGCACAGTTAATTCCCAGGGAAATTGTCTTTTCCCGTGGCCGGTTTTGTCTCCTGGCAGTGCACAGAGGCAGCTCCATTATCTGTTTGTGCCAGCACTTGTGGTGCTGAAATGTCTCTAATTAAAGGCTGTAGATGTGGGAGATCTTAATTACACACGAGTGAATGAAGCACTGAAGGAGATGTGAGGGTCCTTCCCTTCCCCTCGGAGCCAAGAGATCAAAGAGCAAACCCTCTCCTTGGAATCACATCAATGCCTGCTCCCTCCAGGGGCTGCTTTGTCACCAGCTTTTGCTGGGGTTGGTGCCAAACTTGCAATAAATCAAATAAAGAGGGATGGGGCTGGTGCTGCAGCAGGGAGAGCAGCTCAGGGGGAGCCCAGGGGTGAAACCTCGGTGGGTCAGGGGGGTTCAGCCTCTCCCTGCACAGGCACCTCTGGGACCTCCAGCAGCAGCTGCAGTGCCCAGCTTGCACCCAGCACCATGCAGGTGGCTGAGCTGAGTGGTTTCATTCTTTGGCTCCCAGTCTCACCTGCAGCTCTGCCCTGGTTCTGTCCCCCTGTGTTGGGCCCAAGGGACACCCCAAACCCTGTCACAGAGGCACCATCCCCTAAAAAGGTCCCGCACTCACAGCAAAGGTCTCACTGCCAGGTTCCTCCCAGCCCCGGGGAGAATCTCATGCCCATCCCGAGGGTTGTGGTCACTCTCCAGGAGAAGCTCATGCCCATCCCGAGGGTTGTGGTCACTCTCCACAGCCTGGCACAGCTGGAATGTGGAGGTTGGGGTGAGCAGGAGGAGAGATTTGGCCCTTGGGTTGTCCTTGCTCCATTGCTGCTGACCACGAGGGGTCAAACACATGCTGGGGTCTGCCCCTGCCTGTCCCCAAACACATCTGGGCAGATGTGCTCTCCAAGGACCTGATTTGGGGTCTTGCCTTGTCCCCTCAATCAGTGCGACAGGACAAAGGGTCTGGTTTCAGGTGAGGCTGCCACGAGATGGAGAGAGGTTTCTGGAGGAACAGAGACCTTTGGGGTCTTTTCTGAGAGGATTTTTACCCCTGGTACAGCTGAGGAGGGAAGGAGACCCAGGATGCAAAAGCTGGAGGATCCCTCTGAGATGAGAGAACCAAAAGCATCCTCAGCCAACTCCACCACCAGGAACTTGTAACTGCAATGCTTTTAGGGCAGCTCAAACTGTGGTGCAGCAGCCAGGAGCAGAATGTGACAGGTTTGTGTGACAGCATCTCCAGAGCTCCGTGGCTCTGCACAGCCCAGGAACATCACAGTCCCTCCAGAGCAACCTGGCCAGACAAAACCAGTTAAATATCACCAGGCTGCTTTTCCTGCAGGAAGCTCAGAGTGGCCCTGAGAGGGTCTCCAACTGCTGCTTCCTGCATTTCATTTCCAGACAAACGCAGGAGTTTGGGATTATCCCTGTGCTGAGTCTTACCTGGAGATGTGTCCAGGGCAGTTGATGGCTTGAGGGAAGTTTGAGTGAAAACAGCACCTGGAATCTGCCTCTTGTTGATGCCAACATTCCTGTCAGCCAAAGGCAGGGTGAACCAGATTTCAAAAGCATTTAAGAGACTTTTCAGCTTTTTGGGATGTGCTTACACAGGGGAAAGCACTCAGGCCACAAAACCTCTCTGGAATTTGAAGGAATAACACGAGGAAGGTGTAATTCAAGCACTTTGGGAAGTCTCAGCTCAGCTCCCTCCATCTCCAGAGAAGGAGAAGATGCTCCAGTGCCAGCCCTGCCCTCCATGAGAGAGGAAATCAGCAGCCAAGGTCACTCATTCCTCAGCTTTGCTGCATCCCTGGCCAGGTGCCACCCCAGTGTCCCCAAGTGGTGCTGCTGGACAAGTGTCCTTGGCGAGAGGGGGAGCACACTTGGCTTGCCAGGGGGAATCCACTGGGAATGGGAAGTACTGGGGAGCTCTGGGGGCAGGGAAGGAATCAGGACAAGCTCCACGTGAATGTTTAACTGCTCTGATTGCAGTTCCTGGGATTTCCGCAGTGGGCACAGGAACAACTCGGACCTCACCAGGTCTGACATTCAAGCACAACGAGCACTCCTCATTCCTTCCACCTGGAAAAGGGAAGGGAAGGGAGGGCACAAATCCTCCTGGGCTGCTGGGATTTCCATCTCCACTTACTGAGGGTGAGGCTGGCTCCTGGCAGAGGCACAGACCCCTCCACTCCCTCCTGGCAGCAGCCCCACCAGGATGGGCCCAGGGATGGGCAGGGCATGGCCACGGAGGTCAGACCATGCCCAAAATCAAGGCATGGCATTGCCAGTGCCCAGCTCAGCCTGCTCAAGCTCCCAGGAACTCCTCAGGACCCTCCCCATGCCCTGCACTGCGTTTTCCATCTCCTGCAGAGCTCCCAGGCCTGGATTTGGAGCGGCAGCACCTTCCCGGGATGCAGGGAGTGAGTGGAGCTGCTCAGCCTCTCCCTGCAATGCTCTCATCTTTCAGAACAAATAACAGCCACCCCTATTTCCCCAGAGTCTGGATAAGCTTTCCCTCTTCATGGCATTACTGTTTCCTCATGGAGCAATTTCTCCCCTGCCTCAGCTCCTTTTTGCAGTGGCTGAAGTTGTTTTGATGAAATGAAAAATGCTGGATATTCCCAGCGAGGCTCAGGGCTCCTGGATCATCCAAAGCCCCTGCAAGGAGCTGGGGAGGGCACTGGGAGCTGGTGCAGGGAGCAGGGTTACACTGAACATCCATCCCTGCGCTTCATTAGCTCATGGCCATAAATTCCGTGCCTCAGCTCTCTGTTTTATTGCCATCCAGCATTATGGACTCTTTCCAAGCTGAAGCCGTGATGTTGGGAATAATCTGGCCAGCAAGCAATAAAGCAAGGTGCTTTTAAAAAATTTACTCCGTTGCTTCCAACCCAACAGAGGCAAGTTTTGCTGGAATAATTCCGGGGAAGCAGGGGCTGGGAAGTGATGTGTCAGCTCGGGGTGCTGGGGAGGTTTCGGGGCACGTTCAGGCTCCACATTTCCTCTCGTGAGATGCGAAGAGGCAGAACATCTGTTACCATAGTTACCTGAACACTCCATAATCATCAATAGGTTCGTCCTCCCGACACAGCACCGCGGTCAGGGATTGATGCCACCTCTGTTTTATGGAGAGAAAGCTCAGGCAGAGAGTCCAAGGACACTCGGGAGCCAGGAGGCAAAGGCAGGAGCTGAAGTGCAGCTGGAGGGCTTTGGTGGGCTCTAAACAAAGGCACCATTCCCTAAAAAGGTCCCACACTCACAGCAAAGGTCCCACTGCCAGGTTCCTCCCAGCCTGAAGTGCAGCTGGAGGGCTTTGGAGGGCTCTAAACAGGTCCCTAAACAGGTCCCTTTTTTTCCCTAGAAAGGTCCCACACTCACAGCAAAGGTCCCACTGCCAGGTTCCTCCCGGCCTGAAATGCAGCTGGAGGGCTTTGGAGGGCTCTAAACAGAACCCAGAGCTGAAGTGCATCTGGAGGGCTTTGGAGGGCTCCAAACAGAGCCCTGAGCTCCTGGCTCTGGCCTGGTGCCCTCTCATTCATGGCTTTTCCTGCTCCCAACCCCTCCAGGGCCTGCCCAGCCCTGGCAGTGCCCAGGGCCAGGTTGGATGGAGCTGTTGGACAGTGGGAGCTGTCCCTGCCATGGGCAGGTGTGGCCCTGGATGGGCTTTGGGGTCCCTTCCCGCCCCAAACCCTTCTGGGATTCTGTGAAAATTGAGCAACCCTCACTCCCCAGATCCCTGCAGGGTTTAGGTCTGTGCCAGGGGGGTGGCACTGGACAACCTCTAAGGTCTCTCCCGACCAAAACCATTCCATGGTTTGGTGATTCCCTGGTGCTTAACTTGGCCCTTCTTTGATGCTGGGAATGAGTTCCCATTTCCCATCCCGCTTGGGACATCCTCTGTGCTCCCTGTTCCAGCCAAGAACGAGTCCCTGCCCTGCCCAGGACGGGGCACAGGCAGCTGGAGGCCTCCAGGGAGGGATTTTTCTCCCCAAATCCATCTCTGAGCTCCGTCTGGGAAAGTCGCACAGAGCACCTCATAAATCACATTTTAAATATTCCTGGCTGTGCCATCTACAGGGGTCAAGGGAAAGGCTACCAAAGCATTAGCTCTGTCAAGAGCAAATATCACCACCACTAAATCATATTTGTCTTGAGGTTTCTAAAAAAAAAATAAAAAGGAAAAAAAAAAACCCCAATCTTATTTTTGTTGTTGTCTCACCTGCACTTTTTACAGCAAAACAAGCTAAATTTTGCCATCCAGAAGATAAATTGAGCTCAAAGCCTACTGCAAAGTTCAGCCTGGAGAGGTCTATTTGCCATAAAATTCTGTTCCTTAGTGGAAGTGGTGAATATTTCTTCTTAGCTCAGATTAATGCATCAAGGTAAAAATCCTGTTTAGCACACACACGCAGAATTTTCTTACAGATAATATTTATTCAGGTTTCCAAATTGCTTTCTCAGATAAAAAAATGAATATAATGCTAAATACTATAATATACTAATACTGTAGATACGAATATCTTATATAATTATTGTANAAAATAAAAATAAAAATAAAAAAAAATAAAATAAAAATAAAATAAAAATAAAATAATTGTATTTATTATTTTATTTTTATTTTTTCAGAAATGAGAGCCACTTGTGATGAGGTGCAGGCCTGGCAGGTGCTGACCAAAGCAGAGTGAAGAACTCTCCAGGAGCTCTTTGGCTAAGCTCCATCCCCTCCCTGTGCTCCTCATCCCCTCCATTCCCATGCCCTTGGCGAACGAGGGATGCTGTAAACACAGAGCAGCATGGAATAAGGTGGGAAGAGCCAGGATGAGTTACTGGGATCTACAAAAGAGGCCATAAAAAAGGTTATAAAAACCCCCCAGCACTGACACACGAGCTGGACGCTGGGTGTTGCTGCTCCGTCAAATTGGCAGCTGGAAAACATGAAATAAATGGGAAAAAAATTCATCCAGCCTGTCCCTCTCTGGGATTTATTGCCCCTGGGAAGGGCAGCCTGAGCTGGAGCTGGGAGCAGAGAGGGACACAGCAGACGGGACCTTTTCCCTTTTCTTTTCCCTTTTCTTTTCCCTTCTCCTTCTTCCCTTCTCCCTCTTCCCTTCTCCCTTCTCCCTCTTCCCTTTTCCTTCTTCCCTTCTCCCTCTTCCCTCTTCCCTTCTCCCTCTTCCCTCTTCCCTTTTCTCTTCTCCCTCTTCCCTTCTCCCTCTTCCCTCTTCCCTTCTCCCTCTTCCCTCTTCCCTTTTCTCTTTTCCCTCTTCCCTTCTCCCTTTTCCCTCTTCCCTTCTCCCTCTTCCCTTCTCCCTTTTTTCCCTTCTCCCTTTTTTCCCTTCTCCCTTCTCCCTTTTCCCCTTCACACGAGGTTTTCCAGGGAAGCAAACCCTGGGAACAGCGAGGTGATGCCAGCAGCAAGGAGGGGACAGAGGCTGAAGGTGCAGCAGCACCTTTATGTACCTGCCAGGACCTGGCCCGAGGGGGCTGCACAGGTTCGGGGGGCTCCTCCTGGCCCCCGGGACGCTCCCGTTTGCTCCCCGCGCCGCCGCTTCCCTCGCCGAGCAGTCGATTTAAATAAGAACATCTATCTTCTGAATTGTGTGTATCAAACAATCAATCACGGGGAGGCTGCAAACCTCCCCAAATCTGTAATTATGGTGTCACAGCTGATTGTGATGAAAGTGGAGCTGTCAGGGAGGCATTTGGGAGACAAACACACTGCTCCCAGCAGCTCTCCCAGGAGTGCTCGGCAAAGCTCTGCTGCCATATGGGGCCATGATTAATAGCCCAGCCTATATGTAAATATTTAGCTGTTTAGGAAGCAACAGGATCCAATTACCTCTCATCCCATCCCTCTCCTCGTGACAGAGCACAAAGCAGAATTTCTGCTCGGTTTTTTCTTTTTTCTTTTTTTTTTCCCTTGGAAAAGAGATAAAACAAATACCCCGAATGAGTCATATTCCAGTGGTGATATTAAAGACATCCTTCTCTGCAGCGCTCAGCTGGGCCAGGCAGCTGAACCTGGGATCTGCTCACTCCTGTAGTGTCCCTGTGCGAGGAGAGGGACACTGGCACCTGCTGCTGGTGTGGCTGTCACCGTGAGAGCTGAGCTCTGGCTGCTCCATCACCCGAGCTGAGCGAAGCAAAGCTTCTAGCAACAGCCCCAGGGGTTCAGGATGGTCCTTCAGGCTCGTGGGTGCTGGGGGGGGGAGAGCAGCCAGAGCACCTCACAGTCCCCAGTGTTGCCTTTTCTTGGTCTTAAAATTAAAACCAAAACATGGTTTATGGGGAAAAGGGGTTTTTANTCCTGGTTTAACGGTGCTGTTAACGAGCCTCTCATTAGGAGATCTTTAATAAATATGTTAATTTTGCAAGGCCTATAATTGTGTGTATTTCGGTGTACATGCATTTTCAGAGCATTCCACCTGAACAAAGTGCTGCACCCCAAGATCCTGAAATAAATACTGAGATAAAAACCCCCCTTTTCCCCATAAATTTTGGTTTTAATTTTAAGACCAGAGAAAGGCATCAAGGGGAGGTGATGTCCCTGCAGCCTGGCACACGAAATCCCAGCCTGTCACCCTCGGGAGCGAGGGTGTGACAGAAATCCTGCCCCAGGAAAGGTAAATCCTTCCTGGAAAAGGTAAAACTTCTGCGTCCAAGCCTGCAGGGCTGCAGAGGGAGAAGCAGAAGGTGGAGATGTCATCAGACTATTAATAGCCACGGGCAGGGAACAGCCGCTGCACAAGGATTTGACAAAATCAGCATTTCCTGAACCGAGGCCTCCTGCTACTCCTTGGAAGGGAGCATCAGGAGTGCTGGCAAAGGGCCCTGCTCCTGCTGGCACAGGAATTGTCACTGGAGCTGTGGTTTCAAACAGGAGGGGCCAGCAGGTCCTGTCCTGGGCTGTGGCAGCCAGGTGGGGCCCAAGGAGCTCAGGCCCAGCATGGCTGGGGCCACCCCAGAGAGGAAATCTCCTTGGAGAAAGCCTTCCAGGGGGTCATTGGCGTTCCCTGGGCTGCTGGGGTGCTAATTAGCAAGGCATATAATTGTGCGTATATCTGCCTATTGAAATGAATAAAACCATAAACCCTGTCCTGAAAAGGGCTGCAGTGAGTAAAACTCACCAGCACCATGCCATGGCCTCAAAGTTGTGCCAGGGAAGGTTCAGTTTGGATATTGGGAGAAAAATCTTCATGGAAAGGGATTTAAAGTGCTGGAACAGTGTCCAGGGCAGTGGTGGAGTCGCCATCCTTGGAAGTGTCCAGAAAACCTGTGGATGGATCTCAGGCACTTGAGGACGTGGATCCGTGGTGAACATGATTGGACTTGATCTGAAAGGTCTTTTCCAACCGGAAGGATTCTGTGATTCCGTGAGTGACTTTTTTTTGGGCGAAGTAATTGGAGACTTCTGTCCCAGGCACATCTAAGCAAGGCCTGAGCTTCCCTAGGATGCAAATGAGGAGAGAGGGTCGGTGTGTGTTAATTATCTCCGTCACAGGGAACGGCTCAGGCTGATGTTCCTCCCCTCTGCGCCTGTTTGCATTCCCAGCTTTTCTCATGGATCCCCTGAGCCAACCCCAACTCCATCAATTTTAACAGAGCAAAACCATCTAGAGTGTGAGTTATTCCTGAAGATAAGTGACTCCAAGTTGGACTCTCTGCTCCAAGGCATTCTCCTGATAAATAAGCAACACCAGCATGGCAGCTTTATTGCAGCCTCCCAAGGAAGGGAAATGCAGAACGTTTTCCCAGATCCCCATAATTCAAAAATAGCCTGTCCAAACCCACACTAACCCTTGGAGACAAAGCTCTCTGCTCTGGGCTGAGCCCAGACCTGAAATATAAGATGCAGGTTGGAGCTGTCGTAGGAAATTTAGAGGAATGATGCATTTAAAATTAACTTGCAGTGGGTTCTTCTGCCCCCAACAAGAGCAGTGACAAGGCTGTGGAGCACTTTGGGGTCACCTGAGGAGGGGCAGGACCACAGAGCTGGGACATTGTTGTACTGCAGGCAGAGCCAGGGGGAATTCACCTTCGTTCAGCAGCCACCAGGCTCCTGCCTCCTCAGATCAAACTCTGCTTGAGCCATGTATTCCTTTTCTCCCCTGGAATGAGCTCAAAAACCAAAGGTATTTCAAATAAGGAAAACGCAGAGGAATTACGACATAAAAATAAAAAGGAGGAAATGTGTGAACGGCAGCAGAGACCAGTCCAAGCTTCTCCCATCGTGCAGGGGAGTGAATCCGAGCTCTGTGTGACCCCCAGGCACACTTCTGTGGTTATTCCCATGGGATCAGGTGTCATTCCAGCCTCTCCTATTCCAGCCTTTATTGTCCCTCAACCCTGCCGAGACCTCACTGCTCCTGAGCTGCTCTGGGGGGCCTGGAGGCGCTGGGACAGATGGACAAAGTGGTGACACCAAAGGAGGGACACGAGGGGGGTAAAGGGTCTGGAGGGGTCCTGTGAGGAGTGGCTGAGGCACCTCCAGTGCTGGGGACAGCTCTGGGACACTCAGGACAAGAAGGATACTGAGGGGCTGGAGTGTGTCCAGGGAAGGGAATGGAGCTGGGAAGGGGCTGGAGAATTCCTGAGGGAGCTGGGAAAGGCTCAGGCTGGAGAAAAGGAGGCTCAGGGGGGACCTTGTGGCTCTGCACAAGTCCCTGACAGGAGGGGGCAGCCGGGGGGGGTCAGGCTCTGCTGGCAGGGAACAGGGACAGGAGGAGAGGGAACAGCCTCAGGCTGGGCCAGGGGAGGCTCAGGGTGGACAGCAGCAGGAATTTCCCCATGGAAAGGGAGGCTCAGGGATTGGAAATGCCCAGGGAGGTTTGGAGTGCCCATCCCTGGAGGTGTCCCAGGAATTCCTGGAGGTGGCACTCAGGGCTCGGGGCTGGGGACAAGGTGGAACAGCTTGGACTCGATGATCTGGGAGGGCTTTTCCAACCTCAGGGATTTTGGGATTCCTGGGAACAGGCAAATGACTCAGTGTGGGACAGCAGGGAAGGTCAATCACCTCTGGTTTATCCGAGGGGATGCAGGACTTGTGTTTTCTCCTAAGATATTCTCTCCGAGAAAAAAAACACCGAATCAGGCAGGATCACACATAAAGAAACAGTGATGACAAGCAGAAAATTGCAAAGCTTTGGAAAGTTATGGCCAGCTAGAAACCATCCAGCACAGAAGTCTTTAGGTGACCTAACCCAGCTGCTGCTAATGTTCCAGCAGTAATGAACAGGAGCCACTTCCCTGCTCCTCTCCTTCGGGACCCTCCCCTGAAACACTGGTTGGTACCTGAATTGTGTCGTTTCTAGCAAAGTTGTTGTCTGTTATCACAAACACAGGGACATTATTACAGAACTCACCCTGCAGCGAGATATGAATCAGAGTTAACCTCAGCACACAGCAAATATTTACTTTAGAAAAGGCAAAGATATTATTTCATAAATCAAAAATTGTTCCCTTGGCCCTGGGAGGGAGCAGGGTTGTGGTTATGAGGCACAGCCTAGGATGCCAAAGGAGCTGAATCCGGGGGTGCCCTGTGGGCTCCCAGCACGGCTGTGCCCGAGGGCCTGGGTGGGAACCCCAGGAGCCACCCACCAGTGCCGTGGGGTGACAGAGGAGAGGTGACAGAGGAGAGGTGACAGGAGAGGTGACAGGAGAGGGGTGACAGAGGAGGGGTGACAGAGGAGAGGTGACAGAGGAACAGTGACAGAGGAAAGGTGACAGAGGAGAGGTGACAGAGGAACAGTGACAGAGGAGAGGTGACAGAGGAGTGTTGCTCACCGAGAGGCTGAATTGCTGTGGGAATGGCATCAGGCAGCTCCGAGGTGGTGCTGAATGAGTTATGAGTTGCCTCTCCCGTGAGCTGAGGCTTCCAAACGTGAGACACCCTCGGATTCCTGCTCCAGGCCCTTCCCTGGGTGTGCCTGGGCAGCCTGGGCAGAGTGGCTTTCTGTCCTCACCCTCGTGTGCCCTGTGCCACTCACGTGGATATCAGACCCACAGGGACAGCCAGACCCTTCCTGCCTGGCCTGNAGGAGAGGTGACAGAGGAACAGTGACAGAGGAGAGGTGACAGAGGAGTGTTGCTCACCGAGAGGCTGAATCGCTGTGGGAATGGCATCAGGCGGCTCCGAGGTGGATCTGAATGAGTTTTGAGTTGCCTCTCCTGTGAGCTGGGGCTTCCAAACGTGAGACACCCTTGGATTCCTGCTCCAGGCCCTTCCCTGGGCGTGCCTGGGCAGCAGAAGGGGCAGAGAGTGTCTTTCTGTCCTCACCCTCGTGTGCCCTGTGCCACTCACGTGGATATCAGACCCACAGGGACAGCCAGACCCTTCCTGCCTGGCCTGAGAGCTTCCCGAGGGAAAACCTGTCCCTTCCCATGGGAATGGCCCCTCAGGACCCAGCACCCTCAGAGGGGAGACAAACACCAGAGCCAGTTCTGTCACAAATTATTCCTTCTTGGTTTGGGGCTATAAAAACCAGGCTATTAATGCTCTTTTCACCTGTTTGGTGCCAGTCTAAAGGACTGTTATTGTATCTCCCAGGGTGTTTTTTCCTGATGGAACAGTTCCCTTCAGTTCCATCTTCCCCCTGTGGAGATCACAGTGCACTTTGGAACATCCTTCTTGCTGTTCCCTCTGTTTTTCCAGTTCTGCACCTGATTCTGCTGAAAGTTTTTGGATAATCCATTGCTTCAATCAAGTCATCCTCCTGCAAAAGCTCTGTTCCTCCTTTAAAGAGCCCTAATGGGTGTGCAAGGCAGCCCCTGCCCTGATAAATGCCATGCCCAATCCCTTCTTTGTATCATATTTATCCCTGAGCCTGCCACTTCCAAACCCCAGCGAGGATTTCCGAGTGCTCGTTCCATTAATTTGAGACTGTTCCTCCAATTCTCAGCCCATAAAGAAAAGTTCCGCTGGCAGAATTCTCCTCAGTTCCTCCCCAGAAGACATCAGTGCGAAGAATTCATCTGGATTTTCTGCTCCAGCCTTATCTTCCTTGAGCTTTTCCTTTCATGCCTCGCTCATTTTGCGGCCTCGGAGACTCTCTGGCAGTGCTCCTGCTGCTGCTGCTGTGTTTCAGGAGGATTTGTTGGTATTTCTTGTGCAGTTAGCAAGTTGTTCCTAGAAATATTTCTTGGCCTGTCTTACGATGATTTCCCAAGGATCTTGCCAGAGCTGATGTTTTTCTCATTTCCCCTTTCAGACACAGCACACAAGTGAGGGCTTGCAGGAAGTCAGTGCTGTGTGGCAAGAGTTGCAGGACAGGAATGTGATCCTGGAGGATCCCTCCAAACCTGGGTGGGAGGTGGGACCTGCCAGAGGTGTCACCAGCTGTCCCCGTGTCACTGTGGGGAGAGAATCCAGGCTGGAATTCACTGACACACAAATCAACACCCACGGAGTGATTTATTGCCCTTATAGATGGAATCAGATCAGTGCCACCCTGGGAATGCTGATGTCCCTTGTGTGAGCCCAAAAGGGATCAAAGCACCAAGGTCAGAGATTCCCCTGATGCCTTAAATGGCTCCCTNCAGACACAGCACACAAGTGAGGGCTTGCAGGAAGTCAGTGCTGTGTGGCAAGAGTTGCAGGACAGGAATATGATTCTGGAGGATCCTCCCAAACCTGGATGGGAGGTGGGACCTGCCAGAGCTGTCCCCAGCTGTCCTCGTGGCACTGTGGGGATGTGGGTGAGCAGAGCACCGGCACAGGAGAGAATCCAGGCTGGAATTCACTGACACACAAATCAACACCCACGGAGTGATTTATTGCCCTTATAGATGGAATCAGATCAGTGCCACCCTGGGAATGCTGATGTCCCTTGTGTGAGCCCAAAAGGGATCAAAGCACCAAGGTCAGAGATTCCCCTGATGCCTTAAATGGCTCCCTAGAAACAGAGAGCAGACAGGAATAAAGGAATAAAGGAATAAAGGAATAAAGGAATAAAGGAATAAAGGAATAAAGGAATAAAGGAATAAAGGAATAAAGGAATAAAGGAATAAAGGAATAAAGGAATAAAGGAATAAAGGAATAAAGGAATAAAGGAATAAAGGAATAAAGGAATAAAGGAATAAAGGAATAAAGGAATAAAGGAATAAAGGAATAAAGGAATAAAGGAATAAAGGAATAAAGGAATAAAGGAATAAAGGAATAAAGGAATAAAGGAATAAAGGAATAAAGGAATAAAGGAATAAAGGAATAAAGGAATAAAGGAATAAAGGAATAAAGGAATAAAGGAATAAAGGAATAAAGGAATAAAGGAATAAAGGAATAAAGGAATAAAGGAATAAAGGAATAAAGGAATAAAGGAATAAAGGAATAAAGGAATAAAGGAATAAAGGAATAAAGGAATAAAGGAATAAAGGAATAAAGGAATAAAGGAATAAAGGAATAAAGGAATAAAGGAATAAAGGAATAAAGGAATAAAGGAATAAAGGAATAAAGGAATAAAGGAATAAAGGAATAAAGGAATAAAGGAGGGATTGATTGGAAAGGCCTTCAGAGGTCACACTCTGGGCTCCAGAGGCTCCTGCCTCAGTGCATCCCAAAATGGACAATGCCAGCTCCCGAGTTCTTCCCACTTTGATATCAGCATCAATTGCCCAAGCAGAAGCCAGGCAAGGATGGAATTTGCCCAAGCTTGCCCCCCTCTCCCCAAGATGAAGGTTTGCAGTTGTTGGGCCCAGGAGGGTCTGGGTGTCCTTGGAGAGCGAGCTGGAGAGGCTTTGTTCAGTCCCCCTGAATCTCAGGGCTGTTCCCAGCCTCCCTCCGTTTCCCATGGCTCAGAGACAGGAAATTTGAAATACTTTCACAGCCATTTGCAGGTAATTTGGTGAAGCCTCTCCAGGTAATTGGCACCAGGGGCACTCCCAGCACTCCAGGGCTACCTGGGCTCTGCCTGGCACCCCGCGGGCACAGAGCCCTGACACCATTAAGCGGCCGAGACAATTTAAAATTAAGAGAAAATAAATGTAATTAGTCATTACAGTTTATTAGCGGCTCATATCCTTCGGCAGATCCTGTCTTTATTCGGTGTTTAATGGGATTAATAACTCCTTAAGCAGGCGTGTGACAGCCAGGAGCAGTGAGAGTCCACAGCTGGGACACAAATGTTCTCTTGCTCCTGCATTTTCCCCCTTTTTTTTAAAAGAGGGACATTTTTTCAGGCCTCTTGTGGACCATTTTCTGATTTATTGACAGAGGAAATTGATGAGTTATTGGGACAGGAAGCAGATATTGGCTTGGTCTGTGCTGGAAACCTTCGGGAGCCTGAGGCAGGTTCAGCATGCTCAGAGCCAGCACCTGCTCCGGGGGCTGAGTTCCATCCCCACCCTCACCTGCACTGCTGCTCGGAGCTGCTTTAATTGATTGAGTGCTTAATGAAGCTCTGCACTGCCACCTCCCACTGCCCCGAGCTGCTCTGCCACGCGGGCTCTGTGTGATCTGTCAGGGTCGCTTTGGAGGGACATCACTCACCAGAGGAGGAGGAATGGGAGGGTGAGAAGGAGCTGTGAGGTGGAAAGGAACGATGCAGGATCCTGTTCCAGCCAGCCCCAGCTCAGATCCAGGTCCTGAGCCCCAGCCTGGGCTGGAGGGGAGGTTGTCGGCAGGGGCTGCACAGCCCAGCTGCTCCAGGGGGCACATCTGGAGCTCAGAGGGCACATCTGGAGCTCAGAGCCAGGCTTGGGGCACCTGAGCCTCTGGGCTGCAGTGCCAGCCTGCTATGATTTATTGGAATCACTAAATCACTGCCAGGGATTTATTGGAAAAAATTCCATCTTCTTCCTCGGTGTTTCAGTGGGAGGTGAATGCCCAGAGGGGGGAATTGGAACTGGATGAGCTTTAAAGTCCCTTCCAACACAAACCATTCCATGATTCCATGGTTCTGTGATTCCATGACACTCATGTCTGTGTCTGAGGCACTGTGTAGATCAATTCCTGGAGTGCTCCAGCTTTGGGCTTGGCTGAAGCTGAGGCCCAGGAATAAAATCTTCCAGCCCCAGCAGTGGCAGCTGAGGTGGATGTGGCAGCAAGAGCACATTCTTTTGGGAGCAGGGTGATTTCAGAACTCTTCAAACAGTAAATGAGGTGTCCTTCCAGGAAGAGATAACCAATAAAATTATAACATTTCCTAGAAGAGTGGGAAATGCAAATAATCTAGGCACTGCACACAGTGCAAGCAATCCACCTCCCCTCTGTGCTCTTCAGAGTCACGTGGAGATGTTTATTCACACCTGGTACTCCTGCAAAAACATTTTGTTCTGTTCTCCAGTTCCCTGTTGTTTGATTTTCCCACTTTCTGTGCCCCACCAAGACCCGACCTCAGCCACTGCCCTGGGCCATCAGGACGTGTCTGGCTGTGAGCTGTGCACACTCACACTCTGTTCATTTACAGGCTGCTCTGTGCCTCCAAATCCCGGGCTCTGAGCGGTGTTTTATACAATATTTATGTTTCTCTGAGACGTGAGAGGTCACTCAGCCTGACAGAACTGAAGCCTCTGCCTGTGGGAGGGGAGTTCTGCTGCAGCATCAGCAGAAAGTAAATGAGCTCCCAAATGAGAGTTCAGAGAGTTCTGGCTGTCATTTCCACACAGCTTTGGACTTGTGCTTGTGCCTTCTTCCTTCGAGGGAGGAAAAGTTGCTGCAAGTGCCTGCTCAGCACCAGGCTGATGCTGGAATGGAGCACCAGGAGGATCAGGGTTTGCTCTCTCAGAGTAGAAGAGGTGCTGCAGCCATGGTGAGCCCCTCCTGGCTGTTCCCGCTGATCCAAACAACTCAGGAACAAAACCCCTGCCCCAAGCAGCAGAGCAAAGGTGAACTCTCCATTTGCCACCTGGATGGTTCTCACAGCTCCCCTTCCTCTCCCTCTGCAGCAGCTCAAGCACCTGGGCTGGGGAATTCCTGCATTTCTTCAGCTCCATCCTCCCTGCCTGAGCAGGACCCTGAGCACAGAGAGGTTAAATGAGACCTCCAAGGTCACGGAAGAGGAAAGGTGCTGATTTCAGCTTCTCCTCCCCAGCACTCGCTGCCTTCGGGCTGCTCACAGGATGTTCAGTGAAGAAAGAGTCCTGAGCACCCCTGAGGAGCTCTGCTGGTAAAGCCCAGCTGTGTAGAAAGGCCAGATGAGATACAGGATAAACATTTGTGATCAGGAGGCACTTCGGAGCAAACCATCTGCTGGCCTGGAGTGGAGACTGATTCAGGGGTCACTGAGGGGCTCACCTCCCACGGGAGCTCTGTGCCTTTGCAGGAATCCCACCCTGAGCAGGACAGGAGCCGCAGGCTGGCAGACAGGACACAGCCTGGGCAGCTGGAGGAGCAGCAGGATGTCCCAGGGCATCCCAAATGGCAGGAGCTGCCTGTTCAGCTGGCTCAGCCCTACCTGCAGAGGGTTGGGGCACTGGCACCGACTCCTTCCGGAGCCGCTGGGATCCATCTGTGAGCTAGGCTGTGCTGAGCTGGGCTTTGCTGAGCTGGGCTGGCTGATCCCCTGCTCCAGCTGCTGCTGCAGGGCTTGGATCACTCAGACGCTGCCTGGGACACAGTTGATGCCTTAAATGGCTCCCTAGAAACAGAGAGCAGACAGGAATAAAGGAATAAAGGAATAAAGGAGGGATTGATTGGAAAGGCCTTCAGAGGGCACACTCTGGGCTCCAGAGGCTCCTGCCTCAGTGCATCCCAACATGGACAATGACAGCTCCCGAGTTCTTCCCACTTTGATATCAGCATCAATTGCCCAAGCAGAAGCCAGGCAAGGATGGAATTTGCCCAAGCTTGCCCCCCTCTCCCCAAGATGAAGGTTTGCAGTTGTTGGGCCCAGGAGGGTCTGGGTGTCCTTGGAGAGCGAGCTGGAGAGGCTTTGTTATGTCAGTGTGAGCATGAGAGAACAGCACTGAACGAGCTCCAGGGAACTGCAGAGTCACACTGGGCACTGCAGGGTTTGGAAAATATAAAAATTAAAACCATCAGGGTGACAGCCCTGGAGGGTGCCCAGCTGCAGCAGCTTCACTGCCTTCCCTGTGCACCTTGCTGGAGGAGTTCAGCCACACGGTTTGGACACTCAGTCTCCGGTGCTGTAGATGTTGGGAATGGCCAGGAGGACCAGAGGTCAGCTGGAAGATGATTCTTCCTGAGCTTCAAAGCCAAAGAAACTCAGTGATGCTTTCAGTTAAAAAGAAATTGGGAAAGGAAATCCTGGAAGCGAATGAGTTGCTCTGGTCTCTGACTGTAGAGAGCTTTTCAATGAAGAGGGGGAAGAGCACAACATTTTTCCCTCTTGACCACTTCCAGCCTTGTCCTGAAATCCCTGAGGTGCCACAAACGTGGAGCTGTGCTCCAGGGCTGGCACCACTCCAGAGCAGGTGGACATTTCCACCTAACCCCAGCTCCCAAAAGCACCTGAGCAATTTCCACACAATTTCTGCTGCCCAGGATATGGTTTTGTTCTATTTGTGCTAAAACCCAGAAGAACAATTTTTAGGGAAGATTCAGCACAAGGCTTGTTCACAGCCAGGAGGGAAAGAGGTAAGAAAATGATTCTTTTCCCCTGCAGGTTGTTGTCAGCTCCGTTTCAGAGGAACCAATCCAGGCACCTCTGTGGCTCCTTAAACAATTTCCACACCTATTCTGTGGCCTGCAGCATGGTGTTAACCTAAAGGTAGTGATGTGGGCAGGAGAAGTGGTTCCACATTTATCCAAGGAGTGAAAAAGGGCAGAATCACCTGGGATGCCCCTTGGAACAGCAAATGTGGCGTGAAGGAGCACACTCAGCTCTCACCGGGGGGTGAGGCAGGACAGAGACTCAGAGCAGAGCAGGAGTTACACAAATTTGAGCTAAATCCATCAGCAACAGCTCAGCGAGCACTCCGAGTGTGAATGGCACTGCAGGCGCACGTGGGAGGGACAGGAATTGGTGTTTTCTGTCACTTTTGGAGCAGTCTGGCCACGCTTGGGCTGCAGAGCTCGTGGGTCGGTGCCCAGCCTGCCCCAGGAGCTGCAAACAGCTCAGGGATGGCTCAGGGGTGCCCAGCCTGGAGTGTCCCTGGCAGAGCAGAAATGCCCTGAGCCTCCCTCCTGTGGGAATGGCAGCTCAGCAGGTGAGGGCTGGGGAGGAATCCAGGGCAGATCACAGGGAGTCACCCTCTGAGAGGAGCCCGAAAGGGGCAGGGTCACCTGGGACCAGTCCAAACTGGGCAGGGTGTCCCAGCTGGGCCCTTCCTGGCATCCTGAGCCCTGCACATGGCCAGGGCAGTGCCCACCCTCAGTGCTGGGCACCCCTCTCCAAGCTGGGCTTTACATTGTCCTTATGGAATTAATTCCAGCTTAGAGATTTTTATTTCTTTTTTTTTTTACCTTTTCCACAGTCTCAAGGTCATTTAAAGTCCTTTCAGATGCGAGGGACAGAGGAATCCTGTGTTCTACAGCCCAGCTCATGCACAGGGGATCCAGAAGAGCTCAGGGAAAGCCTCACAGATCAGCTGCCAGGGCCAGGACAAGTCCCAGCCGCTGCCCTGATCCTGCTCTGCTGCCCTGCTCTGCATCCCCCGCTGCTCCACTCATCTCTCCCATATTTCTTGAACTTGTTCGTGGAGATTTTATGACCAGGAGAGTTAAAAGTGCTGCCGCACCAGGGCAGGAATTATCTCTTGCCTTTGCACTCAGCCTCTGAAGGAAATTAAATGGGTTTTATCCAATTTGTTTCTGCCGACCAAGGCTGACCATTACTCACCTCCACGTATTTTCCAGGTACCACTTTCCTTAATTAATTTTCCAGGAATTAGGGCTGAGTTGCAGCATTCCAGGACACAGGACCTGCAGTGCTTCTCTCCCTGCTCCAGGTGTGAACTTCTCGTGCAGAAGGACCCGTGGGGAGCCTGAGGTGGCTGAGGGTGCTGTCCCTGTGCCCTGCTCTGTCCCCACGGGTGTCTCCACAGCTGGAGGGGTCCCACAGCGAGATTTCTGGCTGTACCCATGGGATTTCTCCCGAGGGGTGCCCCGTGGTCTCCTGGCTCTGCCACAGGTGTCACCCCGTGACCCAAACCCTGCTGGCACTGCCAGCTCTGCCCCCTCCCTCCAGCTCCCTCAAGCTGTTCCTCAGGTGGAAGCAAACCTGTCAAATCCTACTGGAAACCTCCTGGGAGGCCTTTGAAGTCTGCTCACATCCCAAGTGCTGCACAGCCTCGAAACTTCCGAGCTGATTTATGGAGCAGCCACTCACAGGCTGCTGGGGAGAGTGGGGAACCTTCCCTTTTCCCTTCCCTTTTCCCTTCCCTCTCTTCCCAGCACAGTGAGAGCAGTGCAGCTGCAGTCCAGGGGCTGCATCCAGAGGCTCACAGCTCCAGGAATCCTTGTTCCACTTCCCAAGGCTCTGGCCACGCTCCCAGACCTCCTCAGCTCCTTCTCCCTCCGTGTGGTTGGCTCCCCAGTGCTCCAGAAAATCTGCTCCTCATGGGGTCCCCAAGTCCCCAGCAAGGATGGAGAAAGTCCCACGGATTTTAAGTCTTGCAAATGTTCCCAGAAGCTGGAATTTCCCTGATTTCCCTTGCTCTGGAGACTTGTCTGTATTTTTTTACCCAATCCTGCCCCTTGACTGCATCTCCTCGCTGACACTGCTGGGTTTGCAGGGCTTATTTCCCATCAATAATGGATAAATGCTCCCCACTTCATTCCCCTGGAACACTTTTCTCCTTTGCCAGGGAAACAGCTGCACACCAGACCCTTGACAGAATTCCTTTTAACCTCATTTCAGGAGCTCTGCTCTTGTTTAACAATAAACCACACACTCCATTTGCTGTTGTTCTCTAAGCAACACTCCACGATTCAACTCAAATTTATTCCACCTCCCGCTGGAGCAAGCCAGCTACTCCCCAGCCTGTTTCCTTCTGAGCCTAAATGACAGATTAGCAAGGTTAAGCATTGTTTTAATTTCAAGCAAAACAGGAGAGAAGCCCTTGCAGAAGGAGCATGGTCAGGCTGCTGCTCTCATCTCCGACTTGGAGCTCTCATTTTTCTTCCATTCCCAGGAGTGAGTGAATATTGCACATAGGTAAAACCTTATGAAATGAAAGCTTTGTAAAATCATGGCTTAAACCTGTTACTCTGGCTGGAGAAGGACCGTGAGAAAAGCCCAGGAGAAGAAAAACAATTAGTTTTTACCCATGCAAATGTAATATCAACAAAAGCAAGAAAACTAAACAATAGAAGGAGAAAAAAACCAAAATATCTGCACCTGGTATTTATCTGAATGCCTGAATTCTTATGCTATAAGTAGCCAATGGTAGAATATTTTAGTTAATTACAGCCAATGAATCTACTGTAGTAATTTAGTATCCAATAACTACGTAACACAAATTATAACATCCAAAGTCTATAAAAAACCTGACTTTGTTTAATAAAAGCCTTTTTCCACATTGTCCAAAACACTGTCTGTGTGTGTGTTGTGTCTGCCCCAACAGCAGCAGGGGAACAGTTTTACAGGAGGGTTTTACACCAAAAAGGGCTCTGGAGAAGCAGCCTGAGGGGTGACAGAAAGCTCCGAGCTGAAGTGATGCTTTATTATTATTATTATTATTATTTTATAGGGGAGGGTGTCAGGGCAGTGCAGCCAAGCTCGGGAGGGTAAATCCTGCAGCCCTGAATTCCAGAGGAGCTGGGGGAGGCAGGGAAAGGTCTCAGAGGCTGTCAGGAGCTGTCCCACTCCCAGGGCAGGCAGATTCAGGGGCTCTGAACACATTTGTAGGCTCCCCACACATTTTTGGGATCTCCAGAGCCAAGGAGATCCTGCTCCATGTCAGGCCTGGGGTCAGGGCTGCTCCCGGGGTCTGTTCTGCTCCCTCTGCAGTTCCTGAAACACTTTGGCAATGTTTCTGTTTCCTGAACATTCCCATTTTCCCCCAAATAAAGATTTACAACCACGGAATTCCAGAATGGTTTGGGAAAGGACCTTAAAGCTCAGTTCCAGGGGCAGGAACTAATCCAGCCTGGCCTGGGACACTTCCACAGCCTCTGTGAGCACCAATTTCACATTTCAACATCGAAAATAAGAGCTCCAGGAAGAGAGAAAGAAGGGAACAAAAGAAAACCACCCCAAAAGCTGCTCAGGGAGTGGGAATTATTCCCTGCCTGTCCCAGAGGATGTGGGGACACCTCAGCCACCATTTGCACACTGAGGCATCAGGAAACTTCTCAAGCAAATATTTTTTTCCTTGTCCCAAACTCCCCAGAGGAAAACAGCTAAAGGACCTGCAGGGAGCTGCAGAGGGCTCTGATCTGCTGGAGAACATTCCCGAGGCTGAAAAGCAGATTTTGCAGTGCAAAACTTCCCTCAAAATGAGCAGGATCGTTAGGTTTATTTTTAATTCTGCATTTCTTTGAAGCTGCTTTTTTTTTTTTTTTAATCTTTTCATCCCCCATTTACTCTGCTAGCGGGGAGTGTTTCCATATTTTTCCCCCCTTTTGCCTTTTCCAAATCCAGGCTGTTTTGTGGTGGCAGAGTGACAAGAGAGCTTTGAAACTGCACAGTTCTGCCAGTCTACCAGCGCTGGCAAAATTTTGCAGGAAAAGAGAACAGTGGAAATAAAAATTGCAAAATAAAAAAGCAGGCGGGAGGGAAGAAGCATTTTTTGGTGCTTAAAAAGGTGAAAAACTCCTCTAAGAAAAAAATCCTCCAACGGGTGATTTGTAGGCTCTGGACATTGTGAAAGAAAAATCACCTGGATTGGTTTTCCTGAGAATATATTAATTTTTGACCAGTTTTCCTAATCTCTGAGGCACCCAGTGGGTCAGGAGATGCTCTTTTTTTTTTTGTCTGGGGGTTTCCAGCTGTCTCTGTGGTGAGCCTTTGACCGTTCTGAGTGCTGGGCTGAGGTTTGGATGATCCCTCAGGTTTTATCTTTTATATTTTCCAAACCCTGCAGTGCCCAGTGTGACTCTGCAGCTCCCTGGAGCTCGTTCAGTGCTGTTCTCTCATGCTCACACTGACATAACAAAGCCTCTCCAGCTCGCTCTCCAAGGACACCCAGACCCTCCTGGGCCCAACAACTGCAAACCTTCATCTTGGGGAGAGGGGGGCAAGCTTGGGCAAATTCCATCCTTGCCTGGCTTCTGCTTGGGCAATTGATGCTGATATCAAAGTGGGAAGAACTCGGGAGCTGTCATTGTCCATGTTGGGATGCACTGAGGCAGGAGCCTCTGGAGCCCAGAGTGTGACCTCTGAAGGCCTTTCCAATCAATCCCTCCTTTATTCCTTTATTCCTGCCTGGTCTCTGTTTCCAGGGAGCCATTTAGGGCACCAGAGACACCAGGACAGTCCTGCTCTGAGGGATTTTTGTGGTCAGGATGGTGGCAGAGCTGGGCAGAAGCTCTTCCCCTCCTCCCACCTGCTCCCTCACCCCCTCTCTCCCAGTCCCACTCCTGCTGACACCATCACACACAGAGCAGGCAGAGATCAAAGCGGACAAGGAGGTGGCAGCACCTTTATTATTTTGGGAGTTGAAAGGGATGTTTACAGCTCCCCGAGTGAGGTTGTGCCTCTGAGGCAACATCCCCTGCACTTTCAGCGTCGTTGCTGTCGTCTTGCAGGAGAAAAACGTGTTCCCTTTTGATCCTTTTGTGCAACGGCATCAAAACAGAGCAGGAAAAGGCACAAGACCCAGAAGTATTTAGTCAGCACCCTGTTCAAAGGCTTTCCTTTGTGGGAGGAACAGGGGGGGAAAAATGGGTGAAGAAAATGTCCAGGCAATGAGTAAGAAAGAAAACAGAGCCCAGAGAGGCAACAGAATGGTGGAGGCAGGGAAATCATGGAGAAAACCTTGGTGCCTGTGTGTGGCTGGACAGGCAGCAGTGAGGAGGTGCTGAGGAGGTTGCAGCACTCCAGTGGAGCTGAATGTAAGGATGAGCAGAAATGCAGGAGGTCCTGCAGAGCCTGGGGAATGCTGAGCTCCAAAAGCAGCTCCATTTCTTGCTGCACCCAAAAGAGTAAAAATTGCCTGCTCCCAAAAATTCTCATCACTCCAGTGGAGAGGCTTTGCTGTGGCAGGGACACCTCCCACTGTCACCAGAGAGTTTTAAAATATCTGATGAGAAACCTGTGGCAATCCTGGAGGATTCCCTTAGACCAAGAGCTTTGGGGGTAAAGGGCTCCCCCAGCAGCAACTCCTCCCAGTGCCACACTGGGGTACAAGGTGACACTGAGGCTTCAGGAGCATCCCAGGCCAGCAGGAACCAGGATTTGTCATTGTCTTCCATGGCCTGAAAGGTTCTGCTGCTCTGCCTTGAGAGAAATCTGGCAGGAAAGAAGAGGCACAAATGAAGCAGGGAGCAGTTATCAGAAAATCATGGGATGGGATGGGATGGGATGGGATGGGATGGGATGGGACCCCAGAGCCCACCCAGTCCCACCCCTGCCATGGCAGGGACACCTCCCACTGTCCCAGGCTGCTCCCAGCCCCAATGTCCAGCCTGGCCTTGGTCACTGCCAGGGATCCAGGGGCAGCCACAGCTGCTCTGGGCACCCTGTGCCAGGGCCTCACACCCTCCCAGGGAACAATTCCTCCCCAATATCCAACCTAAATTTCCCTTCTGTCAGTCTGAACCCATTCCCTTTTTCCTGGGGAACAGCTCCTCAAAAAAGTGTCCACGAGGCTCAGGTCTCCACACCTCAGGGATGTCCTTCAGGATGAGAATTTCCCAACTTCAGGACACAGATTTTTTTTACAGAGAATCTTCCTTGTCATGGTCTCTGTCCTCAGAGCCGTGTGTGACTTGCAAATCATCCTCATTCCCCCTCCTTTTCGCAGCAGCAGATGTTTCCAGAGAAAGAATAAGGCTGTAAAAGGGAAAGCTAAAACAGTACAAGATGTGACACTTAGAGAAAAAACAAAGGAAATAAAAGGAGGAAAAAAAAAAAAAGAGTGGTTTGAAATCTCTTTGCTCAGACAGCCCCATGTGATTCCAGCATTTATCAGTGTCTATCTCCACACGGAGCAGCTCCAGCTTGTAAAGAGTGACACATGCAGAGCACAAAATAACAGAGCTGCCAAGGGATGCTGAATGGAAGCAAAGCCCACGGCAGCTGAGGAAGGGGAGGGGAAGCACAGCAGGAGCCCTGGGACAGAGGCTGCTCAGGGAATGGCTTTAGCAGGGAATGGCCAAGCCCAGCCCTGCCTGGAGGAGAGAACTTCCCTGCTCTGCTCTCCCGGCAGGGCAGATCCATGGATTTTCAAAGCAGAATCCTGGAGCAGAGGATGTTCAATGTCTCCACAGTTCCTGGAGAATGCCAGGGGAAGAGTTTGTGTCTAAAGGAGGGAGATTTAGATATAAGGAAGGAATTTTTTTAGATGAGGGTGGGCAGGCCCTGGCACAGGGTGCCCAGAGCAGCTGTGGCTGCCCCTGGATCCCTGGCAGTGCCCAAGGCCAGGCTGGACATTGGGGCTGGGAGCAGCCTGGCACAGTGGGAGGTGTCCCTGCCATGGCAGGAGTGGCACTGGATGGGATTTAATGTCCCTTCCAACCAGAGCTCTCTGTTCCTATAACTCTGCCTTGTCCTGTTGACTTCCCTCACATTCACAGGGAAGCAGGATTTGGGTCCTGTGCTGTGGCCAGGCTGTGGCCACTCCCCTGTGTCCACTCATCAGCTCAGCCTGGGCTCCTGCAAAGCATCAAACTGATGAAAGGATAAACCTGCCAGGAGAAAGGGAGAGCCACACCCTCCCTGTGCCCTCAGAGGGAATCCCTGGCATGGCCCTGTTCCCGTCCAGGTGCCAGGGAAGGATTGTTTCCCACCCAGCTGGGAGCACAAGGGTCAGGGCAGGCTGAGGAGTTCTGGAGGCCCCAGCAGTGACCGTGATGGGCTTGGAGCCTCAGCCTCCATCACCCTGCAGCACCCCATGGTCACTGCTCCCCTTCCCTCAGGAGGCTTCTGTCACCCTGGATTTCAGCATTCTGATCTTTGTTTGCAGATTTTCTCGCACATTTTATATAAACAAAGCAGTGTTTCTGTAACTGTCTCTCTTGTTTTCATTCCATTCCTGATAGAAGAAGTTTTTGATGGACTTCCATCTGAACCAGTGGAGTTGGAGAGGAGAAGGTCTTGCTATCCAATCCACGGGGTTCCAGAAAAATGTATAAAACTCAGTGAAAAATTAAAGCCTTCCCCTTTTTCTGTTCACATTCACTCTGTGTGTGTGTGTTCATTTTGTGCTCTCTACTGACAGACATCCACACCTCAAAGCATTCGGGGTGATTTGGGGAACCCTGCGTGTGGTGAGGAGCAGCTCTGCCCCCCCTGCCCAGCCAGGCTTGGCCTGCACCCCTTACAGACATTTCCCAGGTCCTGTTTGGGTTCCCAGAGTTGCCCATCCCTCCTGGCTCCTCAGCAAACAGTCTGGAATCCTGGGGGGCTCTATCCTGAGAACAATGTGATTTTCTGGGGAGGGCTTTGGGTTTATTCTAGAGGTGCCTGTGATTTATCCTCCCTATCCCTACCCACCCAGCCTAACCCAGAGCCACTGAGCTCCATTTCCCACTTGCCTTGCACGACCTTTGCGGAGAGGGAAATGCTTCCCCATTATCTGCTTAAAGGCATCTTTATTTTGCCATCCTATTTCTCAGCCACTTTGCCGTAAATCTCAGTGAACCAGCCAGGGTTACTGCAGGAGCTGCTTTAACAATGGAAGCAGCTTCTCCCTAAAAGTCGTAGTCAGCCTAATGAAGATCCATCTGCTACAGCACAAAACCCACGGAAATAATGAGGGGAAATGGGTTTGGTGATCACATTCTTCACTCTGAGAGCAGCCAGGAGCTCCCCTGCCTGTTGGGAAGGGAGAGAGGAACATTTTGTGCCCTTTGGCTTGCAGTCAGTAAAAGATGAGAGGCAAACAGCTGCTGAGCCTCCGAGAGGAGCCAGGGCTGAGGCAGCAGCACAGGTCAGAGCCCAGCCCTGCAGAAATGCGAGGGCAGGGGCAGCCCTTGTGTGCATTTCATAATGAGCACACACGCAGAGAGGGTGAAAGGAAAAAGAGGAAGTCTTTAATTTTTTCTGGGTTATATCCAATTTTTTAGAACCCCGTGGATTGGATAGTGAGATCTTCTCCAATTCCACTGGCTCAAGGAGAAGTCTATCAAAAACTTCTTCTATCAAAAATAGAATGAAAACAAAAAAGACAGTTACAGAAACACTACTTTGTTTATATAAAATGCATTAAAAATTACATAGCAAAAATGCAAACAAAATCAGAAAACTAAAATCCAAAACAACACTCCTGTCACTAACACAACCATTAAAGCAGCTGCTGGCTCCTCTTAGGGAATCCCAGAATCCCAGGATGGTTTGGGTTGGAAGGGACCTTAAAGATCATCCAGTTCCACGGGCACCAGACCTTGGCAGCACATTTTATACCCTTTGGTCAGGCCAACACTGTGAGCCCAGGGCACAGCAGGGGCACAGGAGGCCAGGACAACACCTGACCCCAAAGGTCTCCTCCCTGTCCTTAAACCAGGCAGGAGAAATCAGGAATTGCTTCATCAGACTTCCCAAAATGGGTTTGCAAAGGTCCTCTCCATCAACTTTGTGTCAAGAAGAGAGAGAGAGACAGGCAGCCTGTCTGGGCACTGCCTTCCAAAGGGATTTATCTGGCCATGCTGAGAATCCAAGCAGAAAGCAGCAGAGGCAGTTAAATGCTCCAAATACTTTGTCTCCTGTCAGCATCAATATCTGGAATTAGGTCCTGAGAGATTCACCCTTGGAAAATATCTTCAAGGTGAGTGAGTCCTCCCAAGGCCCAGCTGAGAATTTCGTTGTTGATGAAGATAACTGGTCAATTTTTGACCAAAACCATCCAAAAAAAGCCCAACCAAATCACATTTTGCTCTCAACTCTGGCCAAGGAAACACAAAGTTCTTTCTCAGCATTTGAGTTTCCTTATGGAAAAATTAGAAAGAAAAAACTACTTTATGAAAGCAATTTTTCACTAAACTGTTGCTCTTTCACAAGGCAATTCCTTCTAGGACTTGAATTCCCAGAAAAAATGTCCAGACTGTTCAAAGTGAGCAGTTCTCTGTCCTACAAGCCTTGGGTAGAAGACATTTAGGATTCAAAAAATAAAGGCAATTTCCCTTCTCAGACTCAGGGTGGGATCTTTGGGACTGTTCTGTGCAGGGCCAGGGGCTGGGCTCGATCCTTGTGGATCCCTTCCATTTTGGGATGTTCTGGGATGGTTTCTCAGTGTTTAGGGCACAGCTGAGACTCGCAGGGGTGTGCAGGGAGGTGAATCCTTTGGGTTTCTGGAGCATCCCAAGCCATTTTCCAAATGGAATAACCCCAGGTGATCCGGATACTTGGGTGCTTTAGCTCCAAAACTGCTGCCCTGTTTTCCCTGGGCAGTTTTTGTCTTCACACAAAGGAAAACTTTGCCTTGAAGTTTTCCTTTCCAGGGGACTCAGTGCGAGGAACCTTCAGCCCAGGCTCACGGATATCTCCAGATTTACTTGGAGCTGAGGGTGGATTTGCTGGAGAAGGGTCATTTTCATGGCAAGCCCCTTCTGAATTGCCTCTGAATGCTCCACATCTGCACAAAACAACCCCAAAAACCCCAACAGGAAGGGCACAGCCTGGAAGAGGTCATTCTCCAGCCCCATCCCTCCCTCCCTCCCTGCTCCACGAGCTCAGGGAGCCGTGCCATGCCCAGCACTAATAACACACACTCCAAGCACACTTCCCTGCTTTTCTCCCTGCTCACGGGCAGCATTTCCATTTCCTCTTCCATTTGGGAAAGCAGAATTACCACAGAGATCGGGGCTGGCTTAACAAAAGTATTGGCGAGGCAGCGCTGGAGCCCATTAAGCGAGAGCTTGGCTTTCATGCTAATTTTCTTTTTAATAAAGAACAAATGGGCCAGGCTGCCACACAAAAGCGTGGAGCTGCTCTGAAACGAGCAGGAACGGAGCTGGGAGCAGCACAGCCCTGCTGTGTTATTGTGTTTTGGGGGCGGAAAACTCCTACAAATCATTTGTATCCGTTGTCTAAATGGAACGCGCAGGGAATAATTTGAAGCGGGGAGGCATTAAGAAAGTAAAGGATCCACTTCTGCACTCGTTTGCTCGGCTTAAACTCCTTGCTTTGTTTGCTGCCCTTGTTGGAGAAATTGTGCCTTGGTTAAACCTAAACTATGAGTGTGATTATCAAACCCAAATATAAACCAATGCAGAACAGAAAACACTATTCATAGCCACGGAGAGCGGGAGCTTTACACAATTTCCACAGTGTGTCATGCATTTCGAGGAAGGAGAAAAAGGTCTTGAAAAGAAGCAGTTGACAGGGGAATCATTATGAGAGATTTTTATGCTCATAGGGCAGCGTTAAATGAGAGTAATGTTGCTCAGGAAAATAAAATAATGCTTGCAAACTTATTTGGGGCTGAAGTTCCCCACAGGCTCCTGTGGGTTTTGCTGAATCAGGGCAGGAGAGGCACAACTTTTGCACAGGAGCCACGCAGGGAAATCAGCACTTCTGGCTCTCAGCAGGCCCTGCAAGGCTGCAGGAGAGGATTCCTCCCTCCTGCATCCCTGGCCTTGTCTGGGAACAGGGAACAATCCATGGGGACAGGAACAATCCATGGGGACAGGAGTGATCCATGGGGACAGGGGAAATCCATGGGGACAGGAGTGATCCATGGGGACAGGAGTGATCCATGGGGACAGGGAACAATCCATGGGAATGGGAACAATCCATGGGAATGGGAACAATCCATGGGGATAGGAACAATCCATGGGGACAGGAGTGATCCATGGGGACAGGGACAGTCCATGGGGACAGGAGTGATCCATGAGGATGGGAGTAATCCATGGGGACAGGAGTGATCCATGAGGACAGGAACAGTCCATGGGGACAGGGACAATCCAAGGGGACAGGAGTGATCCATGGGGACAGGGGAAATCCATGGGGATAGGAGCAATCCATGGGGATGGGAACAATCCATGGGGACAGGAGTGATCCATAGGGATCTGTCTGGGAGAGCCCAGCAAGGAGAACATGCTCAGCACTTCTCCTCCCCTCCAAAAAACTCCAGTCAGGCTTTAAAGTCCAACTTTAGAGCCATCTAAACTCAACCAGGGTAGAAAGAGTGCTCAGCAGTGTGGGGAGGCTCTGCCAGGCCAGCAGAAGGGGCTGCTCCTTCTCTCCACGAGGCAGGGCTGGTGGCCTGAGCAGAGGCAGGCCCTGCCCCAGCAGCACCAGCTGGGCCTGTCCCTTTAAAGCAAAGCTCCAAATCTGGTGCTGAACGCTCACTCCCGGTTTTCATTTATTTATTTATGCTTTTAATTCTCTCCTAGATGCTGGGAAACATATTTGCATTTCATTAAAATGTATTTTCCCCACTTAGTTCTGCATTCTTTCCTGGCAAATGTTCCCTTTTTGTCATTTTCCCCGGGCCTGGAGCAGACTCAACATGGTGCAGCTGCTTTGCTTTAACAGCCCCTGGGACCTCAGGCTGATTCCTGGTTCTGAATCCCTGTGAGCACCTCATGAGGCTCCAGGAGATCCCTGGAGTCGATGGATCATCAGCTGCCACAGCTCACCACAGCCTGAGGGGCACAAGGAGCAGCACATGGATCCAGAAATCTGAAGGATGTGGGCAGGTCCTGGATCCAAAGGGGCTGAGGGTGGGATTCAGCAGGGATTGGGCACATCAGTGCCAGCTTTTCTCTCTGTTGGAAGCAGCTAGACTGGCACAGCTGCCACCAGCACCGCGGCACTGCAGGATCTGGGGACACTCAGAGCCACCAGGTCCCACTTCCCTCTCAGCATCTCCCCTGCAGACACTCACATCCCTCCTGATGGGCCTGGCCAGAGGAACAGCTTTGTGCCAGTGTGGGAGTGACATCTTTGTAATCCTGAACCATCCCATCCCATCCCATCCCATCCCATCCCATCCCATCCCATCCCATCCCATCCCATCCCATCCCATCCCATCCCATCCCATCTGCAGATGGGGAGTGATGAGTTCATTCCTCAGTCCCATCCCTCTGCCCTGTGTGTGTGCTGATGTCCAGCTCCTCCCTCAGCTGCAGGACACACCATTCCCAGAGGAATCCACGTCCCACCATTCCAGAGGAATCCATGTCCCACCATCCCAGAGGAATCCATGTCCCACCATTCCAGAGGAATCCACGTCCCACCATTCCAGGGGAATCCACATCCCACCATTCCAGGGGAATCCACATCCCACCATTCCCAGGGGAATCCACGTCTCACCATTCAGAGGAATCCATGTCCCACCATTCCAGAGGAATACATGTCCCACCATTCCCAGAGGAATCCACGTCCCACCATTCCAGAGGAATCCATGTCCCACCATTCCCAGAGGAATCCACGTCCCTCTCCCTGTCTCTGACAGTTCTTTTCCTGCCAAACAGGTTCAGCCCTGCCCCAAGCCTCATCACAGACCAGCTCTGCTCCTGGCCACCAAACGCTGCCCTCGCCTCTGGAACTTTTTCCCTGCGTGTCTCACTCAATCACATCCCAGCTCCAGTACCATCCATATTTAATCACCAGAGGTGCTGTTAAAGCTCTGTGTCCTCCCCAGCCGAGGTGTCCTGTCCTGCTCTGCTCACCAGACCGTGAGAGAGGCTCGCTGAGGCTGGACCTTGGCTCCAGGAGGCGAAACTCAGCCTGGTGCTGAGTGGAAGCAGGTCCAGCTAATGATTTCTTGCATTTTAGCATCCTGAAGACATTAAAAGCAACCTTTGTCCCCCAATCACTTTATCTTCCAGCCCTGCATTCAGGCTCAGCACACAAAAAGCACCAGGAATGCAAAGCATCATTAATATTTAAGTCAGATTTGCAGAAGGATAAATTTAAGCATTGTAGAAATTAACTGGATAAAGAGAAGCATTTCCTGGAGCGAAGAGCTTAAGCCAAGTCAAACATTTTAGTGCAGGAATGCTCTCCCTTCTCCCTGGCTCCCCAAATGTTTGCTGACACAGACAAGCAGCCAGGCTCCTGAAGGTGCCAGGGATGGAGGTTTGGGCATCACAAGGGTCAGTGTCCCCCCAGCAGCGCTTCAGCATCACCAGGTGTCACTGCTCTGTCCCCAAACTGCTCCTCCCCCCCGAAAAGGGCCGAGGAATGAGGCTCCCAGGCAGCTCTGGCAAGCTGGGCCCCGGTGAAGCTTCCACCTCTGGGGCTGGGAGGTGATTCCCAATCCCCAGGGAGCCAGCAGGGAGGCAGCTCCATCCCACAGGATGGCACCGACTCCACCGCGGGAATGCAAATAAATCCCCTTTTCTTCCCAGTAATTTGTTTCCGTGCAGAATAAATTGAATATGTAATTTCATTTTCTCTCTTGGAGCATTAACAACCTTGGAATTGTTGGGATTCACAATGAAGACAACAAACAAGTAATTACTGACGAGCTGATCTGGCTGTGGAGAGGAGAATGCGATTGATTTTAATTCTCGGCAGCCCTGTTTACTCTCCCCTTGCATTAGGCATAATAAAGTGTTACAGTAGATTATGTTCTGCTGTAAAAGAGTTCTTATCAGCCACCACAAACTGCTCCTCATTAGGGAGCAGCCCTGCACCACCCTGCTCCTCACAGCATCCTCTGGGAAGGGCCTCGTCACCCTTCCAGGGAGCAATTTCTCCCTAATATTTAATTTAAATTTCGGTTCAAAACCATCTCCCTTTTTCTGCGACTCCATGGCCTTGTCCAAAGTCCCTCTCCAGCTCTCTACAAACCTCTTTAGTACTGAAAGGGAATTCAAGGTATTCAAAACTCAACTGTGCAAGGCTGTGAGCAAACTGCTCTCGTTGACAAATCTCTTCAGCCTCCACACTCTTGGGCTGGGATGATTCTCACCCTGCAGGGATCCAGCAGAGAGCTGGAGCTCACAGGGATCCATTGGGATGGGATGGGATCCATGGGATCCATGGGATCCATGGGATCCATGGGATCCATGGGATCCATGGGATCCATGGGATCCATGGGATCCATGGGATCCATGGGATCCATGGGATCCATGGGATCCATGGGATCCATGGGATCCATGGGATCCATGGGATCCATGGGATCCATGGGATCCATGGGATCCATGGGATCCATGGGATCCATGGGATCCATGGGATCCATGGGATCCATGGGATCCATGGGATCCATGGGATCCATGGGATCCATGGGATCCATGGGATCCATGGGATCCATGGGATCCATGGGATCCATGGGATCCATGGGATCCATGGGATCCATGGGATCCATGGGATCCATGGGATCCATGGGATCCATGGGATCCATGGGATCCATGGGATCCATGGGATCCATGGGATCCATGGGATCCATGGGATCCATGGGATCCATGGGATCCATGGGATCCATGGGATCCATGGGATCCATGGGATCCATGGGATCCATGGGATCCATGGGATCCATGGGATCCATGGGATCCATGGGATCCATGGGATCCATGGGATCCATGGGATCCATGGGATCCATGGGATCCATGGGATCCATGGGATCCATGGGATCCATGGGATCCATGGGATCCATGGGATCCATGGGATCCATGGGATCCATGGGATCCATGGGATCCATGGGATCCATGGGATCCATGGGATCCATGGGATCCATGGGATCCATGGGATCCATGGGATCCATGGGATCCATGGGATCCATGGGATCCATGGGATCCATGGGATCCATGGGATCCATGGGATCCATGGGATCCATGGGATCCATGGGATCCATGGGATCCATGGGATCCATGGGATCCATGGGATCCATGGGATCCATGGGATCCATGGGATCCATGGGATCCATGGGATCCATGGGATGGGATGGGATGGCATGGCATGGCATGGATGGGATACTCCTCCAGCCTCCCCTTCTCCCGAGGGCAGCCCAGCTCCTTCCCTGCCCGAGCACTTTGTGCCACAGGGCACTGCTGGCTCCATGGACGGTGACATCCCAATAAAACCTCTCCAACCCCTGCGGCACAAATTGCCTGCCAGGGACTCCAGCCCTGAGCTGGAATGTTCAGGAGGTGACATTTGCCCAGTGCCTGTCCCCTCCCAGGGCTGAGCAGGACGTGGTGCCCATTCCAGAGGCTCAGGGATGCTCTGGAATTTGCCACATTCAGCTCCAGAGAGGTTTTTGCTCCTTCCCCTGGCATGTCTGAGGGCATGGCTACGACACAGGTGCTGGAAATGCCTCCTGTGGCTGCTCTCATTACCTCCCCAGCATTGCTGGAGGTGTTTCTGCAAGAAATTCCTGGAATGTCATTCAGATGGGCCCTTTTCCATGTTCCTGCTGTTTCCTGAGCTCTACCTCCACTTCTGTGAGATCTGAACAGACGTTTGATGCTCTGCCTTGAATCAGGTCCTCGTGTTCCACGCAGAGTTCAGCAGCTCTCAGAACGATCTTTCGGAGCCTAATTAATTATTTAGAGGAGTTTAAATGGTGAATGATCTTTAAAGGAGGCATTGTCTCATCTCAATTATCTTTTCAGGGGTTTCTCTGCTCTCTCTGAGTTCAGTAAGAGAATTGCTTAAGCACTGTCAGATAACTAATTCCCCAATTAATATAACTAATGTTTACACAGGGATGAATTCCTATTTTAGCAGCACTTGCAGCATCAAGTGACCTTGCTAAACTCCCACACTGAGTATTTCCCTCACAGGACACAGATACACCGATTTTATTACACAAATATTCATCTTTATTACAAGATATTCCCAAATTAACCTCTTGGAAGAGGCTTCTCCTTTGATAAAGAGCACAGGTTGCAGCGCTGAGGAAAAGCCATTAACATCTAATTAAGCACCAGCATTATCCAACAGGATTTCTTGGCATCTCCTTCAAAACTTTTTTCTTCCTTTTCAGCTCCCAAAGAACGTGAAAAACAGAGGGTGAAAGATGTTCCCAAGAAAGAAATCCTCTTGAGACAAATTCTACAGCACGAGCAGATTGAGGTGAAAGCTTTGGGATTTTTGTGTGAGGGAAATTCAGGAATTCTGAGCCAAGTCCTTCATTTCCTCCCATTCCTTACAACTTCCTAAAGCCCAATTCCTGCAGGCTCTGCCACTGGAACTGAGTCTTTCCCCCTGCAGCACCCCTGGGGCTGTGCTGAGGTGAGCTGATGCTGGCCACAACTTTGTTTGACCAATCTGACAATTTATAACCGAGAAAATGCTCCCTCCCCAGTTTTTTGGGAAGAAATGCCCTGCTCTGAGTCAGCCACTGGCATTAAAGGATTTTGGAAAGCCTCTGGGATGTTCAGACCCTTCAGCCCCATCCCAGGCCCACCAGAAGCAGCAGGGGAGGGAGTTCTGGCCCAAAACAGCAATTTTTGGATCAATTTTTCCTGCAGAGTGAGTTTAGATAGACTTTTCCCTGCATATGCTTCATTTAAAGTCCGTTTGACAATGCTAGTTTAGTGTATTTTGATTGAATTTTAATTGGTGTTCAAGAGAGCTTGGGACAAATTGTCAATTAAAAATGCATAACTGGGTGTGAAACAAATTTGCAAAATAAAAATCCCAATAAATTTGTGTTAAGCTCTATAACTGCTCAAATATACAGACATAAAGTGTTCGGATCATGGCAGTGCTATGAGGTGGAAGAGTTCATGGTGGTTTTTACTCATGCCCCCTAAAAGTGACAGAATTGAGGAGGGAAATTATGATTATCCTTGAATCAAGGACCTCCAGAGCTTCTCACTGCAAAGGATTTGATTTCCCTCTGCTGCAGAGAGAAATCTGGGAGGCTCAGACCTCCTGTTCCATCAGAGCTTCTTCAATCCATGAGGAATTTCCTTCACAGATTCCTCCTTCTCCCATTTGAGTCAAGTTTTTAACCTTCACCCAGGCCCCACCATGGGAATGATAATAGAAAAGAGCAAAGTCAAAGCAGAAAATGGGAAAAATCAAAGCAGGAAACACAAAATCGAAGTAGAAAAGAGGAAAATGTCCCCAAAAATCAACGAGGCAGGGGAAGGGAGGGGGAGAAGAGAGCACAGGGAGAAGGTCAAGGTGCACAGCTGAGGCTTTCCAGGAAGGTGGCAAATAATTGGGAGAAATTCGGGAGGAATTGTCTTTCATGAAGGTCATTTTCACTCGGAAAATGAACAAACCTCACTTGTGGTGATGAAGAGCAGAGTGAAAGTTAAATATCATGGGGAAATGGAAGCTGGGAGCAGCAGAGTGAAAGGTAAATATCGGTGGGGAAATGGAAATTGGGAGCAGCAGAGAGCAGAGCGAGGCCCAGCTCTGTGGAGTTCTGAATCTGAACAAGGCTCCTGCCCTAGAAAAGTGGATTTCTCTTCAATTTACCAAAACCACAAAGGTTTCCCAGTGGCAGGACAGTGTGAGGTTGAGGAAGCTGCAGGTGACTGAGCTGTCAAAATGCGAGGAGTGTGCAGAGGAAAATCAAGAGAGGATATTCCAAGGACAGGACAACAACAAACAATTCAAGAAGCCTGTGAGAAGCTAAAAAAAGGATTATTTCTATATATAATTTTTTTTTTTTTTGCAAAGAACAACATGGACAGCGTCAGCTTTTGAACAGAGGCACAATACCTGGAAAAAAAACCCAAAACCCACATTTCATTTTACAAAATCCTGAAGGAATGAAAATCCCAAAGCAGAAAGAAATTACAAAGGAGGAAGGAAGGAACAAAATTCTATTCAGGAACCTTCCAGGCTCTGCCAGTGCCCAGGGATCAGGCCATGACTCAAAGGGTGTTCAGTCTTTTCTCCCATTCCAGCCCTGAGCAGGGACTGAGACTTCCCACTGCACTTCCAAGTGCAAGAACCACGGATGAGAAAGCTCAGCCAGGCTGGAGAGATCTAAAATCCAGATCAGACAACCAGAAAATCATTTCTACTGCAGGAGGTAAAACAAAATCTTGCGTGGATAATTCGGCAATTTTTTGGGGAAGCAAATCCTCGTTTCAGGGCTGTTTCCTTCGCAGAGAGTGGGATTTGTTTGTTGTAGAAACAACACCTGAGCCTGTTATTCTGGAGTTTCCCAGCAAGCAGGAGAGAAGAGAGCCCTGTGGAGCACGGAGAGGATGTGCAGGAAACACCTGCAGCTGCTTCTGGCAGCCAGAGAGGGAACCTGGCCCAGCCTGGATGGAAATATTTGCACTGAAGACATCGAAATCTCTCCTGTGAATCCTGCCCTGGGCCTCTCAAACACAAATTCTACTGCTGAGGACATAACCTCCCAAAGCAAGAAAACTGTGAGATGAAGAGGAGGCAGAACGAAGGGGAAATGTTCTCGTGATAAAGGAGAATTGAGTTCCAGGAAGGAGACAAATACTCCAAAGGAAATGCAAAACCATTTTTGATATTGCTACAAACCAGGTATTAAAGAAAGGCACAACTAACCCCAAACTGAAATGATGTAGGTAAACAGGCAGCAGCTCTGTGGTTAGCCTGGGTTGCTTGGTTATGTGAGGAAAAATCAATGTTTTTGCTGTTCCAGAAGGTTCTAGATCCCTCATTCCCTCAGCTGGGCTTGGCTCATCCTCAATGAGCTGTTTTGCCATCCTGGTGTTATGAAATATTTCACCACACCTCCGTAGATATCATTACCAATCTATTTTGCATATCATTAAAAATAGAAGAGCTCAGGTTAGTCAGATGAGACCTACTTTCCCTGGGGTTGTTGACTGGTGTTAAATATAGCCTGGTTCTGACAGAATCCCAGCTCAGCTCCTCCAGTGTTCCCATGGCTGGGGTCAATCTCCCAAGCCCCTCTGGAATCTGAGCTTTAACACCCCCCTGACCCTCAGGGATGTTCCTTTTTAGGCTCCTCAGAGCAGATTTTTCTATGCTTGTCATATATATATTTCCCCCGATGACAAATGTTGTTTAACATCATCCTTCCCTGTCAAAGGATTGGAAAATAATTCATCCTCCTCATGTACTATTCACCCCGCTCCTTCCCAAATTCACAACAGATTGTTTTCTTTATGTTCATCCAAATTTATGCTTTTTTCATCCCTTTGTTGTGCCAGGCACAGATTTTCCCAGGTGCTCCAGCGTGACAGTGATCTCCAGTTCATCACTTCCAACACACCTTAATTGCCATCAATGTTTCTGTGGCTTTGGGTTTTTATTTTATTTCCCTTGAGTGGCTGCTGTCTGTGCTTCCTCCCTGCACTCTGCAGTCAGATCCTTGGAGAAGAGAGGGAAAAATGGGAAAGGCAGGGCAGGGGGGCTCAGTGCCCACCCCACACCCTCTGCCCAGGGGTGTCCTGGCACTCCCTCAGTGCTTCTCCACCAACTCAAGGAGCAACTGAGCAGCAACAAAACCTCATCATCTAACCTGGAGCAGCTCCAGTTTCTCCTTTTCCTGTGGGAACAGACTCCAGTAACCTCTCTGGTGCAGGAGAGGAGCCCCCAGTGCTAAACCAGACATCCCTCTGTGTTTGTTGGGACACCACGGATGATGAGTGCAGTGGTCCATGGATTCTTTACAACAGCCTCCACTCGGGGGAGAACCATCAGCTCTGACAGCACTGACAGCACAAGGTTTTGGTTTTCAGTGCAGGAATAACAATCCAGAGATTATGCAGATGAGCGAGCTGTGTTCAGGACTTCTAAATCTGACTTAAAACTGGTGGAACTGAAATCCTGAGCAGCCTCTGGGAACCTGAACGCCTGACAAGCTCACCAAGCGTTGCCGACGCTGAGGGGGATTTTGGGCAGCCCTACTCAAAGCCAGCCCTGGATGAAAAGGCCCCACACAGGTCAGAGGCAGCAGGGTTTGGGTGAGCACAAAACGAAGCCATCAGGAATGGCAGGAGGCAGTGCCCAGCCTTTGCTGGAAAATCACCCACACCAGAAGTTTCCTGTGGAAGTCCAGCTGAGATTGATGCCTTTTCCTGGTTTTAAAATTAAAACCAAAACACGGTTTATGAGGAAAAGGGTTTTTTACTTTGGTATTTATTTCAGGATCTTGGAGTACAGCACTTTATCCAGGTGGGATGCTCTGAAAATGCATGTACCTCAAAATACACACAATTATAGGCTTTGCAAAATTAACATATTTATCAAAGATCTCTCAATGAGAGGCTTAAGTGAACTCTGTTTTGAGGAGCTTTCTGCCTTCAATGGGCCTGTCTGAGGTTCCAAAATGTGTTCTGGAGAGGCCCTTGGTGTCTGGGGCTCCCAGGATGTTTGCTCTCCTGGTTTAACGGTGCCGTGGGGCTGAGCTGAGTTATCAGCCTTGGGAAGTCACAGTGTGTGGGCTAAAAGCACTGAGAATACATCAAACTATAAAAGTGTGTGTGAGAGGGGTATAAAAGAAAAAGCAAAAAATCATTCTGGCATCAAGATCCCACCATGTCATTGCTCCCCACCAAGGAAAGTCAGGGAAATTGGATGTGGCCACAAGAGCAGGGAGTGCTGATCCCACCCCGGGTTGTGCTGAGGCTGCAGATGGTGAATGAGGCACTGGGGATGAATGGCCTGGGACTGCCTGCTGGGAAAGGAGCTCAGAGGGACAAGAGCTGCCCTTTTGGAGTGGTTCCACTCACAAGCCCTTGGGATATTCACCGGGAAGGTCAAAAGCCCAGGTGTGCCTCTCCTCTCCTCCCACCACTCCTGGCTGCATTCAGCTGGTGAAGGACCCAGGAGCACCAGGGAATGCTGCCACCCCAGGCCACCCCGAGCTTAAACCCTCACAAGGACACCAACCAAGGTCTCCCTCAGCTCACATGAGCCCTCAGTGACTCCCTGGTGCCTCTCCTGTCTGGGTGGGAGATGTTGTGAGCACCAGGCAGGAATGAGCCTTCGCTCAGCTCTGCGGGATTTCCTCACTGTGTGATGCCTTAAATGGCTCCCTAGGAACAGAGAGCAGACAGGAATAAAGGAATAAAGGAGGGATTGATTGGAAAGGCCTTCAGAGGTCACACTCTGGGCTCCAGAGGCTCCTGCCTCAGTGCATCCCAAAATGGACAATGACAGCTCCTGAGTTCTTCCCACTTTGATATCAGCATCAATTGCCCAAGCAGAAGCCAGGCAAGGATGGAATTTGCCCAAGCTTGCCCCCCTCTCGCCAAGATGAAGGTTTGCAGTTGTTGGGCCCAGGAGGGTCTGGGTGTCCTTGGAGAGCGAGCTGGAGAGGCTTTGTTATGTCAGTGTGAGCATGAGAGAACAGCACTGAACGAGCTCCAGGGAACTGCAGAGTCACACTGGGCACTGCAGGGCTGGGAAAATATAAAAATTAAACCCTAAGGCATCACGTGCACACCTATCCCTGCAGAGATCTCTGGGATTGCACCCAGCCTGGCCCTCAAGGGGTTTAAATAAGGATGGAGGAATGCCACTGGTGCCTAAGTTTAGGTGTTTAGATGCCATTTGAACTCAACCTGTTTCCTTTAGTTGCTGCTGAATATCCCCAGTGGAAATCCAATCTGGTGGCCTAGGGTTTTTGGGAAAAATAAAGAGCACCTGTGAAAATCCAAGGGATCAGAGACAGGTGGCACTTCCCAATCCTCCTTCCCAGTGTGACAGTGCAAATTATTTTCCTGGCTGCAGTTCTCAGGACAGGAGAACCATCCTGGACAAAGGATTGGCAGCTCCCACAGCCCCTGCCCAGTCTGGAGCCCAAACCCATAACGTGGATTATGGTCCAGGCCTGGATTATCCTGGCTGAACCAGAGGAAGGGACAGGGACAGGGACAGGGACAGGGACAGGGACAGGGAGAGAGTAGAGTGATGGATCCCAGAGCAGGGAATGTGGAGGGTCTGGGCAGCAGCATGAGGTCCAGACACACTCTGGGAATATTTCACCTTCCAGCCTCTGCCTCGCCGGGGAAACAAAGGAGATACAGATGCTGGGTTATAAATTTTAAAGCAATTCTGCTGAGAACCTCCCTTTGAATTTAGAGGCAAATTCTTCATATAAATGGATTGAGAAATTCTCCCTCTGAAGTCATCCATCTCTTAATAGGACATCCTGACACCGGCTGAGTCAATCCAATGTCCGCTGTTGATTTGAGGGTGTTCATCCAAGGCTGACATGACATTTCTTTTGTTGACAGAGCTCATATGTTACAGCAGCCTGTCCTTCATATTTCTCTGTCTTTCACTGCTTCAGCAGCTGCACACCAGGAGAAACTGCTGCATTTACTTATTGCTTCAAGGTCCATTTCCTAGACATTCGTGCCTCCAGCAAAGGGCAGCATTCGTGCATTAAATCCTAGATTTCAACTGGAGAAGGATTTGCCCTGGAGATGATTCTTCAAAGGCCAATACAGCAAAATTCTCCAAAGTGCTGGAGCACCTGATTTTAACTTCAGGAGCAGATACACAATAATGATATTATTCAGTGCCTTTCATCCCAAAGAATTCTTCTCCAAAGTTAGACTTTGACAGAGAGATCTACCAGTGGATCTGGATGAACACAGGCAGAGCTTCATGCACCGTGGCACATCTGGGAAGGAACAAGACAGCTAATTTGAACTTTGTCATATCAAATTCCGAGCCTCGGATTGCTGGGATGAGCATTCCAGCCGACAGCTCTGCTCCTGGAGCGTGATGGAATCTTCTTCACTGACAGCAAATCTCATTTGGGCAAGAAATGCAGCTGTCCTGGAAGCCCAAGCTGGAACAAAGCCTGGACTCTGCCCAGGCAGGAGCTGTGAGATCGCTGCAGCCAGGCTGCCTCTCCCATCCCTGCCCTGCTCAGCACATGGTCCTGATGCCTTAGGGTTTAACTTTTCTCTGTTCCCAACCCTGCAGTGCCCAGTGTAACTCTGCAGTTCCCTGGAGCTCGTTCAGTGCTGTTCTCTCATGCTCACACTGACATAACAAAGCCTCTCCAGCTCGCTCTCCAAGGACACCCAGACTCTCCTGGGCCCAACAACTGCAAACCTTCATCTTGGGGAGAGAAAGGGGGGCAAGCTTGGGCAAATTCCATCCTTGCCTGGCTTCTGCTTGGGCAATTGATGCTGATATCAAAGTGGGAAGAACACATTGGGAGCTGTCATTGTCCATTTTGGGATGCACTGAGGCAGGAGCCTCTGGAGCCCAGAGTGTGACCTCTGAAGGCCTTTCCAATCAATCCCTCCTTTATTCCTTTATTCCTGCCTGCTCTCTGTTCCTAGGGAGCCATTTAAGGCATCATTCCAGCTCAGGGAGAGCCCAGGGACCTCCATCCCAGCCCTTGGGGTGTCACAGGCTCTGCAGCTCTCCCTCCTTGCTGCTCTGTTGCTCTTTGCCTCATAAAGTTTTATTAAAGACTTACAAGGGATTTTCTGCACAGCTGCCCAACCCATGCCCTTCACAGCACATCTCCAGCCCTTTAAATATTCACGAGGCTGGGGCTGCTGCTTAATTGAATTTCCTCTACGGATGAATCAGTTATTTCTCATCTCCTGCAGCCAAGGTGTAGATTAAGTACAAAGCTGGGGTAGGAGACCAAGGAAGCAATTCCTCTTTGGTCAGTGGCCTCACACCTGCTGGGATCCCATCTCCAGTATCATTCCTCTCCCTAGACAGCCTTCAAATCACAGATCCATGGAATAATTCGTGCCAGGATGGACTGCCAGGGGCCTCCAGTGCAAGCCCTGCTCAGGAAGGGATGCCAGCCCAGACAGAGGAGGTTGCTCAGGGTCTCGAGCTTCGAGCATCCAAGGAGGGAGATCACACCTTTGCTTCAAGGCTGGGTTGAAATTTTTTTGAAATTTTTTGGAATATTTTTTGGATTTTTTTTGTTTTTTTGGAAATGTTGTAATTTTCATTTTCACTTGTGTTTAGTGAGGCTCCTGCTGGCTGTGTCTGTCACCTCTGTCCTTTGCAGTGCACCTCCACCAAGAGGCAGCTCCACCCAACCCACAGCCTCTCTCAGCCTCCTGTTCCTGCCCCCAAACCATCTCAGCACCCTGAGCCTTCCCCTCAGCAGTGCCCCCAGGGCAGACACAGCACCTCGGGTGTGACCTCAGGGCAGTGATTCCCTGCCTCAGGCTGCTCCCTGTGGCCCTCCTGTGACACCAGAGCTGCCACCAGCTCCTGCTGGCCACCAGGAGCTGGCACTGGTCACGCTGCCCCAAATGCAGAATTATTTCAGCCCCTGCTTTTCTCCTGAGTGCAGCAACAGGCAGAAATGCACTGAGAGCAGCCAGGAGACCAGGACAGATTCCAGAACAGTCTCAGCCTCCCCTGCTGCTCACATCCCATTTCTTGGAGGCTTTGGCCATTCCAGAGAAGTTGTTCTGTGTGGCTGTCTTAGCTCTGAGGTCAGCCAAAGAAGCTGCCCTATTTTCTCCTTGGCCAGGAGCTAATATCAAACTGGGCAGCAAGAAGAGGAAAAAGAGGTCAGTGGCCTCAGTATTTGGGTCACAAGACCACAGGGAGCCTGAGCAGGCAGTGGAGGGACAGGGATGGGAGGAGAAGAAGGAGCAAAGTGTTGGGATCTGATTCTAAGAGGTGCCTCAGGCCAGGTTAAGGTGCAAAGGAGACCACATATCCACAGTCAATAAATGGGATTTTATTTAACACTAAATAAAGGGATAGAAAGAAATAGGAAGAGAGAAGGGAAAGAAAGGCAGTGAGAGAGATGAAGCAGAAGCTGTCACCACCCCATGGATCCCACAGCTGGTCCTGCCTCACCCTGCTCTTCTCAGGGTCCCCAAGTCGTTCTTCTGGAGGTATCACCTTCCCACAGTCCCAGTTCAGGTACCCCGAGGGTGCTCACAGACATCCCCACAACCTGCAGGGAGCAGGAGCCATTTAAGGCATCACTCGGGGCTCTGCCACAAGCACATTGCCCAGATTGCATCCCAGGGCTGATCTCTGCTCTCCTGCCCCACATCCTGCCCTCACCTGCCCCTTTCCAGCTGGGGAGAGCCCCAGTGGAGCCTCCACATGCAAATCCCACCTCTCTGTCATTGGCAGCAGCAGCAGAAGCCTCCCAATAAAAGCCCTGGGAAGCAGAGGGGTTGTGCACAGGGAAAACCTTCCTGGGGCAGCCCTGTGCAGAAATCCAGACTCCTTCAGGCTCTGGGAGCAGCTGGATCCTGCAGGGACACAGGGCCTGCCCCAGACCAGGGGATTTGTTGTGCTGCAGGGCTGGCAGCAGGATGTTGGCACCACGGCCATGCCAACCAGCTCAGTCCCTGCCTGGGCACTGCCAGGGGCTCGGGCTCCACTCCAGCCATGGTATTTGCAGTGGAATTGCTTTTTCCACCACCTGTGGCCACGGTGCTGCCTGGAATAGGAGATCAACCACCCCAGAAATTGCTCTCCACTGTTCCTGGCACCAGCTTTTGTCATTGGCCTTCTCTGCCAACTAGAAAATTAATGCTGGCAGGAGTGCCAGTGTCTGAAGATATCAGCTCCTTCCTCGGTGACAGGGATTTCTGGCAGGGTGGGCAAATTAGGGACCAGCGCTGGCCCCTCCTTGCCTGGTGCTCCCACGTCCCCTGCAGGGCTGCTGAGCCTTGCTGGGCTCTGCTCCTCTCTCACCCCAGAGCCATTCCCAGCCAGGTTCTCTGGGTGCTTTTGGCCAGCAGGACCCGGCCCAGGGCTGGGTTTGCACCTCGTGGGTGGCAGTGACACTGCCCCACACCCTTTGTCCCTGGGGAAGCCAACACTGGCACCCAGATGGGATCCTCTGGGACAGGGAGCAGCTCCAGCTCCTCCTTGGGACACGCAGGGAAGGTCCTTGGCAGGCAGAGGGGACCTCCTGCACCCCTCCTTGTGGCTCTGAACACCCACTGTGAAAAACCATTGATAATCCATTGATAATCCATTGTGGTCCAGTTCTGCTGAGCAAATCCTCTGTGTTCCACTTCCTGATCAATAAATTCTTCCTTCCAGAGTCTGAGGCCTGTCATTGTTATCTTCATCCAGGCAATCCAGGAATGTGAGGAACTTCCTTGCTTATCTTTGCTATTCTCTGAGTTACATGAACAAAAAGGAGTATTCCACATCTCATGCTACAATCCTAAGAAATCAAACTGCTATTTGTAAGAAACTATATCCATGCAACTAAGTTTTCTAACATAACACATATTATATTCGTTTTAATATTTGCAAAAAGCTAACAATACAATGTGCATTTATAACACCCACCCTGCCAGGAGTCGCTGCTGAGGTACAGCCACGAGAGCAAAGCTGCCTCCCAGGTGGAAAAAATTCCCTTTTTTAGGCAGCACAGCCCTGGGAGAGGAGAGGAGAGGAGAGGAGAGGAGAGGAGAGGAGAGGAGAGGATGAAGGGCAGAGCACCAGGAATTCCTGCAGACCTTTTCCAGAGCTGCTGAAGTAGGACAGCAGGGCCTGGCCCGCTCCAGGATCGCAGCCTGCCGGGTGTGAGGATGAAAGAAAGGCTAAGCCTGTGTGAGACACAGATTAACATTTAGTTCAGCTCCTTTGGCAGCATCCCTGTGGGACGCTGGGCAGCAGGATGGGAGCTTTGCATCCTTCCAGCAGCCAGCCTGCCCTGCTGGGGGAGCAGCACAAAAACCTCGCCCAGCTCCCTGCAGCCCATCCTGAGGCCAGCTGAGAACAAGGGGAAAAAGTGCCATTTGTTGGACCCTGGGGTTTATTTCATCTCCAGGAGATGAGATTCAGAGAGCACTGAGAGTTTTCAGCAGGGATTCTGAAGGTGTTTTCTTTCCAGAAAAGTACATTTTTTTAATTCAGTCCAACTCCTCCATAGGAATAACAGCTCTTTCTCATCGAAAAATGTTTCCAGTTCGAATATATTGCCTTGCAGAAGCTGTTTTGCATCTGCCAGGCCATGACAATAAGTCATTCAAAGCCTTACCTTGGTGTGTCAGGTGCATCTTCTCTGCAAGTTTCACTCGAGATATCTGAATATCATCTCTGTGAAGGACAGGGCTCCCACCTGACTGACAAACAGCTCCTGCAGCCACACAGAAACTCCTTCTGCTCCTCCTGACGTTTGCTCTTTGCTGGATGCCTCGGGAGAGCAATCATCAGGCCCTGAGATGGTGGAGATTGAACAGATCTGTGAATTTGAGCAGTTTGCTCACAGCCTTGCACAGCAGAGCTTTGACAATCTCAGAGCCTCCTTTCCAAAATCTCTTGTCCTTCCCCAGAAAGAAGGGAAGAGAACAGAGGCTTCTCCCCATGAGAGTTTGTAACAGACTCCTCTCACTTGGTGCTTCTCAGCATCGAATTTGTTTCTTCATTAAAATACAGCTTTATTCAGAAACCAAACTGATTTCTGCAGCTTCACTCGCTTCTGCATCTCTCTGCTCAGCCCGAAATGAATAACCTCTGCTGATGGAACCCAGCTGGGATCTCAAACACGAGCTGGGTTTGCTCCTTCTGGGAGCTTCAGTCCAGGTTCTCATCTCTGGGGATGGATGGGGATAGCAGGGAACTGCCTCCAAAATGACACATTTTCCCTGGGAAGCAGAAATCCTGGGAATGGAAATCCTGGGAGCCCTCAACGTGGCTCCCACCAGACGTTCCTCCTAACCCACCCCTCTGGTTGTGGGGTTTTGGGGTCTGGGTAACACATGGCCTGTGGCTCTCCCCACCCTTCCACACCTCCTTCCCTTTCAAGGACTCGAAAACTTAAGCTGAGCTTAACTGAAGGTGTTCTGGGGCAGTTATTAGTTTATTTTCTGAGCAAACAGAACAACAGCTTTGTGCTGGGAGGAGCTCCACTCTGAGCAGCCAAGCAGGAGACAGTGACTGTACCCTTGGATTTAGAATTCCTCCGATTGGGGCTTGATTCCCAGATTTCCGACAGAATGGGCATTATTTTCCCCCTGCCTTAGAGCTGTCCAGACTAATTCTGGTGCCAAGGCTCCCCCTGCAGCCACTGGAGAAACACAGGGAACAAATCTGGCCATGCAAATATTGCTTCGAGGAAGGAATGAGCCCTTGGAAGGAGCTGAGTCTGTCCCCGGAGGGCACAGGGCAGCCCAGGCCCTGAAGGAAGATGGAAGGATGATTTCTGGGGACTCTGCTCTCTTCCCTGCATGGAAATGGAGCTAAACGTGAAGGAAATGAAGAAATCTTGGGGAAAGGGAAAAGGGGGAAGAGGAAGGAGGAAGGGGGAAGGGATGGAAAAGGCAAAAGGGAAAAGGAAAGGTGAAAGGGGAAAGGGGAAAGGAAACACAAAAGTTTTTGTAGTTTCCAGTGATTCTCTGCAAAAACAAGGAAATATTCCCAAGGGAAGTGTTTCCTTTGAAAAGCACTTCCTCCCGTGCTGCAGAGCATTCCAAGCAGGGTTTCCATCCTGAGATCCAACAGAAAACTCCTCACACATCAGAGCTGTGCCCAGACCCAGCTCCTGCCCCTCTATCCCAGTTCTCTCAGCTCATTTTCTCTCTGCTCTGCTGCCTCCCTTCCCTTGACTCCTTCTCCCTGCACTCGTGTCCTGCAGCATTCCCACATCCCAATCCCTCCCCTGCAGCTGCCAGGACCCTTGGAGAGCCACCACAGCCTCAGGAGGACCCTGCCACCCTCCCACCGACCCCAGCTCACAGCTCCACCACTTCTCCTCTTTACCCACTGACATTTTCCCTTCCTAAGTGGGGAATGCAGCCGAGTGTCGTGCAGGGGCTGCAGGTCAGTGTGGTGAGAGGAAAAACACTCCCAGCACAACTCATCCAGGGAAAACCAGGCTGCCTGAGCCACTCCACAGCATTGTGATAACACTTACCTGGGAAAGATCCCTTTGCAAGATATTTTTCAGCGTTTGAAAGAAGGGCTTGAAGCTGTTTCAGCAGAGGGTTGAACAGATTGGCCCCTGAATCCACATCGTTCCAAACCATTGCTAACAAAATGAACATCTGCTTTCAGGTGAAGACCAGGACACTTCTCAATGCTCCCCCCGATAAAAAAATTAAAGCATTCCTTAACTGAATCTTCATTTTTCATCCACATTTCCACGTGAACGCCTAAACAAAAGGCCAGAGTCCTGCCCTGTGCAGCTGCCCCACCCTTTTGGCCTTTTTATCCCTCCCTGTTTTGTTTTCTCAGGAATGTGATTGTCAGGTTTAAGGCACCTCGTTGTGCCCCCCTGAGTTTGGTTTAATATTCATCTCCTGACAGCACTCGGGGTTCAGCTGCTCCCTAATTAGTGCCTGGCTGCGGCGGAGAGAATTCTTGTGGAGAAACATTGCCCTTCCACCCTTGGGATCTCATTTTCCTTTGCTCTGGCTGGCAGGAAATTTGCACCAGAGGGATGCTTTAATCCTGCCAATCTCAGCTGCCATCTCCCTGCGAAGAGAACAGGAGGGTTGGTGCTGCTTTGCTTGCTGAGGCTGCTCAGAGAGAGCTTTATCTTTAGCAACAACATTTCTGCTGAAGATGACGTGGTAAAACTCTGCAACAGCTCAATTTGAGAGGGCTGTGGCCCCGTGGGAGAGCAGCTGGAATCGGGGTCTCTCCAGCACACCGTGTTGGTTGTACAGAGCTGCTCGCACTCCTTGTTGATGCTCTCGTTTACTTTTCATTAGTTTGTTAGGCAAATCTCCTTTCAAGTGTTTTCATTCTCATCAGCCACTAAATAACACAAATCAAACACGGGAGGCAGTGGAAGTGGAGCCACAGGCAGACCTGTTCCCTGCCAGCCCGGCAGAAAGAGCTGAGCGTCCCAGAGGAGAATTAAAGATCTGAGAGAGCATCTGAAAATTCATCAGCCGAGCTTTGCAGCAGCTCCTGCTCGAGCAGAATGAAAATCCAGAGCCCAGCGCTGGTGGACAACTAAAGATCTCCACCTAGTGAGAGTCAGGGACAGGGCAGCTCCCGGGAAGGGGAGGAAAATCTAAAGGGGCAATTTCAGCCTGGAGCAGGGGGGATTTGTGCTGTGATGCTGATCCCTTAGGTTTTATCTTTTCTCTGTTCCCAGCCCTGCAGTGCCCAGTGTAACTCTGCAGGTCCCTGGAGCTCGTTCAGTGCTGTTCTCTCATGCTCACACTGACATAACAAAGCCTCTCCAGCTCGCTCTCCAAGGACACCCAGACCCTCCTGGGCCCAACAACTGCAAACCTTCATCTTGGGGAGAGGGGGGCAAGCTTGGGCAAATTCCATCCTTGCCTGGCTTCTGCTTGGGCAATTGATGCTGATATCAAAGTGGGAAGAACTCGGGAGCTGTCATTGTCCATTTTGGGATGCACTGAGGCAGGAGCCTCTGGAGCCCAGAGTGTGACCTCTGAAGGCCTTTCAATCAATCCCTCCTTTATTCCTTTATTCCTGTCTTCTCTCTGTTTCTAGGGAGCTATTTAAAGCATCATCACCATCTCGGGGTGGCAGTGGTGGCTCTGTGCAGGATGCTCCCCCTGGCACTGTGGGGACTTGGCCACCAGCTGGGCACAGCCCAGGGCTTGGCTTAACCTGGTGTGACCAGGATCCCTTAGCAGAGCCTTAAATCCTGCTCTGTACACCCTGACCCCTCCCCGAGGTGGGCACGGCTCTGACTTAATTACAGCCCAGCAAATTACCCAGCTCATTAATGATGCCTTTGGGCTGGGGACCTTTGCAGGCGATGACATTTTTCCTGTTGATAGTGTTACCTATTCTGGAGCAAGCACAAGATAATTGTAATTTCCTGGAGTGCTCCGAAACACATAAAGTTTATGGGTAATCTTATTAAAGCTTTCATAAAGTGGGAAACTTTCTGTTATGAGCTGGGAGAAAATTAATGGCCATTCTTTTGTGGTTGGCACATAATTAAATCCCGGGGGAGAGGGGGGGTGTTCTGTTTCATCTCAAACATGTGATTTGCACTTTATTAAAAGCATCCCCTCTGCCTTGCAGCCACTCAGGGGCTCAGGGTTGCTCCTCCCTTCACCTGCCGAGGGTGTGAGTGGAGTCCTCTGCCCTGCCCTGCTCTCTGTGCCCAGCGTGTTCCTGCAATGAAAGGCTTTCAGGTGAGGCAGCAGCTCCACAGGTGATTGATCACCTTGGAGTCACTGGGCTGTGGGCAGAAATCCAAAAAGCTGAAATCCAAAAAGCTGAAATCCAAAAAGCTGAAATCCAAAAAATGTTTCTCACAAATGGCCATGGCCACTCTGGGGGCATGTTGAGCTGGAGGCTGCACACCTTGACAGGTGAGGTCGCAGAGCTGCCATGCCACCAACACATCCTCGTGGTCAGCCCTGGGCTGGTGGAATTCCAGTCAGGTCATTCCCAGCATGGCCAGGCTGAGATCACAGAGCCATCAAAGCTGGAGAAAACCTCCAAGACAAAACCTGGAGCTCAGCCTTCAACCAAATCCCAGCATTCCCATTAAACCATATCAGGAAGTGCCACATCCACTCGGTTTTTGAACACTTCCAAGTGTTGGGAGCCTGTTCCAGTGAGGAATGACACTTTCAGTGAGGAAATTTCATGGAATCATGGAATGGTTTGGGTTGGAAGGGAGCTAAAAGCTCACCCAGTCCCATGGCAGGGACACCTCCCACTGTGCCAGGCTGCTCCAAGCCCCAATGTCCAACCTGGCCTTGAATTTTTCCTGATCTCCAGCCTGAACTCCCCTGGCAGGGGCTGGCCCTGGATGAACTTTAAGGTCCTTCCAGCCCAAACCACTCCATGATTCTGTGATCTGCACTCAGCTCCTGCTGCTGGAGGAAGAGGAGAATCTTTTGGAGGTGCAGGAAAGGCAGCAGCACCTGCAGGGGGTTGAGACAACCCTGCCTCCCTCCTCAGCCTGGGTGGTGGCTCAGGGGAGCAGCAGGACACCACGGCAGGGAAAAGGTGTGGAGCAACTGGAGAGTTCAGGACAAGCCAGGAGAGGAAGGCAGGAAAATCAGGAAAGGCAGGAGATGGATTCATTTCAGGGCAGACTGAAAGCAAAGAGTGAATCTCCAGCTCCAACTGCAAAGAGGAACAGACCAAGGCTTCAAATCCAGCATGGGCAGCACACAGAGCAATGAGTTTCAACTGGAAAAGAAAGAAAGTACAAACTGTGAGAGAATCAGTGGAAATATTCACGTGCCAGGGTGAAGGGCTGGATCCTGTGCTCCTTTCCCACCCCTGCTGCCCTCCAAGCTTTAGAAAACTCAATACTCTAAGCCTGTAATTAGGAAAGAAAGTCTTCATTAAGAACTGAAATAATCGGCTGAATATTTTAACCATAAAAGAGAGATGTTGGAAACTGCAGGAATCCGAGGATTCTATGACTCCACATGGGAAGAAACTCCTGTGTGGCACACTCTGGGTGACTGTTCTGGTGCCACAGCACTCAGAGATTGCTTCTCCCACCCCCACTCCTTAAAAACCAAACCAAGCCTGATCCCAGGGCTGAAAGAAACTCCCATCATCCCAGAGCTTGCAATTAAACCCACCGGAGGTGACAGCACTGGAAGTGCCTCAGAATAATCAAAGCCACCTTCGAGTTTTCTAAGATTTGCTTGTTTGTTTTGAATGCCTTCTGCTCGGAGGGAGAGGAGGATTTCATTACAGCCTGGAAGTGCCTCACGTGGATCCTGCCTGAGGGGACATGGAGAGCTTCGTGTTCCCCAAACTTTTGGCCCTCCAGACACAGATCCTTTTTTTTGTGACTTGGGAACTCAGAAAGACTCAGAAAGGGACTTCAGCCTCAGCTTAGGGAGGGGTTGAGCCCTGGGAAAAATTCATTTGTGGGCCCACAAGAAAATAAAAAACCAGAGGGGATGGGATGGGATGGGATGGGATGGGATGGGATGGGATGGGATGGGATGGGAGACAGAAGATCTTCATGTCCCAGAATGTGGCTTGGGGTTGTCATCTCACCCTGCCCCTCAGGTCTTCCACACCATTTTATTTGCAGAAAAAAAATTGGGAGTTCACCTTCCGAATAAATTCCAGCCTTCTCCTCCTCGGATCCTGCTGATTTCAAGCCTTGTCCAGGTGTATTGATTCTTCCAGCAGTGAAAACACTGGCATATAAATTGCAAATTGGAGCCAAAGGGAAGCGGCTGCATCCAGAGCTCACGGAATAAAGGAGATTTATTCCGAGGGAAGAGGTGTTTATCCATGCCCTGACCTCGGGCCCTGCACTGCTGCACTCCCCAGGGAGGAGCTGCTGCTGACCTTGAGGCAGAGGCTCAGCAGGGACAGCCAGCACTCAATAAGTGACTTCAGCAGAGGCAGAACCAACCCCAGGAAAATGCTCCAGGGACTGATCCTGTCCAACCCCGGGCAGCAAAATGAACACCCTCCCTCTGCCTGGCTCCTTCCTTCCTGGTGATTTCCATTGCTGTTCTGTTTTCATGCAGCAATAAATGATGTAATTAGCCAAAGCCCAGTGCTGATGAACAGACTCCCTGCGCCCTGGCAGGGACGTGGCCAGGCTGGGGACAGGAGAGCTCCTGCCCAGGGTCTGCCAGCTATGGCACAGGAGATCTGGAGAAACAATAAACTGCCACCACCTTGGCCAAACTGAAATGACAGATACTGATATTAATGTCTCTAGCTAATGAGGGATAATTAACCCACCCATCACAAGGCCATGGGATTCACCAGTTGGAAATTTTCCAGTTAATGCTATTTGATATTTCTGCCTGATTTTCAAGAATTTAATTGATGTCTTAATGATGAAGGATACCTGCATGAACTCCGTTCTCAGACAGTTCCTGTCACTGCTGTGATTTACACTGATTTATTTGATTTGTGGCTCTCTCGCTGCCACTCCCCTTGGAGGCAGCAGGGACACTCTCCACCAGCCCAGGTTGTTCCAGCTGGGTGATCCCATTCCTTCTGCCTTTCCAAACCCTTCTCCTCTTGAAACCCAAGGGCAGTGCCAGGACCTGACCATATTTTGGGTTGTTTTCGTGGCCTGGAGGGACTCAGACCCCTCCCAGCACACCCCAGTCAGGCAGATCTCCCCATTTAGCTTAAAAACGCCACAGCTGCCACCACAATTAAAAATGCAGACAGGGAAATCAGCACACAGCAAGCAGGGAGGGTATTTATAGCTCCTTATGTAAAGCAGATACAATGGAGCCATTTGGAGCTGGAATGGGCTCAGTTCTCCTCCCTCAAACAAACTCCTCTGGAGCAAACTGCAGATCCCAGCAGATCCCAGCCCACCCCAGGCCTGCTCTGCTGAGAGGTGCAGCCCAAGGGCTGGTGGAGCAAGGGAAAAGGAGAGGTTTCATGGTCTGTGGGAGCTCAGGTACCTGGGAATGACGAGCACCATCCTTCTCCACACTTCCCTGAGCCCACGCAGACTCTCCCTTCCCCCTGCCCTTCTCTGGAAAGCTTTAATTGCCATCGCTCATCAGGAACGCCCCGAGGCATGAACCCAATGGCTGAGGGCTCACAGATTCTCACAACTGATCAATTAATCCGAGGAGGTCGTTCTGAACTGCTTTAAACAAAGTGCAGGCACGTGGAAAAGGGGTTATTGCTTTATAAAAAGGGGTTATTGTTTTATAAAAAGGGGTTATTGCTTTATAAAAAGGGTTATTTCTTTATAAAAAGGGGTTATCACCTCCTGAACATCTTGGCCGGGTCCTTTCTGATGTGCTGGTGAATTAGATACTAAATCCACAGATGAGCTAGATGAGTTAATCGTGGCTAATGTCATTACCAGCAGTAGCAGAGGAATCAAAGATGATTAGCCACTTGTCATAAAGTCTTAGCACAGAGGACAGAGAGAATTAATTTGTCCCACTGACCTGCTTAATTTCCACAGGCTTCTGATCGATGAGTGCTGGAAATACAGGAAATAAACAGGGAGAAAAGGAAATCCAGGATGATGAAACAGCTGAGAGACATGGGAAACGTTAGACTTGGAAGTGATGTTCTAGAAGAGCAGGAAAGGGTGGAGCAGCACTGTGTATTTAAGAAGTGCTATTTATCACCCACCTTGTCACCCCAATGAGGGTGCATTTATCACCCCAATGGCCGCACAATAAACATGCAAAAATCCCATGGTTGCATTTGGTTAATCCTCTGCTGGCCATCAATAAACATCACGGATTGGGAGCGACTCTGGGAGAATTTTAATAAATAAAATATTTACTTTTTTTTTGTTGTTATTATTGTTGTTGCTCAGCTTCTCCCCAGCCCTTCCCATTTCAAAGCGTGTCAGCCTGCAGCAGCTCCTGTTTTCATGGCATCAGGCTGCCAGAGCAGGAGGAACTGTGCTGGTTCCGTCAGTGCTGCTGTCTGGGGAAGGGAATTATCAAAGGGAAATCAGGAATCGCTGCTCTGACACAGCCCTGTCCTACAAGCTCAGTCCCAGAGCTGCCACTCGCTTCACAAACAAAGTGGGACCAAGGCTGGGATGTCAGCACGGGGCTGGCTCCTCCAGAAAATCCCCCCAAACCTTGGAATCACAGGATCACAGGCTGGGAAAACCTCCAAGGTCACTGTGTCCTGTAGAAATGATGTGGCCTCATTTCAGGGGCCCTTCCACAAATTACTCCGTGCTCATAGATTGAAATTAGGTTTTATTACTAAGAAGAGAATAATTTTTTTTCTCTCCAGCCAGGCTAGTTAGCTGGAGGAGTTGTCTGTCTGACTATGTTTGTGTGTCTTTAGAATTTAAACAAGTAAAGCACAACTCTTTCATTGGTCAAGGAAAGCACTTTACGAAAACATCTTTTCATATTCACATTTTTTGTCAAAGATTTCTCCTGGGAAGCTGCAGAAGTTCCCTTTAGAAATGGAGTTAACTATTACAATTGAAGACAAGTTAAAAAAGGAATTGTTTTCTCCAGGTTTTTGCTGTGATCTCTCTGTGATCCACCAAGGAGTCATCACCACAGTGTCCAACGTTCCACCAAAGCCCAGCTTGTCCCCAAGTGCCACCTGTGCAGGGCCTTGTGCCACAGGACTCCTTAGTGGCACAGCTGGGCCAGAGCTCACAGGGATTGATGTCTGCTGGAGCCAAATCAGGATAAGAGGACTCACTGAGCACTCAGGGCTGTGATCTCCTCTGTGTCAGAGCCTCTCGGCCCCATTCTCTTCTCCTGGTCCAGCAATCTTCCTTCTCAGTGTCCCATGTCAGGAAAAAAACAAAGCCAAAACCAAAAAACTCTGCTGCTTCAAGGATTGTTTATTGTTTCTTATCTAAGTTTCAGGAGCACAGCCTCTGCTGCTGCTCAGCACAGAGGGTTTATATACCTTTTATCACCCAACTGCCAAACTTTGCATATCCTATTTTGTCTTTAAAACCAATAAGTGTCAATTTTATTAACATGCCTCTTCTACAATAGACTCTTTCTACCAATTACTAAATCACAGGAACTCAGGTCAGAGAAGAAAGGAAGAAGAAGGAAAGAAGAAGAAGAAGAACAAGAACAAGAAGAAGAACAAGGAGAAGGAGAAGGAGAAGCCAACACCCTGAATTCTCCATGTTGTCTCTATATTAATATATAGAGCAAAATCTAAAACTACAAACCCATTTTCTGTGGTGCACTAAACAACTTTATCTTCATTTCTTTGGTGCTCTCAGCTCACCCAGAAGTTTGGGCAGGTGCTCCCATGGACTTAGTTCAAAGGCTAAGCCATTTTGGGGAGCTTTAGGGATAAAATGAATCCCCGCAGAGTCAGGAGAAGTTTTCCAGCTTTCCTGGGCTCCAACACCTCTGGAACAAGACCAAAAGCAGAGCTTTGGTGCAGCCCCAAGCCTGCCCTGAGTGCAAAACGCTCCCACCCAGGTGAGGTGAAGTGTGGTGTCCATCATCACCTCTAGGGAGCCAGCAGGGGAAACAATTCCATCAAATCCCATCCAAACCATGCGTTTGGCCAGTGGAACATCCCCATGTTCTGTCAGAAAGGGGAGTTTGGCTGCACAGAGGAAAAGCCTCTGACATCTGGACAGGCTGAGATCCCTTCTCACTCTGATCCTGTTCTCTGTTGCACAAAGAAGGTGCAGGAGGACACACGAAGGTCGCTGCACAGGGCAGGGAGTCAGAGATAACTTTGCAGGAGGAAGGAGAAAAAACCTCTCCAGGGATTACAATCAATTGCCACCTTCTTTTCCCAAGGGCTCCTACGAAACACTTGAAAAAGTGACCTCATTAATTAATGAGATGGGTTAAGGCTCTCTCCACATACTCTACTTAATTGCAATTCTGTCATTCTTTTTGAATTCCTAAAGCCACATTGATTATTCGAAGCTCTGTCCAATCAATAAAACAATAAACCATGTATGCTTAAAAAAGTGATTAAAGAGATAAATACAGGAGACACTTTAAAGCAGCCACGTCCTCCTGCAGCCACTTACCCAAGAGCAAGCCTCACCTAATTGCAGGGGGGTGATTGCCCCGTAAATTTATTTTAATCCCTAAGCAAGGGATTTGTATTTGTATGATTTGTATTTGCACAACTTATCATGAATTTGGAGCTAAGAGATCCCCAGGGCTTGCAGCTAGAAAGGATCCAAGGTAAGGGCTCGAAGCTTGGGGGAGAGGAGGAAAAAGCACTTCTGGGCTTGAGGCGAGATTTTTATTCTTCCCTTTTCATATTTTTTTATTGAAAACATTGTGATTTAACAAGTGCAGCCGTTGTTGAACATAAATAAATAATGTGGAGAACTGGGACACGCGAAGCTCTGTGATTGCATAAATATTCAAGCTGCAAAAGAAATATAAGATTTCAAAGGTGCAAACCTAATTATGGCGTTGTTATCTCTCTCCCTGTAGTAATTCAAACATAAAGAACAGTTCCCTGTGGGCTGGTGGGGACGTCTGAAACGCTAAACCTGGAGGATGCAGCATCCTGGCACTGCTCAGGCTCCTCTCACCCTCACACACAGCTCAGCTAAACCCAGGGCACAGCCTGGAGCTGTCCCCAAGTGCCCCCTGAGCAGAGCCTTGGGGCTGGCAGGGCAGCTCTCCTTGGAGCCCTCCTGATGCCTTAAGTTTTAACTTTTATATTTTATCAATCCCGTACTGCCCAGTGTAACTCTGAAGTTTCCTATAACTTGTTAAGTGCTGTTCTCTCATGCTCAGACAGACAATAAAATCTAGTTTTTCTAGTTTTTAATCTAGTTTTTTTCTAGTTTTTAATCAAGGACACCCAGACCAAAAACTGTAAACTTTCATCTTAGAAAGAAAAGGGCAAGCTTGGAAAAATTACATCATTAGCTAAGTTCTAGTTAGTGAATTGATGCTGATATCAAAGTGGGAAGAACTCGGGAGCTGTCATTGTCCATTTTGGGATGCACTGAGGCAGGAGCCTCTGGAGCCCAGAGTGTGACCTCTGAAGGTCAAATCAATCCCTCCTTTATTCCTTTATTCCTGTCTAATCTCTGTTTCTGGGCAGCCATTTAAGACATCACTCCCACTGCAGTTGGTGCCGTGAGGGACAATGTGACACTGGTGACAGACTCATCCCATGGTCCTTGGAGATGTTTCTGCAACAACCCCAAGCCACTTCCTGGGCTCCAGTTCCCCTGCCAGAGGCCTGGGATGGATCCAGCACTCCTGGTTTGGGATTTGGGATTCTCCTGCCCCTGCCAGCATCATCCTACAGGGCAACAGCACCATCTGCTGCTCCTGTGTTCCCTCTTCCCACTGAGCTCTGCCCTCTCCTTGGGCCCTTCTCCCTGGTGCTGGGCACCTCCAGCAGCTGCACATCCACGGAAAGTGGATTCCTGTCCCAGCAGGAAGGAATGGGCCAGGACACGACCCGGGCTGAGCAGAACAATATTGGCACCACAACGTGAGAGAGAAAAAAAAGGATGTGGAGCTGTCAGAGAGAGCCCAAAGGAGGGACAGGAGGGTGGGGAAGGGTCTGGAGGGGCCACTCGAGGGCACTTGGTTTGTTCAGCTTGGAGGAGACTGAGGGCAGAGCTGCCAGGGGCTGCAGCTCTGAGCTCTGCTCCCTGGGACAGGCACAGCACCCGAGGCTGGAGCTGGGCCAGGGAGGGTCAGGTTGGAGATCAGGGAAAGGTTCTTCCCCCAGAGGCTGCTGGGCACTGCCCAGGCTCCCCAGGGAATAGGCACAGCCCCAGAGCTCCAGGAGCCTTTGGGCAGAGCTGCCAGGGATGCCCAGGGTGGGATTTTGGGGTGTTTGTGCAGGGACAGGAACTGCTCTGGGTGATCCTGTGGGTCTCTTCCCACTCAGAACATTCCATGATTCCAAATATCCTCCCTAAATATACTGAGGACAGAGCTCCTTGTCTGGCCCCTCTGGACCCTTCCCCATCTTCGCTTCCCTCCTTTAGACACTTTTCATACTGTGGCACCCAAAACTGCCCCAGCACTCGAGGTGAGGCTGCCCCAGCCCAGAGCAGAGTGGGACAATCCCCCCCTGCCCTTGCTGGCCATGCTGGCCCTGATGCCACCAGGACAGGGTGGCCCTTTGGGCTGCCACCCCCAGGTCCCTTCCCGCAGGTCTCCAGCCTCTCCTTCCCCCGTCAGCGCTGCCCCATCCCGGGGGCAGAACCCGGAGCTTGTCTTTGTCAAACTGCGGCTGCCGGAGGGTCCCCGCTGGGCTCAGCCTCTGCCAGTGTCCCCAGGTCGCGGTACCGCTCCGTGTCCCCACGGGGTGGCAGCAGGGACCGCAGGGACAGCAGAGACAGGAGAGACAGCAGGGACAGCACAGGGACAGCAGGGACAGCACAGGGACAGCACAGGGACAGGACAGGGACAGCACAGGGACAGCACGGGGATAGCACGGGGACAGNCACAGGGACAGCACAGGGACAGCACGGGGACAGCACGGGGACAGGACGGGGACAGCACAGGGACAGCACAGGGACAGCACAGGGACAGCACGGGGACAGCACGGGGACAGGACGGGGACAGCACAGGGACAGCACAGGGACAGCACAGGGACAGCACGGGGACAGCACGGGGACAGGACGGGGACAGCACAGGGACAGCACAGGGACAGCACAGGGACAGCACGGGGACAGCACGGGGACAGGATGGGGACAGCACAGGGACAGCACAGGGACAGCACAGGGACAGCACGGGGACAGCACGGGGACAGGACGGGGACAGCACAGGGACAGCACAGGGACAGCACAGGGACAGCAGGGACAGCAGGGACAGCAGGGACAGCACGGAGACAGCACAGGGACAGTACAGGGACAACAGGGACAGCACAGGGACAGCAGGGACAGGACGGGGACAGCACATGCCCAGGAGAACTCCGCAGCCTCTCCCCAGCCCATCCTGCTCTGGCCAGGTCTGTGGTGCCCCTCAGTCATCATTTCTCACGGTGCCAGCCCAGCGAGGGTCCCTGGGGATGGAGGTTCCGAGGCTGGAGCCCAGCCCTGGGCAGCAGCAGTGGCACTGCTGGATCCCTTCCCCGCACCAGGGGGACCCACACTGCTGAGAGAGGGGGTTCAGGTTTGGCTCGGGGTTCCTGAAAGGAAGCAGTATTCCAGAACCTCCCCTCGCTTCCATCCTCCTCCCTCTAATGGACTCAGGATGTTAATTAATAGATAATTGCTAATACCTTGCATCCCTCTAATGCCTCGCTGATGAGCTTCAAAGCACTTTGCAGTTGCTGGCTACAACTCCGTGCTCTGAGAGGGCAGAAATTGCACTCCAGAGATGTTTCAGGAACTTGCTGATGGTCCAAGTCTGGATCAGCATCAACCCCCCCAGTGCTGGATTCCTGCTCCAGGCCCTGCCCTGCCTCCCAAACCACAGCCTTTTATCCAACCCTTGCAGGCACACGGCCCAGGAGCCAGGGGCAGGGACACAAGGAGTTAAACAATATCCTGATAGGCTGGTGAGATCATCGGAGCTGGGATGCTCCATTGTTTATTAGACTCAACAGAGCCCAGCAGACAACACCCAGAGGGATGTGGGGCTTGGGATGAGCCTGGCTCTGGAGAAGGAGCCTCCTGCTGCAGCCACCTCTCCCTGCTCGCCACGTAAGTAGGATGGGTTTGGCTCTGGAAAGGGAGGGGGTACAGCATGGCAAGGCTGGGGTCACCCTCTGCCTGAGCCCCACTGTGGCATTTGCAGGTGTTCTTCACCCAGCAGGTCCCTGGGTGTGCTCTGGGAGCGCCCAGGCTCCAGCAGTGCTGGGAAGCTGCTCCCGAGGGATGCAGGGCCCAGCCCAGCTCTGCTCCACCAGCAAAGGGATGCTGGGTCTGTCTCAGTTCACATCTGACACCTCGTAGGGGTTGTAGGTGAGGTGAAATACGCTGCAGGGTTTGTGGGCAGCACCAGCTGGTCTGCAGGGACAGCTGCCCACGGAGCCAGCCCGCTCCCGAGCAGGGCTGTGGGGACAGGAGTGGGGCTTTAGGGCACCCCACAACACCCCTGTCCCCTGCCAGGGCTCAGCCCAGCAGAACCCAGCCCTGCTGGGGCTGGTACAGAGCTGGGGCTGCTCTGAGGCTGCTCTCGTGCCCACAGGAGCCAGCCGTGGGGTCACTCCGTGGCGTGCTCGGGGGACAACCAGTGCCACCTGCCACCCGCAGCCACCGTGCCCCAGTGCCAGCGGGGACAGCAGGGCCACAGCATGGTAAGTGGCCTCAGCACTTGGACCCTCGGGGCTTTCTTTGGGTGCTGTTTCCCCCTCAGGGGTTTGGGCTGTGGGGCTGTGGGGCTGTGGGTTTCTCCTCTCGGGGCAGCTGGGGCAGGACGGGTCCCTGTCGCTAGAGAGCACAAAAAGAACACACACACACAGTGAGGTGAAAGGAAAAAGAGAGGGAAGTCTTTGATTTTCTGTCTTATATACAATTTTATGGAACCCTGTGTATTGGATAGTGAGATCTTCTCCTCTCCAACTCCACTGGTTCGGGTGGAAGTCCATCATAAACCTCTTCTCTCAGGAATGGAATGAAAACAAGAGAGACAGAAACACTGCTTTGTTTATATGAAATGAGTGAGAAACTCCATAGCAAAAATGGAAACAGAATCAGAAGGCTGAAATCCAGGGTGACAGGTCCCCACCAGGATGCAGCCCCCAGTCCCATCTGGCTGGGTTTCCTGGCCATGCTGGGTCACTCAATGTGCCTCTCTCTCACTGGGAACTGACTGAGAACCACTCTTGATGGAATTTGGCCAGCACCAACGTCTCACAAAAAGTTTCTGCTGAGTTTGTGCACGCCCGTGAGTGCAGCAGCCTCCTCCCTTCCCACCCCAGGGCCACACAGATCCTCCAGAGCAGCAAACCCCTTCTGGCACACACTGACCCACTGCTCTTATCTGGGAGGTCTTGGGCTGAGCTTAAACATCAGGACTGACTAAAGAGTTCAGCTGAGACACTCCAGAGCAGCAGGAAAATCTTTCCCTCTGTTCTGCAGGGTTTTGGGTTCCTCCCAGCTGGCACCCAGTGAGGATTTGCTGCCTGCTGGGGTGGCAGGCTGGACACATCTCCTGGCTGAAGGACAAACCAACCATCTGGGTCTCACCCCAAAGCTTTGGGGTGCTGCTCTTTGCCATCCAGAGCCCACTGGGAGCCCCAGAGAGCTGTGGGGCTGTGGGAAGGGCTGGGGGGTCCCTGTCTGTGGGGTAGGGGACACAACACACAGACAGTGCTTTGGACAATGTGCAAAAATTATTAATTTATATAATAATTATTATTATTATTATAAATAATATTATATATTGATATATATAATATATAATCACATATTATAATTATTATAAATTAAGTTAAATAAATTTTATCAAATTAATATTTTTTATCAAATTAAATAAATTATTATGCTTTATTAAACAAAGCAGCTTCTCTTTATAGACTTTTGGATGTTATGATTCCCGTTACACAATTATTGGTTCCTATTAACTACAATATACTACCATTGGCCACCTATAGCATAAGCATTCAAGAATTCAGAAAAACACCAGGTGTTGATATGTTATTTTCTTTTTATTGTTTAACTTTCTTGTTTCTGTTGATACTGCATCCACATAGATAAAAACTAATTGTTTTTCTTCTCACAAACTTTTCTCACAAATAGAAGTTAACCATGTCTAAATTAAAATTTAGCTAGCTGTTGTCCTCAACAGGGCAGGACCTCAGTGTCACCCTGGTGTTGTCTGGCCTCTGGTTAGGCTATTGAAACAAAGGAAAAGTCTATTCTCAGAAGCATCAGAAGGCAAAGATCTTTTATTTATGCAAAAGGCAAAAGTAAAACGCAAAGAGATCTCTTTCTTAGGAAGAACGCAGTGTTCGTATATAACATTGTGATAAACAGTACAAAGTACATTTTCATTAGCTAAAAAAATAACTTAAAAAAATACAAAAAAAATTTCATAACAAATGTTCTTTTCAATTTGCTTTTCCTTGCTGTTCTCACTACTGTGTAAAAGTTTTTCTCCCGGACGCAAAAATGTCTAAAAATTCCTTCATAAACAAAAAGTCACTTTCCATCTCAGCCAGGCAGGCAGGGAGGTGTGAGCACAGCTGTGTGCAGGTGGCAGAGCTGCCACCCAGACAGCCCCACCAGTCTGGGGCACTGGTGCCAGGCAGGGCAGAGCTCACTCTGTCCCCTGGCAGGGTCTGACCCTCAGGAGCAGCCTGGGCTGGGCTCTTTGCCTCTCCCCAGCAGGGATCAGGGCAAGCCTCATCCATGGAGTGCAGAGATTGCTTTGGGTTCTCCTCAAAATTTTCTCCTCCATGAGTGCTGATTCCCAGAGGGGTGTGGGGCTGGAGCCTCAAGATCCCCAAGGATGTGCTCTGGAGTCTCCAGCAAGGAGATTCCCCAGTTCAGAAACCAAACATCCTCACACAAAGCACTGGAGGAGCAAAGGGAGGAGGAACAATCCCAAGAGGGTCTCCCTTATGGAGAGGGGAGGGAGAGACCCCAGCAGCTCAGGGTTTCAGGAGGGCAGCAGAGCCACCAGATGTGAAACGTGAGGCTTGCTCTGGAGGCATTTTCAAGACAGCAAAGAGTCATCTGCTGATTGTCTGCTCCCAACAGCAGTCGTTAGAAAAGCTGGGAGAAATCTGATAGCACTCTCCTGCCAGGCTGCTCAGAGCATCCAGTACATCCCAGCACATCTGTGATGGATTAGGGATGGAGCAGGGGCACGGCAGGCACTGGAATTGCATTAGCTCTCCCAATGCTCCCAAACAACTCCAGGCACTGGCAGAGAGTGAAATTCTTCCTTAGCCAGAGGCAGGCAGAAGTGTGACTGAAAACCAGGCTCTGCCAGGAAGTGCTGGGAAAATGAGCAGGGTCTGGGAATTGTGGTGAGAGAGGTGCTTCTGCCAGGAAATGAAAGGGGGAATAAATCCTCTCTAGTGGAAATGCTCAGCTGAAAGGCAGCTGATGGTTTCTGCAGCAGCCTGACATTAGTGCTCTGCACACAGAGGGGAGGGTGCCTTGCAGAGCTGCTGCCCTGGGATGCAGAATCAGGATGGCAGCAATCAGGGAAGCAAGAATGGGATGCCTAAAAGATGGGATAGCACAGCCTGCTTTAGGCTGCTGAGGTGTGGGATTATTCCAGAGAATAAAGCAAATTTCCAGCTACAAAGCCAAATTAAAATTAGACAGTGGCTTGATCATAAAACCTCTCTGTGATGGATGTTATGAGGAAAGGACAAGAAATGCCAGGATGAAATCTCAGGAAGCCTGGTTTGGACTGGGAGAGGAGGATCCGAAGGCAGCAGTGCTCTGAGTGAGGCAGCTGGTGGGCAGGTGGCACTGGGAATTTTTCAGGATTTGGGCACATCCCTGCAAAGCTGCAGCTGGTGAGGTTTTTGGAGGACTGGGCTGATCCCAGGGCAGGTTGTGTAGGTGGGAGCAGGGCAGAGATTGTGCCCATGTGGAGCCTCAGTGGACAGGAGGAGAGGGAATGGCCTCAGGCTGGGCCAGGGGAGGCTCAGGTTGGACCAGGAATTTCCCCATGGAAAGAGAGGTCAGGCCTTGGAGATGCCATGGGGGATTTGGAGTGTCCATTCCTGGAGGTGCCCAAGGAATTCCTGGAGGTGGCACTCAGAGCTCTGGGCTGGGCACAAGGTGGGTATCGGGCACAGCTTGGACTCGATAGGCTGAGAGGGATTTTCCAACCTAAAGGATTCTGGAATTCTGTGATTCTATATCAGAAATGTGTCCCTTGCCCTGCCCATATTTTTCCTGTTTCAGCAGAGAGCAGTGAGAACTCCAGACAGGAGAGTTGCATATCCTGTCCACTGCTCTTGGCTTTTGTTTTGTGCTTCTTTGTCCAAGCCTGGCAGAAATGAAAAATCCCCAAAGATGTCAACACCACAAGCTCTGCAAGAGTGCCTCTGTTGGGGGGACTAAATGATGAAATTACATCTGTCTCTTGTCAGAGTAAGCACAAAGCTTGGCAGGGACACAGGTGAAGGAGTGAGGGAGGTGCTGGCTGGCACCCAGCCTTCAGCATCCCTGGGTGGGCACTGAGCCCAGCAGGGCCCAGCCCTGGGCAGGTTTCCTCCAGCCTCTGGAGCTGTGCCAGCCTTGCAGCCTCAGTGGAGCTGCCCTGGGGCTACCACACGGGTCAGCAGCACCAGGAAAGGAGCTGGGGCTGAGGGGCTCTGGGTCACCTCAGCACACCCAGGGGTTAAAGGGCAGAGTGTTTCAGTGCCCTGCTCCTAACCCTAAACCCAACTCCAACCCTAAACCTAACATTAACCTTAACCTTAACCTTAACCTTAAACTTAACATTAACCTTAACCTTAACCTTAACCTTAACCTTAACCTTAACCTTAACCTTAACCTTAACCTTAACTCTAACCTTAACCTTAACCTTAACCCTAACCCTAACCCTAACCCTAACCTTAACCTTAACCCTAACCTTAACCTTAACCCAGCTCAGGAGCCCTCCTGCAGCCCCTGCCCCACTGACAGATCTGACCACTGACTCTGCTCCTGTGTGACCAGAATTCCCCATTTCCCACCCCTGAATTCCATAGGAAGTGACAGGCTCCTGTGCTGGGGCTGCTCGAGGCTGGGTGGGACCTTGAGGAACATCCTTCAGGGAGCCTTGGCCCCATGGGAAGGAGCTTCCTGCCCTCCCTCTGAGTGCCCCTGACACCGCACAGCCATGCCTCCATTCCTCCACCTGCCAGAGGGACACACGACCACGTCACAAGGTGCTGGGGATGTAATTTGGGATCTGGGAGGGAAAACAGCTCCAAGGACACAGCCAGCACCACCAGCCCTGCTTGTAGCACCTCCCAAAAGCAGCCCAGAGCCCTGGGAGGTTCAGGGTGCAGGGTTCAATGGACAGCTGGTCACCCCAGCACTGGATCCCTGCGGGAGCTGGGAGGTTAGGGACAGGGACTGCAGGAATCCTGCTGTCCATGGGTGGGCAGTGGAAGTCCACAGACACCTCCTGCCCAGGCTGCCTGCAGGATCTCACTGCCTGTTCCACCATTCCATGGGTGTGAAGCTCCTCTTTCCCTGCGGTGGAAAACTGTCACTAGAGAACACGAAATGAACCCACACACACACACAGTGAGGGTGAAAGGAAAGCGAGGAAGTCTTTATTTTTTCCCTGTCTTATATACAAATTTTTGGAACCCTGTGGATTGGATAGTGAGATCTTCTCTCCAGTTCCACTGGTTCAGGTAGAAGTCCATCAAAAACCTCTTCTATCAGGAATGGAATGAAAACAAGAGAGAGTTACAGAAACACTGTAATATTTTATTTGTTTATATAAAATGCGTGAGAAACTCCATAGCAAAAATGCAAACGGAATCAGAATGCTGAAATCCAGGGTGACAGAAAACCTCCTCCACCTCCCCTCAGGCTGCACTCACGGATGGCCAAAGGGAAGCTCCCTCCATCCTCTGTCACTTGCCCTGCTCTGCTTTCTCTTTTGTCCATCCCAGGTGTCCTCCTCTGATCCCACCACCATGGAAATCCCCCCCAAGAGCCCCGATGAGAGCGAGAAGTCCCCGCAGTCCAAGGAGCTGATCACCAGTAACACAGGCAGCACCCTGTGCATGAGCTCCCGCAGCGAGTCCGTGTGGACCAGCGCGTCCCGGAGCAAGTGGGACATTTACCACAAACCTGTCATCGTGGTGTCCGTGGGAGCTGCTGTCTTCCTCCTGGGGATGGTCATCACCAGCCTCTCCTGCTTCCTGCCCGAGAGCAAAGACGTTTTCAAAATGTGTGGCCCAGCTTTCCTGTCCCTGGGGCTGATGCTCCTGGTCTGTGGCCTGGTCTGGGTCCCCATCATCCGCAAGAAGCAGAAGCAGAGGCAGAAGTCGCAGTTCCTACAGAGCCTCAAGTCCTTCTTCTTCAACCGCTGAGGGCAGCCAGGACCTTCCCCAGAGGGCTCCAGTCCCCTCCACCAACCTGTGTTGATCAGCTGTGAAAACAAACACGTTCTTGTACTCCCCAGAGGATTTCATCCCAGTCAGTCTCTTCCCCACACGGTCTCCAGTGTGAAAGTGAACTTTGTATTTCATCCAAGTCATCCCAGGACAAAAGGAGCAGGATTTTTCAGCTGAGCCCAGCAAGGCAGGTCCAAAGTCTCTGCATCGCCTCCCTGTCCAAAGAGTGACCCAAGAGCACACTCTGGGTAAAGAAAAGCCCCAAAAGGAACCTGGGCTGAAGCAAAACCCCAAAGGAGCCCAGCTCCCCCAGGAGGTTCTGCAGGATCCGTCAGCAGAGAGGAGCCATCTGACTGGAGCCACAATTCCTTCAAGCTCCCTAATTTTCCAGATAGTCTGGGAGCTCTGCACAGCATCAGGAGGCACAGCAGAAGCAGAGGGGCACAGACCCTAAGAGGGGCACAGATCCTGCAGAGGGACACAGACCCTGCAGAGGGCACAGACCCTACAAAGGGCACAGACCCTACAGAGGGCACAGACCCTGCAGAGGGCACAGATCCTGCTGCTCCAGGCACCTTGCAGGGCAGGGACAAGGGAAATGTCCCTTGGGCTATGGGGCTGGAAGCTGATTCCCTCCCAGGAACCATTCAGCCTCCTCCTGGCCACCTCTGCTTGAGCTCCCTCATTTCTGGAACTGCTGCCACACCAACATTTCTGCCTGAAAATATGCTCCAAGATGCCTGAGACCTGAAGCACTTTTGTTTCCACAACCTGGCTGACAGGGAGCTGGGGCTCACCTCGGCACTGGTGCCAGGCCACCCCCCATCTGTGCCCAGGGCTGCCTGGGGATCTCCTCCACCCCTGTGGGCAGAGCTTGAGGTGGCACATCCCATCCTGGCAGCCAGCACAGCTGGATTAGGAGTATTTGAGCACACAAGTCCCTTTGCCCCAGGCTCAGCCTGGCCCTGAGCTTTATTTCCTGACTGGTGCAGGTATCTCTGGCCAGCCAGTGCCAGCTTGGTGACGGGGCTGGACAAGACCTGGCACAGGACCCAGCAAAGCTGTTGTTCCTCAGCCACCCCTCGTGCCACGCCACGCTCTGCTGCCATTCACAGCCCTACCCTGGCACGGGGCACCAGCCTCTGCTCCTTCAGCTGCCGTGGGCAGGGGATGCTCCCCCAAAGCTCCTGCTCGGGGCAGCTGCAGCCAGAGGGAGGATGGACAGCAGGACTCGTGATGGGAAATCAGGGAGAGATGAGAAGAGCAGCTCCAGGTCCCACCTGGCTGCAGGTCTTGGCATGGGTGGAGGTCCCAGAGCTGCCCAGGATGGGGGAGGCACCTGTAAATGCAAAGAGCTGTGCTCAGGCAGGGCTGCCTGGCCAGGGGGATACTCCGGGAGGACTGGAGCTGCCAAATGGAGAGAGGGAGCTCCTGCTGGCCAAGGAGGAGACAGACGGTGAAATGTTAATGTGGAAAGAAGTCACTGAGACCAAGAATTGAATTGGATTCCAGACTGGTCATTTATAACAAGAACACGAGGTTGCATTAAAGGAAAAGGTTCCCAAGGTGCACGTGGCTGCTGTGGTGTCACATCTCTGCGGCGTGGGGAGGGGGTGCTGGCATCCAGGGGGTGGTGGGGCACCCACCGGGCAGGGCAGGGCGAGGACAGGACAGGGAGTGAGGCTGGGGCTGGTTTGGGTGAGGGGCTGAGTGAACACCTCTGTCCAGGGGTCAGCAGCAGCTCGGGAAGGGGCCTGGAAACAGGATGGAGCCTGCCCAGGAAAAGGAAACAGCCCAAGGAGCAGCAGAGCCTGGTGAGGAGGGGATTTATCAGGTGGAGCTCGCTTTTTGCTGCCCAGATCTGTGGTGGGACAGGGAGGCAAAGGGACAGGAACATCAAGGGAAAGTCAGATTAACAGCTGGGGGATAACTGCAGGTGGAAGTCCAGGAGCAAAGAGGGAACTCCCCCTTGGTAGGATGGGGTATAAATGCCTGGTCACTGCCTGGGATGGAGGGAACTTTGCACTGGAGCTCCCAGCACTGGGAATTGCATCCTTTTCTTGGAGTGAGCCGGAGCAATTTAGGGAAAGAGAGATGCAGGATAACCTGAAGGCTCTTCACAAGGGTTTCTTTAGGAGCTGACATTAAATAAAACCCCATAGGGCTGCTGGAAAATGAATTTGTGCCTGTGTGTTGTGGCACCGCTGAACCTCTACCTCCTTGGGATGAGGAGGCTGCAGAGAGAGGGAGTGTCTGTGGGTTTAAATGGTTTCATGGACAACAGGTAAAAGAAAGAGACAGTAGAAGCAAGAGAGAAGAACATGCCCTCTAAATCTCGTAACACACCAGTGGTGGATGCTGGAGAAGTCCATGAGGAGCAGATTCCAGGAGGGGTGGACTCACATGAACTCTCTCCTCCTGCCATTGCTGGGGCAGGACTGGGCTGGAGGGACCTTTGATCAGCCTGCGGGGAAGTTCACACCTTTGGGCTGTTCCCAGGCACCTCCAGATCCCTGTTTGGCTGCTCCCTGCTATTCCTCTTGGCTCCCACTGAAGCCTGTTTGAACCCTGCCGTGATGCTTTGGATGAGACAGAAGAAAACCACGTTCAGAGAAAAGATCGTGTTTTCCATAACATAATTACGTCTCTCTGAAGCTCAGATGTGACCCACCAGCTTTCCCTGTGCTATAAAAAGAACAGGAAATCCATTACAAAAGTCATTATCTCTGCAGAGCAGCTCAAAGAGGAAATATTCCCCCTGCATCTCAAAGGTCACGCAGCAAACCCGCCCGGCAGGAACGCCCTGCTCCAGGTGTCTGAGCTGCCTCATTCCTGGGCTCCAAACCTGCCCAGAGCTGTGCACACCCCCAGGCCAGACCCCTCTCTGAGGATGGCACATCCTGCTTGAATTCCAGTGCCTTGAGAGGTTCTGAGAGGTCTGGAGAGGGACTTAGGGCAAAGCCTGGAGGGACAGGACACAGGGAATGGCTTTCTACTCCAGAGGGCAGGGATGGATATGGGGAGAAATCCTTCCCTGTGAGGGAGGTGAGGCACAGGGTGCCCAGAGCAACTGTGGCTGCCCCTGAATCCCTGGCAGTGCCCAAGGCCAGGCTGGATGAGGCTTCGAGCACCCTGGGACAGTGGGAAGTGCAGTGGAAGTATCCCATGGCAGGGGGTTGGAATTGATGATCTTTAATGTCCCTTCCAACCCAAACCATTCCACAATCCCACGGTCTCAGTCACACTCACTGGGCTCACCCTTGGTGCAATGAGGTTTCTTCAGCCACTGGCATCAATTATTCAGGTGTGGGAAGAAGCAGGTGACCACTGGTGCCTGTGATCACAGCTTTACATTCCCCTGAGACCTTGCAGTGCTCCTTCCTGGAAACACAGCCTCAGGCTTGTGAGGCACAGGGGCTGCCGTCCCAGACTCCCACTGGGATGCTGGAATGCTGGCTCCACGCCTGAGCCTGGAGCTGCCAGTCCATCCTGCACCCTGAAATGCTGCTGGTGCTCCCTCCCGCCTTGGGGAGCAGATGAGATCCCACCAGGATGAGCTGCACTTGCCCATCCTTCCCCAAAACCCAGCAGCCTTCCCTGTCCTTAGTGAGCAGCGATGAGAGCAAAAACTTCAGGGGACTCTCAGTGCCCACAGTGAGTTGGCTGATTTGGGGGTCCCTCCACTGGCTTCCTGGTGTTCCATTTTCGGGATGGGCCGTGGCACAGGTTCTCTCATGGGTGGCTCTCCAGCAAGACCTGCTCTTTGGAGGGGTGACAGGGGTGATGTATTTTGGGCATTCTGGAGAAATCCCTGTGCCTCAGTTTACCTGTAAGGAGAGGGGAACAGTAGGATGTTTCCAGGTTGTCTCTGGGACATCAGAGCCAACGTCCTGCACACTTCCCTGGGTGGATGCTGCCCATTTTTGGGTCTCAAATCCCAGGGCTGTGGGCTGGGTCGGGGGCAGATTTGTACCTTTGGGACAGACTGGATGAAGTGAAGCAGCCCCAGCTGGATGACCATGGGGTGCTGTGGGGTGAGCTCCCACAGAATTCCCTCAGGATCTGCTGCAGGCAAGGCCATGAAACAGTTAAAGCTGTATCGCGTGCTGCCTCCCGATTGTTCTGCAAGGTGTGTTGTGACATTTGTACTTCCTCTTGGCAGCCCGGGGCAGAGGCACGGGCGGCAGCGCGGGGATGCTGCTCCCCCCGCCGCCCTGAGGGGCTCGGGGCCGCGCCATGGGCCTGCGGGGGCTGCTGGGCCGCTGCGCCGCCATCGCCCTGCTGGGCCTCATCTGCGACGCCCTGGGGCTCCTCATCCTCCTGGTGGGCATCTTGGCTCCCATCAGCTCCTGGGACTTCTTCGTTTACGGGGGAGCCCTGCTGCTGGCCTTCAGCCTCGTCTTCTGGGTCTTCTGGTACACCTTCAACATCGAGGTGCCCCTCGGGGAGCTGCGGTGCGGCTGAGCCGCGGAGCCCCGGAGGGGGCTTGGCCTCGGAGGAGCGGCTGGGAAGATCCAAAGCATCCCTCAACTGGTGGAGAGCACCCAAAAGAGAGCAGAGGGAAGGGCCTGCTGCTCCTCACGGCATCGAGCAGCCAGATGGACCCTCAGGGCAAAGGTACCCACGGCTCAGCACGCACAGGGATGCTCGGCTGGTGTGGGGGAATGCAGAGGTCCTGGCAGGGCAGCCAGAGCTTCAATGGGCGCTCTCAGGAGTAAGATTAGATTTTAAAATGCTCTGGAATGGGTTAATGATGGAAGGGAAGTTGGTCTTGCTGAGATGAATGGATTTTGGGAGGGGGTTTCGGTGTCATTTGGAGGTGGCTGTTGTCTGGGGTGTAGCTCCTTGGTGCTTTAGATGGTGCTGGGAGAGGAGGGTCCTGGAGAGCTGCTTCTCTCTCATGACAGCTTCGTCTAGCAGAGGGACAAGGAGCACGAGCCACCCCTGGCCATCCACCCTGGGCAAACAGGGAAGGTCAACAGGGATACTCCAGGCTGTGCTTTAGCACCAGAACTTCAGTGTAAGGCATGAGGGAACAAACCCAGCTGCTCTCGGGTACCCCCATCACACCCCGGGCACTGCTGGCAGGGTTTTCCCAGCAGGGAATGTTTTTCCAGCAAAGCAGAGGAGAACAGTGAAACCCAGGTGAAAGTTGTGTCACCAAGGCACTGCTCTGATGTGCTGTAAGAGCCTGGTGACAAATGCCGAGCACACAGAAACCAGGTACAAAGTGCCATGTTTGAACGTCGGCTCTGAGATTAGGCCTTCTTAATCTCAGGCTTGTCTAGAACATACCTGGCTGGTTTGGCAGCCACCCAAGGGACAGAAAAATTGGGTCTTACCTGGTCTCTGCAGCCTGGTCCTGCAGCAGGAGGGACCACAGAGCATCAGCAGTGCCTGCAGGGGCTGGGGCTGACCTGGGAAGCTCCGAGGGCTCCGTTTCGGCCCAAAATGTGGGCAGCAACATCAAAGCTTGGGGGAGTCGGAGATGTCTGAATGCTGGAGAGCAGGGATGGTGTCCTCCTGGCTGCCAGCATCCCAGGGGATGTTCCTCCTGTGCTGGCCAGGATGGGGGAGCCAGGTAGCGCAAGGGGGAGCCAATTAGCCCGAAGTAAATGAGGAGCAGCCCCGCAGTGCTTGGAGCTGCACATGGCAGAGGGAGGTGACAGCAGGAGGGTGCCCCAGCCAGCAGCCAGCCATGCACCTGCACCGAGAGCCAGCCAAGGAGGGATGGGTTTGGTGGAGAATGAGGCAAGGAGGAGGCAGAGATGGGGGAGCTGTCCCCACGGAGATGGGGTGAGTGTCAGAGCACAGCCCACACTCACCTCTGCTCCCTGCCAGCATCTCTGTCCCCAGGCAGGGACACTGCTGGTGACACACCCCCATCTGAGGGTCACAACAGGGACATTGCCTCGCACAGTTCTCTACCAAGCCTCTCACAAGCAGTGAGATTCCTTTTTATCATTTACTCATTTTTTCCTTGATTTCTCCTCCTGTTGGCAGCACCCACAAGAGACAGGCCCGAGGTTTTCCTGGCTCTGCCCTGTGGGTGGAAGCTGCCGTGTGGGTTGTGGTGTTTTACAGCCCTGCACTCACCAGGGTGCCCAGGCCAGGAGTTCAGCTTTACCCTCACCGGCTCTCAGGGTGGTTTTCCACCCCTGTGCCCTCTGGACTAGGTCCTTCAGGAATTTCCTTGATGTGCCTCAGGATAAGAACCAGGGACAAGCATCAGTCGGATCCTGCAGCTGTAGAGAAGGAAGGGCAGCAGCAACCCACACCCTCCTTTATTTGCTCGGGGATTTTTAATTACCGGCGCTGAGCCTGTCAACCCAGCCTGTAAAACCCGGCCGAGGGCTTTGTCACCGCTCCAGGTCTGTCCCTCGCTGGGTGCGTGCCTGGGCGTGGCGCTCAGGGACAACATCCAGGGAGCCCCGTGGGGCCTGGGGCGCGGTCCCTGTCCCCGCGGGTCCCTCCTGCCTCCCGGGCTGCTGGGACAGACACTCCCGAATGGAGCTTTTGGGGGCAAAGTGGCTGTCAGCACCTGGATGGTTCTGTGTGCTTCACCAGCACGGCCAGGGGGTGGTTTGGGGATGGTGAGGGGTGGAGGGAGATTCCCACACGGGAAAAAGTGCTGTCAGCCCTGTGCCTGGACCTCCTGGGATGGTTCAGGGGTCTGCACCCAGCCCCGTGGAGGAGCAGAGGCTCCTAATGCACCACCACAGCCTGGGAAACCAGAGCCCAGCATCCTGCGTGCCCCCGTCTGCACATTTCCCCTCTCTGATGCACCCGTGGTCTGGGGCAGTCACCCACAAGGATGGGCACAGGGTGCACAAATCAAACCCAAACACGTCTCTGTATCTGTGTGCAAGGTGCCTTCAGCATCCTCCACCTCTTCCAGGCTGGCACAGAGGGACACAGGCACAGACAGGACATGGTGACTTCAGTGTCCCTCACACACAGGCAGGAAAAACCAGCCAGGACCAGAAAGAGAGGGAAAACCTCCCAGTTGTGTGTGCTCACGGCAGGGGCTGTGGGATTTTCTCCTGACCCCCTGTCCCCCCCATGACCCTGCACACCCCAGCACCGCCCTAGCACCAGCTCTGATGGTCTCCAATGTCCTTCCCACCCCAGGGACACAGCTCCTTCCCTCTTCTGCTGTCCCCAAATCCCTCTGGCTGGAGCAAAGCCCGCTCCTGAGAGCCCAGTGGTGGGACAGGGGTGGGTGAAGCACCCGTGGGTCCCTGTCCCTCGGTGCTGTGCAGCACTGGGAGCACTGGCCCAGGCCCAGTGAGATATTGACTCAAGGGTTTATCCTTCCCTCTGGGTTTTTGTGGTTTTGTGCTCGGTCTGTTTGCTCCATGCCAGGGCTTGTTCCAGATCCTTGGGCTTGGCACAGCCCCGTGGCCAGGGCACAGAGCCCATGTGGGCACTGGGAACCAGCAGCTCCCTCTGCTCCCCGACCAGTCCATGCTCCTCCAGCCACCCCAGTGACACCAGTGGCCCAAAGATCAGCAGCCTCCAGTGCTTCCTGCACTGATACTGCAGCCCAAAAATGCTGTGGGGTGACTCCAGGAGTCCCCTCTGGTGACCTGGGCTCCCTGCCACTCCTTGCCTGGATGGCATCACTGCCGTGGATCCCTCACTGGGCACTGCGACAGGGACCAACCAGGGCAATATCAGCCCCAGCAGTGCCGAGGGTTTGCTCCTGAGTCTGGATCTTCCAGGGAGGGAAAAATCCTCCTTCTCTGCCCAAATGTTACCAGCCTTATTGTTCCTTGAGCTGGGCTGATCCCAAATATCCCTGGGCATCCCAGGCATCCCTTTTGGACCCAGGAGTCTGCTGGTGCATCTGTCCGGGGTTTGGTGGGAAATGGTCCCCTGAGTGGCAGTGTTTTGGTTTCACACATCTTTACTGAAGAGATCTTGAATTTCTCAGCTATTATCAGGGTCTTTTAAAGCATTCACAGCTCCTTTCACTCTCTGTTTACAGGGAGAGAGGAAAGGACGAGCGTGGATGTCAGGAGTGAGCAGAGGAAGAGGAGCAGCTCCACACAAGGACTCTGCTGTGCTGCTCTCGCACAGGCAGCACTGAGAGCACGGCAGGAGCTGTGTCACCTCACAGTGCTGGGGACACTGCCACAGACACTCGGGACACCCCCCGAGGCATGGACACCCCTTCTGCATCCTCTGCAATCACTTTGCACTCGCCCCCTGCCCGCTGCTGGCTCAGAGGGCACAGCACGAGCGGCCTGGTGGCACCAGAGCCTCTTCCCATTGTCCTGAGTGGGGACCACGGACCCAGAGGGTGTGACAGCTCTGCCAACCTCATGGAGGAGTGCGAGGGTCCAGCAGGGCTTCCACATGGACAGACAACCCGAGGTGCAGCTGAGTGCTCTGTGCAGTGATGAGAGAGACAGACAACAAAATCAGGCAGGACAGAGAGTTCCCAAAGCAAAATCCACTGCTGGGGTCTCAGGTCTGTTTTACCAAGGTCTCAGGCACTCCCTAAGGGCACTTCAGAAAATACTTGGAAGACTTTGGTCCAAAGAGCTGCTGGAGCTGAGGCGAGCTGCAAAGGCCAGGAGAGGATTGAGTGCTTCAGCTGCCAAACCAGGGCAGTGTTTTCAACAGCCAAACCAGCACAGGAACAACCCCTGGTTCACTCCAAATCCAGACCTCAGGGGAGAGGAGAGAGGATGAGGCCTCCTGGTCTGCCACATCTCCATTCTCCTGTGTTCCTGATGCAGAGTTCAGCTGGCCATGAAGACACTTGTGTTGGATGGAAACATTTATTAACACACATTATCAAATATATAACATCTATCCAACACATAACAACCTATCAAACACATAACACCTCTCAAACACATAACACCTCTCAAACACATAACACCTCTCTAAGTAACTCCGTGGAGGAGCAGCTCTTACACGAGGAGGGTGAGAGTTGGAAATGACAGGAGCATTTGTGGGATAATTCAAACCATCAGTGGCAAACATCAGCACCTTTAACCCCTCTCTGGCAATGTGGAGAGACCCCTCCAGCGCAAGGAAGCTTTTAAAAAACATCTGTAATAAATACAGGCACCGTTGGCTCTGCTGCATTTACAATCAATGAGACATTAATGAATTCTTTTCCCTGCAAATATAAAACCATGTCGAGAGGATCTCCGAGATTTTCGCTGATGCCTAACCCTCTGGAAGCTGGTGTCAGGAGCTCAGGAGCCTTATCGCCGAGATAAGCAGCCGTGCTATCTCTGCAGCGAGTGCTCTCTGCCCCTCACCAGGGCAGCGTGCCAGCCGCGGCCACATCCACACATCCAGGAAGAACACAGCCTGCAGCCAGGAATTTCATCAAATAAAGTGTCTGGGCAAGTGCTGGGCTGCCCCTGCTGCCTCCAGGGGACCTCTCCCCCCCCGGCAGAGCCAGCCTGGGGGCTTGGAGAGGGACTGGCACCCTCTGACCTGACAGGACCCCAAACTCCTGCTGCCCCCCGGACCTGCCCGGCCCCGGGTGCTGGGGCGGGGGACGAGCAGGATTCGTACATCCTGGAGGAACAGGTTCTCCCGGGCCTCGCAGCCCCTCCTGCACCATCCCCGCTCCTCCCAGCCGCGGGGTCCCTGCCGCAGCCCCGCTCCCAGCCGGATCCAGCACAGCCGAGCTGGAGGGATGCGCTCCGAGCTGGGATTTAACCCTCGCCTGCGGGGCTGGGGCTCAGGGATGCTGTAGGGTGCGGTTCGGCAGGAGGAGCAGCTCCTGCGCCCGCAGCGCACCGGGGCCAGCTCCTGTTCCCGTCCCCATCGGGGCCAGCTCCTGTTCCCGTCCCCACCGGGGCCAGCTCCTGTTCCCGTCCCCATCGGGTGCCACTGCGGCTCAGCCGCTGTCCCCCGGGGCAGGGGAGGCTGGCCAGGGCCGGGGTCTCACCACGCGGCTCCATCAGCACCCCGTCCAAAAACAGCTTTTCCCAGATAATGCATTCTCTGCTCCTTGCCAGCCGTTACTGGAAGAGAAGTGCAGACACCTCTGATGATGTTCCAGGGGTTCTTTCATGGTATATCACTGAGTTTTTGACGAAAAGAATCTGTATGGAGGACAAAAGGAAGTGTAAAGCCTGCCCAGGCAGCTGAGCAGGATGAGTCCCAGGGTGCTGAAGTGTCCCAGGGTGCTGATGTGACCCAAGCAATGCTGAGAAGGGCAGGGCTGGCCCCACCCTCCTCTGTCCCTCAGCTTTGCCCCTCTGCCAACAGCCACGGGACAGAAATCAGCTCCTCACAAGGGACAGCTCCAGCCCATCTCCTGTCCCCATAATCCCTCATTTAGGGCTCAGGGATCTCATCCCGGTGAGCCACCCCTGCCGTGGGCAATGATGGCACAGTGGGGACAGCAGCTGAGCCCCTCAGGCACTGCCAAACCTCCAGGTTCAGAAAATCCCCCTGTTCTGCAGTGCCCCAGGAGAAGAGCCCACCCAGGACCATGGAATGGACTGTGGAAAAAAGGGTGGAGGATGGAAAAGGGTGGAGGATGGACAAGGGAATCTGCCACGTGCTGGAGATGGAGCCAACGGCATGGTGGAGAGCCCCAGGGATAGGGACAGCAGGGTCAGTGTCACCTCCTGTCCGTGCCCCACACTGGCCCAGCCCCACTGCAGCCCCCATGGCTCTCTGGGCTGGCTGCAGGGCAGGGCACAGAGCTTGGAGGAGCCTCCTGCTCAATTATTCATGGCCAGATCTGGCTGATGGAGCTGGGGCTCTCCGAGGCCACTTCCTAATGGAGCTGCAGCCGTGCCTGCCCAGCGAGCACTCCTGGGCCTGCACAATTCCCACTCCTCCCATCCCCGTGCCATAAAAATGCCACCTTCTGCTGCTAATGATGCATTACCCGGCCATTGGCGGGGCTGGGAGCCTGCTGCCATCCTGCAGAGACCGGAGCTGGGGCGTGGGAGGGCAGGGTGTGCTCTGCAGCCAGGGAAATGGCACATGCCAGGATCAGCCACAGCCCAGGGAGGAGCAGGGGCACCAGCGGGCACAGCTAGGGCACAGCAGGGCCTGCACAGAGCCCAGCTTAGGGCAGAGGAACAGAAGGAGGTGGCAGGGGACCCCTGGGGATGTCCCAGCAGCGGCTGGAGCCCCAGCCCAGCGAGCAGGACGCGTTCTCTGCATGCAGGATGGCTCCTGCAGGGGAGGATCATGGCTGATGGGTGAGGCAGTGCTGGAGGATGACTCAGGATTGGCAGAGTTCCTGGTGGGATGTTCTGCAGGAGAAATGTTAAATCTGCCTCGGGAAGCCCTGCCAGCCCCTCAGCTGGTCGGGCTCTGTCCTTTTGCAGAGCTGGTCACAGTTCCTTCTCCTGCCCGTGAGGACATCCCAGGACTGAATCCCCAGAACCGTGACCTGTGTTTGCACAGCTCGGGGTGCCATGTCACCGAGGAGGGGCTCCTGAGGGTCACAGTGTCGTGGCAAGGCTTATGTTCCCTTGGATAATTGTGTGGATCATCCCCACTCCCACTTTGGAGAGCTGTGGGCATCCCCCCACGTGTCCATGCACCTCCCAGCCCCTCGTCCTGTCCCTGCCCTGCAGCCACTGCTGAGATGGAGCCCATCAGAGATCTGTGAGCATGGCCCTGGCATTCCCCAGCTGCAGGAGAGCCACTGGCTCCCTCCCCACACTCACTCATGGGCTCTCGGGGTCACCCAGCCCAGGAACTCCACTGGCCACAGCCTTGGGTGACCTCTGCTGCCACTGAGCAGAGCCTGGGCACTGGCCAGGGGACAGGGCTCCAGTGTCACCCTCGAGACAGGGAATGGGAGGCTCCAGCCCTTTCCAGTGATGGGAGGGGAAAGGGGGAGCAGGGATGAGCCTGATGGGAGCCTCAGGGTGGGCTGTGAGTCAAGGGGACATGTGGGATGTTACACCGGTGACACACGGGCACGATGGAGCCAGGGCACCCAGGATGGGGCCAGGGATCACCAGCAGCCCCAGGCAGAGCTGTGTGCCTGGGCACAGGGGCCAGGTGCCGCACGGGGGCAGGGAGATGTCAGATATGGGGTGGGAATTGTTCCCTACGAGGTGGGTTCTGGGATTCCCAGCATTTCCCAGGATATCTCCCATCCCTGCTGCCTGGTCCGTGGCCAGCCCTGCCAGCCCTGCCCGCCATCCCTGGCCAAGCAGTGCCACCCTGTGGGAAACACTCTGCTCTCCTCCGCGGGGGTGATGCCCCTGGACCCTCCCCATGGATGTGCCCTCCCAGCCTCTCCCCACATTCCATGTGTGCCCCTGATGCAGCACAAATCACCCCCATCCCCTCCCAGTGCTGCCACTGGAGCTCTTCCCAGTCCCCACCACCTTCCCAAACATCTCCAGCCACCCTGTGCCACCTCCAAGCAGCCCTGTGCCAAGGGGCTGGTGGCCTGGCACCCTGCATTAATTGCCCAGACAGACTAATAACAGGGTTTATTATTAAATAATGAGGCATGGACACGTCACGATCAGGTCATTATTTGTTATGAAACAGGGTCTCCATTCCAGGGCAGCGTCTCAGGCGCTTTTCCCCAGGGCTTCACGCAGGGATCGGGGCCATGGCACCCCAGGTTTGGGTGGGGACACTGAGGCAGGGCTGGGGGAGTGCAGGAGCACCCCAGGGAGCAGCAGCCCAGCGGGGCAGTGTCCCCAGCTGTGACCCCAGGGATGGCAGGGGACACCAGCAGCTCCTCTGCCCCTTCCCAGCCCCAAGTGGTTCTTATTTATTGTCGAGTTCCAAAGCCACCTCGGTGGCACTGCTGGCAGTGTTTGTCCCTCCCTTGGGAGCATGGGAAGCTTGTGCCAGCCCCGTGCCCCACTGTCACCTGCCGTGGGGGACACTGAGGGATGCCTTGCTCATGTTGGGGGACACTGAGGGACATCCTACTCACACTGGGGTGACACTGAGGGACGTCCTGCTCACACTGGGGGGACACTGAGGGACATCCTACTCACACTGGGGTGACACTGAGGGACGTCCTGCTCACCTTGAGGGACACTGAGGGATGTCCTGCTCATGTTGGGGTGACACTGAGGGACATTCTGCTCACCTTGGGTGCCGATGAAGTGACACAATCCCAGGTGACAGAGTGAGAGCAGCACCCACAGGACCAGGGACTGGGTCAGGAGGACAAAGGTGACAAAGGGCTGGGGATGAATGTCACGAGTGGCTCCACCAGTGACACTCAGCAGCCCTCTTCCCCCTCCCCTGAGGGCAGGCACAGAGATTCCCAAATCCCAGCTGTGCCTCCCTGCTGCCCACTGCCCCTCCTGGGCTGGGGGCTGGCACTGGGGTCCCCTCAGGTGGGACCAGTCCCAAAGAGGACAAAGCCAGGAGGTTCAGGGGGCTGAGCAGTGCCCAGCGTGTTTGGCACGGGTGAAAATGAGCCCCTGGGTGTGAGTGGGAGTGGGATACAGGGACAGGGAAATGTCACTGGCCCACGGGGCTCTAGCAAGGACAGCAGGGTGGCATCCCAAATCTGTCCCCTTATGGTGGCCAGAACTTGGGTTTGCTCTCTCCCCCAGCCCAACCCTGTGCCCAGGTCCCCAGGGCAGGAGGGATGCTGTGACAGCAGGAGGACAGCCACGACCCTGGGGAGCTCAGAGAGAGGTGAGGGAGGGCAGGGCTGGCATTGCCCGTGGGATGAGCTGGCCTGGCACTGCAGGGAGGCTGCCACAGGGGAGGGTGAGCTCGGCAGGGCCAGCATCACTCTCTCTGTCCTCTGGTTTCACTGCCCTCGTGCCCGGCAGCTGCAGGCTCTGATTTATCTGTCCCTGGGATGGAAGTCGTGAGCTTCTGCTCCAGGCTGGCTGCATCACGATGACCCCCAACATTCCCAGAGCTCGGGGACCTCCAGCAGCCCCACGGCCTGGCAGCCCTGACCCTGTGGTGCACAGAGTCTGTGCCTGGTGCCAGTCCCAGAGCTGGGGAGGAGCTGGGCAGGACCAGCACGGCTCCCTCGGGCCCTGCAGGTGCTGTCACAGGGTGCAGGAGGATCCTCTCCACCGAGACCCTGCAGGAAGCCACCAGCAGGGTGTGTCCTGCCGTATTTCAACCAAAAGGGACAGAAAATGCCACCAGCGGCACCGTGAGCACCTGGAGAGCTGCAGGAAGGTCCCAAAGTCCATTCAGATGAGAGAGCTTCTCCTGAAGCTGCTTCTGGGCTTTCTCCAGGAGCCTTTAGAGAGAGGCTCCAGCCCCGGCTCTGTCCCAGCACCAGCGACACCACTCTGGTGTCGCAGCTGATCCCATCCGTGCTACAAGTCCCTCCTGACCAGCAGTAGCCACGGCAGCACGGCCGCCAGCATGGCCACTGTCAGCACGAGCATCACGGCCAGGGCCATGGGGGACTGGCAGCACTTGAGCCCCAGGGCCGGGCTGGAGGACAGCGAGCTGGCCGTGTCCGCCCTGCTCCCGCGGCGCAGGGAGCCGCAGTCCGCGGCCACCAGCGGCATGCCGTGCTCGCTGATGACAAAGATGTGAGCTTCCCGTGCCCGCACCCCCGGGAGCCCCTGCGGGCCCGCCGAGCACCGCTCCAGGCTCTGCACCGGCATCACGAAGTGGCTGGGAACCACCAGCGTGTTGCTCGCCTCGCTTTTGGCCAGCTGGGACAAGGAGGATGGCGACAGAGGCATCTCCAGCGTCCGGGGGTTGGCATCTCTCAGCGTCCGCAGAGGCTTCTTCTCGCTGAGGAAGGTGATGTAGCGGCACACGGGGCAGGTGATGCTGCTCTGGACGTGCCCGTCCAGCTTGGCCGAGAGCAGGCACTTCACCAGGCAGTCGTGGCAGAAGGTGTGGCCGCAGCTGAGCCGCCGGTGCGTGGCCTCCAGGGGCTGGAACTTCTCGTAGCACACGGGGCACTCTGCCGGGGCACCCTCCTTGCAGGAGGAGGTCTCAGACATCCCTGCTGCGGTGGCCACGGGAGCTCCCAGGCTGCCGGGGAGAGGCACGAGGGGTTAATCAGGGGCTGCTCTGGCAGTGATTAGCACAACTCATCTCTTCATCTCTCCTCCTCCCTGCTCTCTCGCCGCCTCACAGAGGGAGGGGATGGGGGTCTGGCACGGCCTGAGCAAGACAGGGCGCTCTCAGCAGCATTGAACCTCCCGCTGCAGCCCTGGGGCAAGGGACAGCTGGTGGGAGGATCTCAGGGCTCCCCAGGGCAATGATCCCTGGCTGAAGAACCGCAAGGGCCGAGGGCTGAGCCCCTGAATTCCTGCGTGTGCTGAATTCCCGGTGCAGACTGCGACATTCCAGTCACGGGCTGTGTCACGAGTGCCTCTGTGCTCAGCTGCTGCTGGGAATTCTCACCCCACCATGGAACCTGCCAAGGACAGGGAGATGCTCCCATCCCGGAGAACTCAGGGGGGAACAGGGGGAGCTTGGAGCAGCCAGGTTGGTGGAGCAGGTGGGAGCCACAGGGGACAGACAGGGAGGTGACACAGCCAGGGCAGGCAGCAAACACCCACACTGGGATCCTTCCAGGCTGCTGGGGACAGGCTCGGGCTGGTGGCCAGGCCATGGTGGTGGCCAGGCCATGGTGGTGGCCAGGCCACAGCATCTCCAGGCAGTGTCCATGCTCAGGCCGGAGCTGGGCTCAGCCAGCAAGGCTGGAGCCGTGTCAGGGTTAGTCAGAGAGGAGGGCAAAGCTCAGCTGCCCCACCCTGGCCTTGGGTGTGGGGCACTGTGGGGTGCTCTGAGCCCCCCAGAGTGGGCACTGTGGGGTGCTCTGAGCCCCCCAGAGTGGGCACTGTGGGGTGCTCTGAGCCCCAAATCTGTGCCTGGGCTGGGGCTAAAGCTCTGCCCTGCATCTTCCCGGGCAGGGAAGGGAGAAGAGGGCAGAGCAGCGAAGGGAAAGGGCAGACGTTCGGCTCAGCTCCCTTCTCTCAAACCCGCTCAGGAACCACACCTCCACCAGCTGCAGGTTTTCCCAGACCTGGTGGCGTTTTCAGTCCCCACCCAGCCTGCAGCCCTTTTCTCATGCGTGCCTGTGCCACCGACACCCTCCCGGAGCTTCTGCCATCCCCTGCCCTCGTCCTGCAGGGGAGTCACTCCTGCCCTGGCACTGCCACAAGGACACCACGAGCCGCTCCCTGCCCGGGCACGAGAGCAGATCCAGGCTCCTGCTCTGCTTCAGGAGGGATCAGGGATTGCTGCTCCCCCAGGAGCCCTCACCCCGCGCTCCCCCGCGCCCCCAAGTCCCCTTACCTGCTGTAGGGCCCCGGGGCGGGGGCCCCTCCATGCACGGCTGTCCCCAGACACGGGGCTGGCGCGGGGGAGCAGCGGAACACCTTCGGGACACCTTCGGGACACCTTTGGGACACCTTTGGGACACCTTTGGGACAGCGGGTGGCGGCTGCGTCTGAGCAGGGCGCGTTGTGCAAGGGCTGGAGCGGGGACAGGGCAGGGACAGCTCCCGCAGAGTGAATGCGGAGGAACCCGTTCGGCCTTTAAAGGGCTCGCCTTGGCCCGCTTGGCCAGGGAGTGGGCGAGGAGCTGGCGTCAGGCGTCGGGGGCAGGGACGGGAGGCACGGTCCTGCCTTCCGCGGTGTCCCCGGGCTCGTCCCTGCGGGGTCAGTCCCGAGGAATCCGGCGCTGAAGGGATGAGCCCCTCTGGGGGTTCTGCTCATCCCGCAGCAGCTCCTGCACTCCTCCTGGCCTGGGCTCCTCACCTCCTTGTCCCCAAGCCCTCTACCCTCCACCCCCCAGCCCCGCAGTCCCTGTCCCGTGTGCTCAGGTGGCACTGGACCCCCCGGGTGACAGTGAGGGACCCAGCAGAGACCCTCGAGCAGCCGGGGGGGCTCTGCTGTTGTGTCCCTGCCCTGGGGTCTCCCAGCACCGCTCTGAACCGTGCTCCAGGTGCAGCAGGAGCTCCGTGGGCTCAGGGCAGGCAGGAGACTCATCCTTGGCCATCTCAGCAGCTTCAGGTGGCTCGTTGGCCACCACTGGCCACGTGCAGATGAAAACCCCCTGGGAGAAGGTTCCTTGTCACCTCACCCCTGTCCCAAGGAGCTGCCTGTCCCTCAGCTGACCCTCGGGCGAGGAGCCAAGAGACTCTTCCCTGAAAAAGCTGTAAAAACTTCCAGCAGGCTGGATGGCTCCTGCCTCCATCCCAGCTCTTTCCCAGCCCCCTGTCTCCCCTCAGCCTGACGTGTCACCCACACTTCATCTTGCAAGCGACTCCGCAGGGATCTGGATGCTGTTTGCCACATCCAGAGGAGGTCCTGAGGGTGGCCCAGTGGCCCCAGGGCACTGGCCAGAGGCCTTTCCTCACTGTAGCCATTCACCCACAGGACCAGGATCTGCCTGAATGCCCCAGGAGTCCTGAGGTCCTCACCAGGGAAAAGCTTCAGGAGAAACCTGGACAGGTGAGACCTCACCTGCAGAGCTGCCCCAGCCCTGGCCCAGCACAGGAGGGACCTGGAGCTGCTGCAGAGAGCCCAGAGGAGGCACCAGGATGGGCAGAGGATGGAGCAGCTCTGCTGGGAGGAAAGGCTGGGAGAGCTGAGAATGTTCACCTGGAGAGGAGAAGCTTTGGGGTGACCTCATTGTGACCTTCCAGGACCTGAAAGGAGCTGACAAGAAAGATGGGGAGAGGCTGTTAACAAGGGATGGAGGGACAGGACACAGGGAACGGCCTCAGACTGACATAGGGGAAATTTAGATGGGACATTGGTAAGAAATCCTTCCCTGGGAGGGTGTGAGGCCCTGGCACAGGGTGCCCAGAGCAGCTGTGGCTGCCCCTGGATCCCTGGCAGTGCCCAAGGCCAGGCTGGACATTGGGGCTGGGAGCAGCCTGGGACAGTGGGAGGTGTCCCTGCCATGGCAGGGGGTGGAAGGAGTTGATATTTAATGTCCCTTCCAACCCAAACCATCCCACGACACAGGGAGCTCCTGCCTTGGGGCAGGGAGCAGCTCTGCAGGAACATTCCCAGCTTCAGGAAGGTCCCCAGGGCTCTGTGGAAGAGATGACCCCTGGTACCCAAACCCCGGCGAGGCAGGCCCTGCAGTGCCTCCGTGGGCAGGGCTGGGGCAGGGCTTGGGCGTGGGCAGTGGTATCACTCAGCCGTGGGTGCAGAGCTTACGACACAGGGCTGGTTTCTGGAAAGAGAAGTGTGGGTGCAGCCCCACCAGGACAGCCTGGTGCCCACAGGGGTGCCCTCTCGAGCCCTGAATCCCTGTCCCTCCCTGCAAGGACACCCTGAGCACATCAACACCTTCCACATCTCTCAGGCTCAGGGGTCGAGGTGCCCCACTTGTAATTCCAGTTCCATTGAGAGGATCAGAAAACAAAGGGGAAAATTGTCCAGGGAGATTGTGCCAGGGCTGGGGTTGCACCTTCCCTCCTGGGACAGACATCCCCATCTCTGGATCAGACATCCACAACCCTGCTCCCTCCTGGGTCAGACATCTCCATCCCTGGGTCAGACATCTCCATCCCTGCTCCCTCTGGAAGCTGCTGGAGGTGCCAGGGCTGCTCACACCCATCCAGATCTCCAGTGAGTGATCTGGGCCAGTGAGAGCAGGTTTGGGGCAGCCAAGCATCTCCCCAGCCCCACTTTGCTCCCTGCTGGCACCGAGGTGGGTGGAAATTCCTGTTTCCCGTGCTTTGGATGCTCTCTGCAGTCGGAAGCGATGAGCTCACGGCTCTATACATAGGCACTGGAAAAACGAGTCTGCCTCCCTTTGCTGCTTGGTCCACGCCAAAATCAAAGGGATTTGGGCATATCAGAGCCCCAGCTCTGTCAGCAGTTTCGCTCCTTCCCAGGCCTGGCTCTCCTCAGTGCCTTTGTCCTGCTTCCACATGCAGCAGGACCTTTCCTGCGGCAGCCAGTCCTCCCAAGCCCCCTCAGGTTTTCCCCTGGCTGTGTTCAACCTACAAACCTGAGATTTTTTAGGAGTTTCTGCTCAACTCATTTTCCTCCCACCCTTCCCAGCCCCAGCTCAAACACAGCGAGTCCTTGGCATTGGTGGGAATGAGGTGAAGGCAGGAAAAGAGTAAATCCGTGTTTCATCCCAGCCCAGGGAGATGTTCCAAGCTGGAGGAGAAGCTCAGTGAAGCAAAATTAAATTTCCAGGGTTGCACTGTGCTGGTGGAAGTTGCAAGAGTCCTGGGCCCTGGGTTACATACAGTTCCATGCTGTCAAAATAAACTCAAATAGCTGGAAAAAACTGGACTACTTCAAGGGAATCCAAGCTCTTTAAAGGGAACACAAGCTTGTCCATCTTCCCCCACGCTTGCTTTGCTTGAATTAGAGATGGAAAATCAGTGTATTTTCCTTCTGGGGGTGTCCATTCTGCTCCTCAGGCACCTGGCAGGAGGGAGCCTCACCACCAGGATGCCAATTTAGCCAAAAAAGCCCAAAACGCGTTACAAAAGCTCCTCGTTCAGCTTCTCCTCGATGATTTCGTCGGTGCCCAGGAGATGGTGCTCTCGGATGTGCTTTGGCACCAGGAAAACAGCGCAGGGAGCCCTGAAGGCAAGTCCAGGAGTGCCAAGGTGTGGGGGTGACGGTCCCCACCAGCTCCTTCCCCACGAGGATCGATGGGATCTGCTCTTCCTCCTGCCGTTCCTTGGGGTCAATGCTTATCCCACACAGGATAAGGATAAGCATTGGGTGTGACCCCAAACCCTGCTCCGATCTCGCCTGTCACAGGCTGCTCTGTGGTGTCACATCCCTGACCTGCCCCTGCCTCCCTGCTGCTGCCAACACCCCCGGGAATGTCCCTGAGCCTGGTGGGAGCCTCATCAGGCTCCTGTGGAGTCTTATCCTGGCACCAAATCCCGAGGATTTGTCCCATCCCGTCCGTGCAGAGCCACACAGACCCACGCTCCGTGGGCTTTCCCTTTTCCAGGGGCTCCTTCACCAATAATTCCTCACCAAAGTGGTTTTCCCTCACCAAACAAGGTCACCCTGAGAGGCTGAGGGGCTGCAGGAGCCCCCTGGGTGTGGCAGTGGCACGATCTGAGCCGTGTCCCACTCCCCTGGCCTTGGGCTGCCCCCCGAGTGCATCCCCCTTGCTCTCCACTTCCCATCCCATCCCGGCCCCTCGGGGATGTCGCTTCCCAGCGGGATGGAGTTGCCGCGGTGGGAATCCCGTGTGCCTAACGGGGAAACAATGCGGCTTTGAGGGCCGCGGGCAGATGCTCGGGGACAAGAAGGGACTATTGAGCAGCGGCAGCTGGGGCTGGCAGCTCCCCCCGCCCTGCACAGAGCCCTGCCGGCCGGGCTGAGCTCCCCCAACCCCAAACCCTGCAGCCCCTTCCCGGGGACACCTTGGACTCGATGGTCTTGTACAACCCTCAAAGACAGGAATGGGTGAGGAAATCCCTGCTCTTCTCCAAATATCACTCCCAGTGGTCATTTCTCCATCCCAAACCTTCCAAGGACATTCCCAGGTGTACCTGCACCTTGTGGGGCCCCACGTCTGGATCCATAGCTCCCAGCCCATAACTGATCCCCGCCGGCCCCACACGGGCCCCACACCCACCCTGTCTCCCCCTGGGGTCTCCCTGCACCGGGACAAAGCCATCCTTCCCCTCCACGTCCTCTGTCCTCCCACCCTCACAGGGCCTGGGGGACACCCCCAGCTAATCCCCCCACCCCCGGGAGAGACCCCTCCCTTTTGCTGTGATCCCTGTCGGTCCCTGGCATGTCAGGGAGGGGTTTTTGGTGGGGAATCCTGCTCGGCGGGGGCAGCAGGAGCCGCATTGTGCTGCCGCTAATGCTGAGTGACTGTTCCTTTGTGCCGCCGGCAGCGCCCGGCCCGCATGGGAACAGCCCCGCACACAATGCGGGGCAGCCGGGGGTGACCTCCGAGCAAACATTGACTTAAACCCGCTGTTAACCAGGCAGGCACCCCGCACCCCTGGGAAACGCCTTTGTCAGCAGCCGCGGAGCCCCGCCGGGCCGGGCCGGAGCCGGCTCGGAAAGGTGCCTTTGATGGAGCTGTTGGCATCCGTGCCTGGGCCTGGGAAAAGAGGAACAAGAAGCACAGGTTGGGGTTTAAAGGATCCCACTGGAAAGAAAAGAAACCAGGGGTGTGCTGCTCCGTGGGTGCCCCTTGAGGAATTAATTTAGGATTGAATAGATGCAGCCTTGGCTTTTCTGGAAAGGAATCCCCTTTGTCCACAGAGCTCGTTTGCAGCTGCCTCCCGAGTCAGGATCTGTGTTTTGATGGTTGTAGATCCATGCACATCCAGCATGGAGCATTATCCAGCTGAGAGAGGTACCCCCAAACCTCCTGGTGTGGAGCAGCACTGACCCCTGCCTCCCACGGACAAACAGCCAGCAGTGGACAGAGCCCTCTCACCCCCATGGGTGCCCAGTGACTGACAGGTGGCCGTGCCACACCTCTGTCCCTTCAGAGGAGCTGCTCTGTCACTGAACGGTGAGGAAAAAGCTGCCCCAAGACACGTGGGATGCACGATGCAAGCAGTGCACTACATTTCCTTACGGCTTGTGAAGTGCAGTGGGAAAAGCACCCAGCCTGCCTCAGAGTACAAGAATGGGTGCCCAGCCTGCTCCAGAGCGTGACAGTGGCACCCAGCCTGCCCCAGAGTACAAGAATGGGTGCCCAGCCTGCCCCAGAGCATGGCAGTGGCACCCAACCTGCCCCAGAGTACAAGAATGGGTGCCCAGCCTGCTCCAGAGCGTGGCAGTGGCACCCAGCCTGCCCCAGAGTACAAGAATGGGTGCTCAGCCTGCTCCAGAGCGTGGCAGTGGCACCCAGCCTGCCCCAGAGTACAAGAATGGGTGCCCAGCCTGTCCCAGAGCCCAGCACCACCAGCTCTGGCTTCTCCCAACTCGGAGCAGCTCAGGGCTGGATCCCAGGAAAGGAGATATTCTCCCAGACAGGCCTCTAGATTCTCCAGGGCCACCTCAGTGTCCTTCCCTGCCCTCCAGAGAGGGTGTCAGCGAGCCAAAGGGAGGGTCAGTGGGAGGTGGGTGGGGTGGTCCAGGCTGTGGCAGCTCCAGCAGCAGCCTCTGGGAACACAGAACACAGCGGAAGGTGCACGAAAGCAGACTGGGAACAAGGCTGTGTTCCCAGGGGGGATGAGGCAGCTCCAAGGGCAGTTTGTCACCAAAGGATGACTCTTCCCAGGACGCTGTGGCTTCCCCTCGCGTTGCAGCCTCTAATTCAGGTGTCTCGGGGCCGTGCTGTGCTGCACGTCCTGGGCCCGGCGCTCTGACACAGCTCAGCAGCATTTGTGGCTCTGTGCCTCACCCAGGTCACACAGGGTGACCCAGAAAGGGCCGTGCAGGTGTCAGGGGATGGCCACGGCTGGGGAGAGGTGTGTGCTCTTCATCCTCGGCTTATCTACAATAATCCATGGGAAAGGCACAAAAAGCATCACAGCATCAACCACGGATAACCTCTGCACGAGGGGATGGGACACGGCAAAGGCTGTGGGGACAGAGGTGGCCGTGGTGGCACCGTGCCCACGGAGGACACTGGCTGTCCCAGCTGTCCCAGCTGCGCTTTGGGACACGGCCACTGCCGGCAGCACCGGCCCGCGGCGAGGGAAGCACGAGGGCAGCGCCCGCCGCTGATGACAGCCCGGACAGCTAATTACAGGGCAGGGAACGAAACGCGCAGACCCAGCTCAAGTATCGGGGCAGTGCCAGGGAGCCGCGGGCAGGCTGCGGGGCAGGACCCGCCCGGGGAGCCCTGCGGAGGAACGGCCCCGGGACTGCGGGGACACATCGGGCACGGGGACAGCCCTGGGGCAGCCCCGGCGGAGGGGCACGGGAAAACGGGGAATGGGGAAGCCAGCAGGGACAGGGACGGCTGTCGGCTCTCCTAAACTCGGCTCGGGGCCACCGGTGATCCCTGGAGAATTCCAAAAACCTCTGTGCACAGAGAGCTCCCCGCTCCATGGGCAGAGGAGCCGTGCGCGGAGAGAGGCAGCGGCGCGGGATGCGGAGGAAGGAGGCAGAGCTGCCCCTGCCCGCTCCAGGGACGGAGCGATGACCACTGCCCCGAGGGATGATGTCCAGTGCCCCGAGGGATGATGTCCAGTGCCCCGAAGGATGAATGTCCAGTGCCCCGAGGGATGATGTCCACTGCCCCAAGGGATGATGTCCAGTGCCCCGAGGGATGGATATTCAACGAGACCGAGATATGGCTATTCAGGGACCCGCAGGGACAATGTCCATGGGCCCGGGATTGCGGTGCCCGTGCCTGGGTGTGCCCCTGCCGGGGTCACCGGGGACAGAACGGCAGGGGGCAGTTCCCAAAGGCCGCAAAGGGAGGAGGGCAGGACCACCTCACCCCGGGGGCGGCCGCTGGGATGAGGGCGAGCGGGGGAAGGTCCGGGGCGAACGGGACCTGAACCTGCAGCGACACCGAGACCGGCACCGGCACCGGGACCGTCACCGGGGGGCGGCTCCGCCTTGGCCACGCCCCCAGCCCCGCCCCCGCGTGACGGTGCCCCCCGCCCCCTCGGCCCTTGCATCACGCGCCGGCCCCGCC
>VZRF01011347.1:357376-396948 GCA_013396875.1 Vireo altiloquus
GGCCCCGCTCGGCCGCCGCCCTGCCCGGTTCCCCCACAGGGAGCGCGCCGGGAGCGGGGCCGGCCCGGCCGCACCGGGGGCTCGGAGCCGCACCGGGGGCTCGGAGCCGCGCCCTGCCCGCCGCTCTGCCAGCCTTGGCTCTGAGCGTGGGCGTTTTCCCGTCACCGGCAGGGAGCTGGACGCGTGCTTTCCTCTGTTCTCGTTAAATCCCTGATGGATGCTATGCCCGCGGCGCAGCGGCTTTTTTAGGAAGGAATTCCTGCCGGAAGTGGTGCCTGGGTGCCGGAGTGGGCAGGGAGGTGGCGGTGGCATCCCCGGAGGTGCTGGGGCAGAGGCCGCTGGAGCTCAGTGCCCCGCCGGGAGCTGTTCGCTCACAGGTTGGGCTCGATGATCTCAGAGGTCTTTTCCTGTCATTCTGCCGTCTCGGTCGGATGTTTGTCAGTAATTGAGTGAGAGTTTTTCCCTGAGGTTCTCATGCTCCTCCTCAGCGCAGAGAGCTGTGTTCATGTGAACGTGCCCCGGGCTCGGGTGATGAGCGTGACCCGAATTGCGGCAGACAGGCTGGAAAGGATGAGAGGAGAGCAGAGCACTGAGAGGGTGCTGTGGACATTCCCCGAGCCAGGCCTCAGCCCAGTGACTCCCAGCAGCACATCCCTGTCCTTCCCGGGAGGAGCAGAGCTGTGCTCTCCCACCCACAGCCCAGTCTGCTCTGGGAGTGACTCAGGCTTCTCTCTTCCCTCTGCCACTCTGCTGTCTTGCTTACAGCTGCAGGGAGTGGAGGGCACTTCTGGATGCCTCTGGCATTTGTTGCCTGAGAGGTGATTAAATACAAGAAACTACTGTAAAAGAGTTCCTTGGATACTTCAGAAATTTTTTTTTCTTCCTTTATTTCATTTTCCAACTCCCCACCCCACAAGAAGCAGTTCCTGGACACTGTGGAGATCTGGTGGCCTTTCCAAGGTCAGTGTTCTGTGAGAGATATCAGTAACTGCGAGGGGAAGAAGCTGCCCCAAGGCAGAAGAGAGACTGGGAGGCTTTTAGGTATTTTAGAAGGGGCTGCCCAGGGAGGTGCTGGAGTCCTCATCCCTGGAGGTGTTCAGGAAGCNGTTCTGTTCCCTCTGCCACTCTCCTGCCTTGCTTACAGCTGCAGGCACTGGAGGGCACTTCTGGATGCCTCTGGCATTTGTTGCCTGAGAGGTGATTAAATACAAGAAACTACTGTAAAAGAGTTCCTTGGATACTTCAGAAATTTTTTTTTCTTCCTTTATTTCATTTTCCAACTCCCCACCCCACAAGAAGCAGTTCCTGGACACTGTGGAGATCTGGTGGCCTTTCCAAGGTCAGTGTTCTGTGAGAGATATCAGTAACTGCGAGGGGAAGAAGCTGCCCCAAGGCAGAAGAGAGACTGGGAGGCTTTTAGGTATTTTAGAAGGGGCTGCCCAGGGAGGTGCTGGAGTCCTCATCCCTGGAGGTGTTCAGGAAGCTCCTGAACGTGGCACTCAGTGCTGTGGTCTGATTGTCAAGGTGGTGATTAGTCAGAGGTTGGACTTGATGATCTCAGAGGTCTTTTCCCACCTGAATGATTCTGTGCGTCAATATTTATTTATTTAAATGTCAGGTTGATGTGTTTGCAGTTTGACTCCACAGGCTGGTTGATGGTGCCAGTTAACTGTGGCTGCACAGGCTGTGGCAGGGGTGGGTAAATGGTGTGGATCTGGGATTAGTAGTGTTAAGTCTGCCCTGGAAGAGATCTCCTGTCCTGTTTTCTGGCTGGGCTGTGCATTTCTGTGTTGTTGCATGTGCGGAGGCAGAGCCTGGGTGAGAAGATTTAATCCCACATGTCACTGGGAGTCCCAGAAGTGAAGGAAGCATTCAGAGGCAGTGTTTAAGTCTCCTTCCTTCCTGTTCAGGGGAAAACCCTCTTTTTTTTCCCCTTGCCTCTTTAGAGGTTGCAGATATGTAAGATAATTCCTCATTTGGTGGAGAAGGACAGAGAAGAGAAAGGAAAATAAGAAAGTGGAGAGAAAGCACGAGACTGATGATGTCTGTGACCTTGGTGTCACAAGGAATCTTGTCTCTGGAGACGCTGCTGGCAGCAGACTGCCAAGAAGTACAGCAACAAAGTACAGTTTATGCCCTCAGTCCATTACAGTTGGTTTTTTGAGGTGCCAGAAAAGTCAGACTGCAGAAAGGAAATGGTATTTTTTGCAGCCCTTGATGTTTGTGACACCACAAACATAATCAAGATAATCTGGGGAGTGTGTTCAGCAAAGTGCACTGCTGTGCTGCCCTGACCCCGGGCAAAGCCAGCCAGAGCCATCAGAGCAGATTTTTCATGATGTGGTTGTGTCCCTCGAGGGCTCTTCTGTCCCCACAGCTCAGTGGAAGGTTGTGCTGGTTCCTTCTCCTGATCAACACAGAGTTTGGGGGAGTTATTTTTAACATCCCTGCTGTTAAGTGCTCACTGCAGAGCCCCTCTCTGGGGTGATGCCATTTTAGGAGGTATTTTCCAAATCCATTTTACCCCCTCCCCAGCACTGCTAGAACTTGAGAGATGTAAAAGCAACAGAATTCAGTCCTTTTGGCAGGAATCCATGCTGAGTGCTTTTCCCTTGGAATTCCTTGGTGGTTCAGTGGTGTCCAGAAGCATCTCACCCTCTGGCCACTGCCTTCCCAGGAGATGTTGTCATCGGGGTGGTTTGAATTGCTGGGGTCACAGGGAGGCCCAGGGGACCTGGAGCTGTCACTGGTGCAGGCTCTGTGCTGTGTGTGCCACAACCTCTCAGGTAAATCACTGCTCCTGGGTGGGATGCCCTGGGATTCCTCATGGTTTGAGGAGAAACCGGGCAGAGCTGGAGAAGGTGGAGTTGAGCAGGGGATCTCCAGAGGGGTTCGGGTCCATGGCAGCCTGTGCCAGCTGCCAGCGTGGTGTGGGTCAGGATCAGAGCTCCTGTCACACCTCACCAACCTGCCTAGGAGGGAGCAGACTGAATCAGGGACAAGCATATCCTTTGCACAGCCTGAATTTCCTTCTCAGTTTGCTGTTTGCTCTGCTCTGTGTGGATTCATCCGTCTGGAGTTCCTGGGAGCAAATTGTCCCCATGGTCAGGACAGGATGTTCTGGGACAGGCACCTCTCCAGGGGCCCTTCCTTCACCTCTGCAGGTCCTGAACCTGCATCAGGAGCCCCAACCTCTTCAGCTTTCCTTTTTTAGTCATTTCTGTGGTGTTACTTGGGAAGGAACAGAGGTCAAATGTCTGAAACTTTGTTTGTGAAAGCAGTCAGTGTTTTTCAGTACAAAATTCTGATACTTTTGGTAGTCATAGCTTGATTTCTGAGAAGAGACTTCTTGCATCAGTGCATTTCTTCTGGTTTCAAGGCTTCCAGCCCAGTGCTGGCTCACTCTTCAAGGGTTTTGCTGTGACTGGGTATCAAATATTCACCAGACAGATGAGTCTTGGCCATGTGGTGTAGAGCAGACGTTATATTTGATTAATGAGGTTGTTGAGATAACGAGGCTTTGCTGTGTGGTGCTTGGTTTATCTTGAAGGCTTTTCTGAATTTGGCACCAAGTTCCTGCAGGTAGGAATTGGTTATCTCCTGCCTCCTGTGCTGCCCAAATTGGAAATGCAGGATTTATTATTGCAGCAGAGCAAGGAGCGTTGTGCTGACGCTGTGCTCGGTGACTTTCTTCCCTTCCCGAAAGCTCCTGTGCCGCTCTTGTAAGGGAGAAGGAGGCATTTGTTGTGGTTCACTCGAGAACATTCAGTTCAAAAATAGAACTGCAGGAGAAGGTTCACTTCCCAGAGGTTCAGTTTCATCCCGGGGATGGATGCGGGCACACATCCAAGCGCGTGTGGAAATCCGCCGGCTCCTGTTTCAGGATGAGCAAAACAAGCCCAAATTGATTGGTGGAATCTAATCCATGGCTTTTGCTTGTTTGTTTTCCACCTTCTGATAAGACAATGCACATTTGCTTTGAGTTTTGGCTGAAGTGCTCAGGCTACCTTGCCTTGAGCCTTGGTTGGGTTTGTGGGGGAAGAATCAAGAGCTTCAGGAGTCTGGGGTCACCTGTTGGTCCTCATGGTTGGAGGGGGTGCAGAATGGTAGAAACAAGATTTCTGCTTTTTCTGCCTGTGAATCAGCAAAAAAGGGGAAGAGGAAGAAGAGCTGGTTGGGGACAGTCCTTCCTGCTCTGCGTGGCAGCTCAGGACGGTGCCAGCGCTCGGTGACGGCGTCATTGCCTCCGAGAAGGGAGGACTGCAGCAGCCAGCAGGCACTCGGGAGTCCTGTGATAGCCACAGTGGGTTGTTATCTCCAGAACTGAAGGCCACATGTGAGCTTGGCAGAACTTCTCGATCAAGTCCTGTTTGAGGTGGTTGCTTGTTTAATTCCAAAGGTCAGTGGACATTTGCGGTGCCTTGAGGGGAGGGGGAGAGCAGCCGAGCGTAGCTGGGGGAGTTCAGCCCTGTGGTTGCTCCTGTTTGAGTGGCCTTGCTTTGCTTCTCTTTTATATTTCATGTTTGGTGTCTGAAAATATTAGGCAAATGGGGTTGCGAGGAAGAAAGCAAAAAAAATATGCAGAAAAACGACCTGTTTGTGAAGATCAAATAATATTCATTCTCTTTATATGGCAGTATTTCTGAGCTGGTTTTAAATGGGAGAGTGAGAGGCAATTAAAATCAGGAGGAATGCTTTATGCAGCCACTTGAGATGCTGCAGGTACATGCAGGGTGAATTGCAGCGTGTGAGCAGTGCTCAAAGTCATCCCTGCCGTGACGTGAGTGACTCTGAGAGCAGGGAGGGCTGGATTCTGACTGTGGCAAGGGGTGGCTCCCAGCTGAGACATCGTGTTGGATTTCAGGCTCAGTGTTTTGGTCTTAGGTTTCATCCCAAGCTTCACTGCAGTCTCCCATCACATGGAGAGCCCGGAAAGCTTTTTTAAGGTACTGTGTTACACTTCAAGCTGTGTTTGTGTTTTCATGGCTTCGCTGGATGGTGGCTTCAGAGAGATTTGGGGTTGGCCTTGAATGCAGGATTCCTTAAATTACTTGAAAAATACTGTCTACATGTTAGATGGGTTACTTCTGGTACATTCTTGAACCTTTGCCTCTTGTGATATCCAGAGGATACAGCTCCTCTCCTTCAAGGATGCTTTCGAGGTGGGAAAACAGATTTGTCCTGTACAAAACCCTCTAGATTTAGGCAAGTTCTTAACCTACACACTGTGGTTTTTTAGAGTCATTGCAGCGTGGAAAAGTTCTTTCCTTTTCACAGTGGAGAGTTGCTCTGTCCTGCTGACTTTGTTGGGGCAGGGGTTGCTTGAAAGGAGCCCCCGGAGTTTGGAACGTAATTCTTGTCTGGGAGCAGCTTTGGAGCTGGAGTTGTGCCCACGGAGCTGTGTTTTCCCAGGGCACTGTGTGAATGCTAAGCTGTGTTGGAATGAATTTGAGTGGGCAGCAGCATAAGCCTGCTCTCATTTTCCCTGGAAGACGCTGCTGCATTGTCTTGTCTGCTCCCTGAAAGCCTTAGTGTTGTTTGTCAAAGGCTGGATTCTGCAAGTGCCACGTATGCAAAGAAGCCCTGAATAGGAAGGACTGGCCGTGCTGGTTCTCAGCTCCTGACAGAATTCCTGGGGCCAGGACAACAGGCTGAGGCAAAGCAGTTTTTGTTGAACTCTTGGTATTCCGTGGGCATCCTCTCTCCCACACGTGAGATGTGTGGGATTGTCTGGTTCTGTTAAATTGTCTGGTTATGTTCTGATAACTGCTGGGGTTTGCTCTCTGCTTGCACAATCCATGGTTTTGTGCCATCATTCTGAGGGAATGGACAAAGGTTGGCGGAGTGAGGGATTTTCCTGTGGCCATGTGTGTGCTGGGAGCAGCTTTGGAAGCTGTCAGCATCTCCCAGGTTGGTATTTTGGCCATGTGTTTGCAGTGTCTGTGTGCTCTTATCCCTCTCTCCTGCCCCTCATGCCCACAAGGGAATACAAGTGACAAAAATCAGGATGTGGGTGCTGCAGCTCAGCAGTGCATGCTGTTGCTGGCATCTGGAGCAGGGCTTTATGCAGTGCAGTCAGCAGATCCCAAATCCCTGCTGATAGCATTAGGGATGCTGGCAGACATGGAGCAGGGGCAATCATGAGCTGCCACCCGCTTCACCAAGGCAGGATGAGAGAGTTGGAAAAGGTCTGGGTGGGTTTGGAGGGAAGAATTCCTGCCCAGGGCCTGAGCCACTGCTGGGCTTGATCTCCTCCCTCCAGTGTGTGAAAGGAAAAGGTCTTTGGGCGAGGAGTGGGGGGCACACACACCTCTCCTGTCCTTGTGAGTCCCTTCCAGCCCTTCCTGTTCTTGCACAGGGAGGTGCAGGGATCCCTTGAGTGTTTATTTCCAAGGGTGTGCCCCATGTGAGCAGACAGGAAGGAGTCTTGTGCCTTATCTCAGCGACTTCTAGGAAATGATGTAAGATGCTTCCTTGCACAAGCTTTTTTCTAACCACGTCCTGAATTTTGCTGACAGCTGGCTTGGCTGCTCACCTTCTGAGCTCAGCTCCTCTGGATCTGTGGGAGCTGAGCCTGTGTTGTGCTTTGTCTCATTTATTCTGGGATGAATGTGCTCCCTGCTGCCCTGAGCCTCTCTGAGCGTGCTGCTTTAGAGCCGTACAGGGAAAGCTTGAGGGGATTTATGGAAGGGTTGGATCAGTGCTGGACAAGTGCTGTGGACAGCACCCAGCAGTGTCAATCCCTGTCCAGGAGCAGCTGGACACGTCTGAGCTTTGTCAGGTGTCTGCTCCCAGCGTGGAGCTGCAGCAGTTTGGGCAGGAATGCTGGGCTCTGCATGCACAGGCTGCTGCCCAGCACTTGGGATTTGTCCCCATGGAGTGACTGAGCTGCCTTGGTAACGGCTGATGCAAGTGCTTCCAAAGAAATCTGCCTGGAATTTGTGATGGGAATGGCTCCACAGGTACTTCTCATTTTCTCAGTGCAGGGAAATGCAGGAAAGGAAACACCATCAGTTCTCCCTGGCAGTGTGATGGCCTGAGCCACGACATGTTTGCTTCTGCAATAAAGCTGTGACGTTCAATAAACACAGCGTGAGATTTGAGGTGTTTTCCAGGTGCTTGGCACCCTCTGGATAGATTTGCTCTCTGCTTGTGGCAGCTGCAGTCTCAGCTGGAGAAGCAATGTGCCAGTTCTGCCTCGCTGTGTTTGGCCTGGCTGCCCTCTGACGAAAGCAGGGGATTGTTCTGGCCCACTTTTAGGTGTCAAAAATGTGGGTCACTGAGATACAGAGCGCATCAGTGTGACAATTTTAGCCTGAAGGGACAGAGTTGGCTGAGCAGCGATGCCTGTTAGAGTGTGAAAGTCAGGACTTGTAGGTCAGCTCCTCTGATCAATGGGCTTGGTGCAGGCGTCGTTCACAGCCTCTGCTTGGAGCACAGGGGAGGATGGATTCACCCTGTTCTTCTTCTGGGTGGTAAGGACAGAATCTCAGGTTTGGCTTTTTGAGGAGGGGAAAAAAAAGATGCCTTAAAGAGCTGTGGGATTGCTTGGGGAGGGCTGAGCAATGGTGCATCTCCTGGCTGGGCTCTGAGCAGTCTGCTGTACATTCTGTCACCTTCATCAGCTCTCAGACCTGCTGTGTGCTGAGCCCTCCTGTGTCTCGTGTCCCCTGGACCATATAAAACCATACAAAAAGTATGTTTGGTTGTGTTTCTTGTGCTGGCTGGTAGCCTGTAGAGGTAAAAGGAAGGAGGATCTCATGGAGAGGGGATCTCCACTGCCTGGGCGTGGGAAACTTCTCCTCTGCACACCTCCAGGCTGGGAACACTCCTCTATGACGTGACCATGCCATTTATGAGAGAGGCTGATCTTCCTTGTGTCTGTTTGAGGCAGCAGAACTATGTGGATAATTCCTGTTCCCTGCCTGGGACACAAGCAGGAATTAGCCTGGACTTGCTGCAGGAAGAGTAAGTTGAGTTTTGATCTCCACACAGAGCTGTTTGTAGTTACCTCACTTGGAGCGTCATCCTCCTTCATTACTCACCTTTGCAGTTCTAAAAGCTGCTGGAGTGCAGCTGCTGTGTGGTGGCAGGAGGCAAAATCTCTTTAAGAACATTTAATGAACTGAAGTGGACACTGATAGCTGTAAATTTGAGTGTATTACCAGGTGGGCTGGTGGCACCAACTGGAGTTTCAGTAGCAGGTACAAAATACAGCCCAAACTTCTGGTCTCATTTCAGGCTGCTCCAGGAGCACTTCCAGAGGCTGGAAAAATTCCTGTGGCTCGTTGGGGCAGGTCTGTGTGCTGGATGAGCCCTGGCAGGGGTTGCTGGCATCCTGGGTGTGGGTCCTGCCCCACATCCTTCCATGTCCTGAAGCCCAGGACTCAGCAGAGCTTTTGGGGGTGGTCTGCCTGTGTTTATCCTGAGTATATTCCTGTGATTGTGTCCTACAGGTCGTGTTGATCATGGACAGTGAAGAAATTCCTACTTTTTCGAGTCCAAAGGAGGAGACTGCGTATTGGAAAGAGCTTTCCTTGAAGTACAAACAAAGGTATTGTGGATTTGCAAGCTGAGTTTGCTTCTTAATGACCAGAACGCTGCTTCATCTATTCCTCTGCAAGGCCACACCAAGATGGTTATTAGATACTTTAAAAAGAACCTGTGAGAAGAGAATTCTCTGTAAAGGATTTCCAGCTTTACCATTTCCTTCTCTGTGGGAGCTGAGTGTTTCTTGCACAGTGTCACCCTGCCAGGAACTGCAGGCTATGTTTTGAGCATGTTGGAGCAAGAGCAGAGCCTTTTTATGATCATGTGCAGCTTTGTGTAATTAAAGTGCTGCCTTAAGTGCTATCTTGATGTTTTATCATAAGAAGGCGCCTTTGGGCTTGCCTTGTATCACTCCTGTTCCCTCAAGCTTCTTGTAGTGGAATTACTGGTATGAAAAGTGGCTGATTTGGTGTCTGCTGCATTTTATTCAAGTGTTCTGTAGCTCCTGGTCCTGCCTGTGCCAGTGGTTTGCATCTCTTAGGGGGCACAGGGCTTTTTGTTGCCAAAAGAGGCTTCTGGAGGGATTGGGGGGTGGGCTGAGGTTCCTTTGGAGTGGGGGGCACTGGAGGAGGCTCCCAGTTTGTTTCCTTTGGAAAGCTTTCTTTGCATTCAGTGGAACTCATGCAGTTGAGCTGAAGTTCAAACTCAAGCCCAAAGAGTTTGGTCTAAGTGGCTTTTTTTGTTTGGTTTGGGGTTTTTTTTGAGAGGGAGTGGTTGGGAATGTGGAGGGGCCTGTCCATGTGGAGAACCCCAAGCTGTTCTTGTGTGTCAGAAATTCCATCTGAGACACCACTGGATGTGTTGTTGCCTAAAGCCTTGGTGGTTTTCTCTGCTGCTTGCTCAGGGCTGAGCTATTACGTGTGGTAAAGATGCAAATTTAATAAGCAAAGTATGTGGAGTGGCTACTTCTAGTATTTAATAACTGGCAGTGGTATGAGGTAGGCATGTCCTGCCTTCCTGACTCTGCATGATTTTTAAGAACTTTAATTTTCCAGCTAGTGCAGAGATGCAGCAACTGTTGTTCTCTCTTCAGTTTTTGACCCAAATCTGGTTAAATGTTTGTTTAATTCATTGTCTGTACCATAAAGTCTGCTAGCAGTGAAAGCTAATGGAGCACAAAGTGCTTCTCAGGCTCCCATGAATCCTGTAAATAGCTTTGCTTCCACACAGACCTTTAAGGTAGCTGTTGGGTTTGATGTAAGAGAATTCATTTCCTTCAGTAGCTCATCTTAATGTAATTTCTGTTTCCCCATTTTTCTTTTTCCCCTTAGAGGTCTATGGATGACACTTAAGTGCTTTCAAACTCCCATTTTTCAGCTTTTTCTTTTAGAAGAGCTGCAGGTTTTGTTTTAACTTGGGAAATGCTGGTTTTTCCACTGATGAAATCCTCTCCTTGCAGCTTCCAGGAGGCCCGTGAAGAGCTGGCTGAATTCCAGGAGGGAAGCAGGGAATTAGAAGCTGAGTTGGAGGCACAGCTAGTGCAAGCTGAGCAGAGGAACAGAGATTTGCAAGCAGATAACCAAAGACTGAAATATGAAGTAGAAACATTAAAGGTAAGTTTTCCCTGTGGTAATGTTGCTTTTCCTTTCAGCTGCATCTTGGATCTCCTTTTTGGATCGTCTGGGCTGCTCTTGGGCACTGAATATCCAAATAAAAAAGGAGTTGTCTGGTTAAGATCCACACTGAAGCATGGCATGTACCCCAAATAAGGCCAGGGGACATTTCTGGCAGAATTTTTCTTGTTCACGTCATGAAACTTCATCCTGGAGTTTGTGAATTCCCGAGGCTGTGCCAAGGAGGAGCTTTATTTGTTCCTCAGGGAGCATTGGCATAGCAACAGGGGACAACACAAGAGGTTTTGTCAGGCCACTGCCTGCTCACCTGCCTTTGAAAGCAGTCTTTTTGCCCTCAGGGTCTCCTTGGTTTTATGAGACCCCAAAGGGAACAGAAAATGGGTGATTTGTGCTCTTTCAGGGAGTCTCCACATCTATTCACAGCCCTATCTGTGGAGCCAGGAAGTGCTCAAGGATCTGCATGTGCAGAAGGTGGCTCTGAATCTGGGAACGCCCATTAACAAGTTGTTGCCTCCCTTGAAATCTTGAAAAAGCATCATTTTGGGCAGTCTTGGCTTATTTAGTGAAGATAGAGGTTAGAAATTCACTCAGTAGGTTTATGGGATTACTTTGTGTGTCCAGTGCCAGCTGTGCTTGTAGGGTCAGGATGTGGTTTATGAGGTCAGTAGTTTCATAGGCCTCTCTCAGTGCCCTCAGAGGGTGTTTGGCAGTGAATTCTTCTGAGCATGGAGATTTTGTGACAGATTTCAGTGGCTGGTTGTTGCTCATGGACCCATCAGACAGTTCCTGGTGTCAGGGTGGGTGCTGCCAGGGGAGAAGCACTGAAGGGGAGGCTGTGCAGTTGGATTTCTCTCTGCCTTCCCAGAGCAGCTGTCAGTGCAGGCTGTGGGGAGCAGATGCAGGCACACATCCCTGAGAGGCAGCTGTGCCCTGCTGGGGTGGCTGGGGTTTTGTACTGCAGCCAGCTCTGATGTTCTGCTCTTCCTTCTCCCTCCAGTTCCTACTCGGAATTGCAGCAGTCCCAAAGAGAGTGATACTTCTCACTCCCTTTTCCTGCTGATGACTTGGACAGTGCCAGCAGCTGATATTTATCTCTGTTCTTTGTTTCAGGAGAAACTGGAGCACCAGTATGCCCAGAGTTACAAGCAGGTGTCGTTGTTGGAGGATGACCTGAGCCAGACGAGAGCCATCAAGGACCAGCTGCACAAATACGTGAGGGAGCTGGAGCAGGCCAACGATGACCTGGAACGTGCAAAGAGGTGAAGGCTGCAAACCTCCTCTTCCCCTCAGGATCTTTGCTTTGCTACTCAGCTCAAGCATTTTATTGTTAAAGGGAAAATAACAATCATAAAAACTCCATAGGCATTGGATTGTCTGACCAGTGCAGTTGCCTCCATCAGCTGGTTCCTGCTGCAGCAGGAAGGGCAGTGGGACAGGCTGGTTTGTGCTCCTGTGAGGAACAAGCCCAGATCCAGCCAGGCCACTGCCCTGCCCTCAGTACCCTCAACTAGGTGACTTTTAGTTGTGGTCCTGCTGGCTCAGAGCCCCTTTGAAGTCACAAGTTCCTGCTTTCCATAGTCCCTGTTAAATGAAACAGGCCAGAGGAGTCTCCTGGTCCCTTGCAGAACAGCTGTAGAGAACAATCCTGCCCTAAGTGCCTGGAATGAGCAGGCTGCTGCTGCTGCTGGGAACGCCCGGTTTGGGAGGAGGTCATGCTTCCCTTCTGCTGAATGGGAATTGTGCCATTGATTCAGGAGAGCAGCAATCAGACTCTGGCTATCTGCAAAAAAGATCTGAGAGCTGAGGCCCTGTTTCCACAAGGCTCTTAAGCTCCTGACTAACTTTTGCCACTGATTTGGGGAGGAATTGGGTCTTGGGTCGTATCCATCAGTGCTCTGCTCCCACCTTGGCTGAGCCCTGAGCACAGCCCCACCTGAGCTGGGGCACTGATTCATGCACAGCTCTGGAGCATGGCTTGGGAAAAATGGAGCTGGCTGCTCTGGAGTGGCTCTTTCCCACATCTTTGGTACATCCCTGAGCGCCAAATGCTATCATGTTCCTTTCATCTTTTTCTCCTGTTTCTTTGGAGTTGATTACTCCCCTATAAGAAGCATTTCCATGGCTTTCAAATGCTTACCTTGAACGTAGACCCTGCTAACATTTTTCTTCTGTTATGGTTTTGAATAAGCTTTTATGCTGGCTGAGCTGGAGAACCTAATATTCTGGATTTTGTTTCTAGGGCAACAATAGTTTCATTGGAAGACTTTGAACAAAGGCTGAACCAAGCTATTGAGAGAAATGCATTTTTAGAAAGTGAACTGGATGACAAGGAGTCATTGCTGGTCTCTGTACAGAGATTAAAGGATGAAGCAAGAGGTATGGCTGGTCTGGTTGGTTCTGTGTCCTGGTGCAGGTTTGCTTTGCTAAAAGAGTTGTGCAGCAAGCAAAGCTCATGTTTCTAGAAAGCCTCACATGGTGGGACTGGATGCTGTTGGTGTTACTAACTGTGTGTTCTTTGTGTGTCCAAAAAGAGAAATTTCCTCATTTGGGCAGAATTAATAATAGATTAATTCAGGATTTTTAACACAAAAATACTTTGTTCCACTGGGTATAAGAGAATTGAGGAAGCTGCTTCAAAAGTTCCTCTAGCTGTGGGTTTATAGGAAGGGAACAGGAAATGACAGGGAAATAAAGGAGAAATGATGAAGTAACTCTTAAAAAAATCTCTCCTGTGTTCCTTCTAAGCCCCTTGGAAATTGCCTTAAATATCCTAAATAAGATATTCCAGTAAAGGCTGTGTTCAGGCCTGGGAGAGATGTTTGGGGTAGTATTCTGGGATGTAATAGGGAATTGGGAATTCTCCAGTGGATTTCATGCTGAGGATGCTGGGGAAGCATTTTTAATGGGTGGTAAAAATAATAATAAAATGAACTGTGGATGTGATCTGCTCACAAGCCTGTGCCAGCCAATAATGTACTTCAGAGATTGGTGGTTTGCAACTTTATTCCCTAAAGGAAATTTCCTGAAATATTTCCTCATTTAAGGCCTGGACCTAAGTGTGAGACAATCTGACAGCAGGCTGGGATTTTTTGTTGTTGTTCTCCTTTGTGCCCCAGAAATTGGGAGCTTTATTGGAAGCACAGGGGTTTTGTATTAAATATGAAGAGGGTGATTTCCTGAGAAAATATATGTATTGTAATATGAGATTAGGGCAATAAAACTGGAAAAACCAGCAAAACCCAGGGGAGTGTTTTCTAGAACACTGGAACAATCAGCAAAACAGACATCTTGTTTCTTAGATGAGTCATTTGGAAATTTTTAGCATTTGTGAGTTATTCCCCCTGGCAGCAAGCAGGAGCAGTAGCCTCTAAAAGAACTGTCAAAGTCAAATGTGACATTTCTGATGGAACAGCCTCAGATCCTCTTGTGGGAGCCCAGCCAGACTTCACTTCAGCTCTGCTGTTTTACCTAAAATCAGTTCTAAACACTTCTGACAATTTAAAAGCTGTAATGTACAGTTAATTTTGCTCTTGTGCCAGATTGAGGCAAGGAATAGAAGGTCTGTGGAAATGAAGTTGCTCTGCCCAGAAAGGAATAACTCACTTGTAATATTTGTTGTGTCCTTCTAAATATTTGAGAGATCTATTGCTGGGCTGTGGTGGATTCTCTTGGTAGCAAAAACCTGTGGAAAGGGAAGGGGACAGAGTAGGGATAAATCTGAGCAGGAGCTGAGAATAAAGCCAGGCTTTTCTAGTGCCCAGTCTTTTCCCTGTCCTTTGGAATGCCCTCCAACCTGCTCCTTTGCTTGTCGAGGCATCAGGAAAGTGGATGCAACCCTTGAACTGCCTTTGGCTTGTGTGGATTATTAACTGGAAGGAGAATGCAGGGAATGGGAAGCATTGGAGTAGGTCATGCCTCTGTTTTTCCAAGCTGTGTTTGAGCAGGAGCTGGGCTCAGCAGCAGCAGCTCTTTGTGTCCAGCTGCAGGTTTTTGTAACATGGAAATGGGGAGAAATCCTGAGGCAAATCAGCTGCCCCAGTCCAGGGACAGGGAGCTCTCTGGGATGGGATGGGATGGGATGGGATGGGATGGGATGGGATGGAGCTGCTCTGCCCTCACTGCTGGAGCAAGCAGCAGCAGGCACTAACCCAGGATTGCTGGCAAATGTCTCCTCCTGCCCCTCCCAAGTGTTTGTGAGAGAAACAATCACCAATATGGGATTTTGTGGGGTTTTTCCCTTCTCTCATCCCTCAGACCTACGGCAAGAGCTGGCTGTGAGGGAAAGGCAGCAGGAGGTGACTCGGAAATCAGCGCCCAGCTCCCCCACCCTGGACTGTGAGAAGATGGACTCAGCTGTCCAGGCCTCTCTCTCCTTGCCAGCTACACCCGTTGGAAAAGGATCAGAAAACAGTTTTCCTTCCCCAAAAGGTATCACCCATAGGAATGGGGTCTGGGTGTTGGTTCCTTAAGGAACCCGGGGTGGGTGTGGGGGTGTGGATCCCTCACACTTCCACGAGGTGTGTTTGGATCCTGGGGCAGCATCAGGTACATTTCAGGAGTGCATAGCATGGAAAAGGACAGTGAAGCTCAGAGCCTGCCTTTGGGGGCAGGAGAGGTTTGCACTCTGCACTGGGTGCCTGCTCTAGAGCACTGAAGATATTTGGGAATCCAGGGAAATGCAGGGACTGATATTTCTGCTCAGATAAGCAGCAGCAGTGGTGGGTGAACACAGTCAGGAATTTGGAGTCTCTGTTTCCACACTGATTTTCAGGGGTCCTGTTTGTAGTCCAGCCCATTTTCCTGTCTGGAAGGCTCTGGACAGTCACAGAGATTAATACTTTATTTTTCAAACGAGAGTGAGTCGATTCCAGAGGGAGCTCTGGCTGGATTAGATGGATTGCAGTCAGTAGCCTTGCAGATGGAGAGTGCATGAACTCTGCCTGGGGGGCTAATGGCAGCGGGGGCAGTGGGCAGGAGTTAAGCTTTATCATTTTTCCCTGGCTAGTGATCCTGCAGTTACTGTGAGTAATTGTATGAAATGTCTGCAGCAAGACCATAGAGATGCTTTTGTTTTTTTTTTAATGTAGAAGCTGATTTATTTAATTTTTTTTTTCAAACCTGAACTGTGGAGGAGTGAAATAATAGGATGTGTCTGTGTTTGCAGCTATACCAAATGGGTTTGGTACCAGCCCACTGACTCCTTCAGCTCGAATATCTGCACTCAACATTGTGGGAGATCTGCTACGGAAAGTGGGGGTGAGTGCTCTGAGCTCTGGGCTCTCCCTGGGGCTCAATCACAGCACAGCCTTGGCCCATGCTGGCTGCATTCTGCAGCTGCCAAATCATCCACATTCACTGCTCAGTGAATCATTTGATAATGCATTTGTTCTCTATGAGTTTGATTTTTAAAGCGTGATCCTATGGTTCTGATCAAATTTAGGGTGACAAAATTCATACTTGGAGCAAAAGTTTTTCAAGTACTGAGTGAGACACTGTCAGCTTGTTCTTACCTGAACTGGGCCTGCAGCTTCCTCGGGGCTGCAGAGCTGGAGCTCAGGCTCTGGGTGAGGGAGGAGCTGGGATCACACTGCCAGGATCTGCTGCTGGGAGAGCTCCACTCCCAGGGAGATCTCCCACAGATACTGAAAGAAAAACCAGCCTGGAAATCTTTGGTAAGAAAGTGAGAAAATAAATCAGGAGAAAGCCAAATGCTCCCATCTGTGGTTGGTGAGGAAGTGAAATGAACTTTAAAGGGATTACACTCTAAGCAGGGAAGAAGTGCTTTAAACATCTGTTGCAGTGTTGTTCAGGACTCAAGCTTTCCACTGGGAACAAGAAATGACTTTTGAGCTCCCTGGAGGTTTTTGGTGAGCTGTTTGTGTTTGAGGGGAGCTCAGGGAAGCTGTCTGGCTGTGCCCTGTGCCTGTGTAACCACACTGAGCCCGGCAGGAGCTGCAGTACAGACAGTTGTTTTAACAAAGTTGGACATGAAAAATTGCCTGGCTGCTCCCATTTGGAGGCAGCGAGCTCAGCCTTGGTTTGAAAGGGCAGCAGGACAGCTTGGGGTTAGCAGTGACATGTTTAAAAGGGGATCATTGTGAGTAAGAGTCTGCAGGGGATTTAGGGAGCTTAGTGACAATCCCATGTGATTACTCTGCAAGGACAGGAAATGCCAAATAAGCAAGCTTCTCTCCCAGGCTGCCCTGAGCCACAGCTCGGCCACTGGGACAGGGCTCCAGCTCAGGCACTGCTCTAGGAACAATTACAGGCTGCTCAGGTTCCCTGGGGTTTGGCTGTGCCTCATCCCAAGCCTCACACTCCCTGTCTCTGCAGGAAGTTTCCCCTCTGCTTTCCTGCTTGCAGCTGAGACAAGGAGTCCTTGGCTCAGATCACACTGGTTGTGGCCAGGGGACAACTTGTGACACCCAGAGTTATCTACAGCTGCCTGTATAGTCCATAATCCCTAAATAAACTTCCATGGCATCCTAGGAGTCTGCACAGCCTTCACTTACCTGTGGCAGCATGGAATATTCTGTGCAGAACAGCACCAAACCCCACATTTGGGGAGATGAATTTCAGTTTCCATGTGCAATGTTCTGAGTGCCCTCATGCACAGGGGGTGTAATGAGTAAGGAGTTCCTGCTGCCCCACATGGATATTCAGGATAAGAGGGATATTATTCAGTCTGTGATGGTGGCAGAATGGGCAGGTGATGTTCTGGAGTGAAGGAGAGAATCAGAATGTTGCTCCTCCTTCCAGGAGACACTGGAGTTACCTAGGGGAAAAACACCTCACCAGGCCTGTTAGGAAGGGTGGCAGTGGAGCTTTAGGAACTGTGCAAGCCAAGATGAGGAAAGAAATTCCAGCAGGCATTGTCCTGGTGGAAAAAGCAACTTTCCAAATGCACAGTCCCTCTTAAAACTTGAGGATTCCACTTCAGGCTCTCAGTCTCCTGATCAGCTCACAGCAGCTGCTGAAGCAAGAAGTTTTGGTAACTTCTGCTACGATTTGGCTTCCTTTTCTTGGGTAATGATTTCAAAGTTCATCTGTTCTAGAATCTGAGCCCTCGTGGAGCTGAGTAATGCCTGGCAGTCTGCATCAGCATCTGTGTGTTTCCTTTGTGGTTGGTGACGGAGGAAATGACAGCTTTGTTCCCATTTTTTTGCCAAGTGTGATCAGTCTGGAGTCCTGATCGTGGCAACCTTGGGCTCATGAGCAGCAAAATACCTAATTATTACTTTTTAATATTATTTTTTTTCTCTCTCTCCCCTTTCACAGGCCTTAGAATCCAAATTAGCTGCTTGCAGGAATTTTGCAAAGGACCAGGCATCACGGAAATCCTACATTTCAGGGAACGTCAGCAGCGCCGTGATGAGCAGCAATGGCACAAAGTACCCACACCCAGGGCACACGTCCTTCTTCGACAAGGGGTGAGCCAGGGCACAGCTCTGCCCTCGGGGAAGGGGCATTGCAGTTTTCACAGCTCCTCCTGATAGCCCAGCACAGCTTTTGTTCTGTAGGAGAACTGGTGGAGCAAAGTGTGCAGGGATTTCTGTGTGTAAAGCAGAGGAAAGCAGTGTGGCTGTGCCTGTCCTGCCTGAGCTCTTGGTGGTTGTTAACAGCAGGCAGTGAGGAATGGCACTCTGAGGGCATCTCAGGAGCAAAGGAGGCATTGCCAGAGCTGCAGGTGTGCTCTGGGCAAGTGCACAACCCCAGAGGTTCCCTTGGAGCAGCTGGGAGCAGGCAGGGATGTTCCCTGGGAGGGATCCTGGGTGCTCACACCCCCTCTGGGAGGGATGAAGCACTGAGGGTGAGGTTGTGGCTGCTCCTTGCTCTGAGTCAGCCTCGGAGCCAGGGGTTGCTTTCCCAGAACAAGGACCTCGTGTCTGCCGTGCTCAGAGCTCCCTCTGGGGTACTGGGAAATGCTTCTGCAGGAGGCTTTCCCCAGTGCCTCAGCACAAGGCCCCACAGAGGTGGAAAACACAGAGTTCTCCAGGGTACTAAGGGCAGAGCACCCTCCATGCTCCCTGCATGTCTTCACATTAAACCTCGGTGCCATTTAATGCTGATATTCAGCACTTCCTCAATCCTACATTTATTTTAGAGAACAAAACAAGCTCTTTCCAACCTGAGAGCACCAGAGCAGCCAGCTGAGCTTCCCACATTCATCCTCAGCAGAGCTGTGTGGGGAGCAGGGTGAGCTGCACATTAAAAACTGACACCCAGAGCTTCTCGAGCCACTGGTGTTTGCTGCTGTGGGAAAGGCAGAGTTCAGAGCCTTAAAGTCATGTGCAAATCCCGTTTTGGGCTGTGTGTGCTGCAGGGCTGAGGGGGCTGTGCATCCCCCAGGGAGCAGGGAAGCTCTGGGGAGGGATTACAGCAGCTCTTAGGAGCTATATTGAGGTGTGGTGTGACAAATAAGCTGATTGCTCTCTGGGGTGGGGGTCACGTTTAATTATGCAGATTGTCATCACACTCCTTATCTGGGCTGGCTGCCTGGAGGGAGGAGCAGGCTGGGACTGGCTTAGGAAGCCTGGAAGGAAATGCTGCAGCAGAGCTGGGGGTGTTAGTGGGCAGGAAGAGGGCTGGAAGTGGTTCCTGTGATTATCTGTGAGTTGCTGGAGATGCTGCACTGCCCCACAGTCCTGTCCTTGTCCCTTGCACCCCTGTGTGCTGCTAAAAGGTTTGAGGCCTCCCCAGCTCTTGCCAAGCCCCTGCTCTTTGCTCTCAGGGCAGCCCTGGAGCACAGCAGGCCTTGCACCAATGCAGGACTGAGGCACTCAGAGCTTTCCTGCTTGTTAAAAACTCAGCAGGGTCTGGTGGAAGATCAGTTTCCTGCAGATTTGTCCCTTCAGGAACGTTCAGGTTCTGTCCAGATGCCAGGGAATGGCAGAACAGCACCTGAGGATGATCCTCAGGATGGAGTTTTGCTTTTTGCTGTTGTAATCATTGTTAATTGGTTTGTCCAGGGAACAGAACTGCTCTGGGCTCTGCAGGGCCCTGGCACAGCCAACCTGAGTTGCCTGTTCCCTTTCTGCACTCCTGAATGCCAAAGGCCTCTTAGCTGATGTTTCTTCTTGGTTATTTTTGTGAATCTCTTGGGCTTTGTTTTAATGAGAGGAGGTGAGGTTTGAATGTGAGAAGTTCCTGTGCTCCAGCAGCCAGAGGTGTCTCTGCACTGTTACCTGACCAGAATACACCAGGCTGTGAGATCTGAGTCCTTCTTCAGTCCCTGATCCACTGATTGAGGGTTTTCCTGGGAGCCAGGGAGCTGTGGGTGCCTCAGGGGCAGTGACCCTGTGCCCATCCTGTGCTGGCTTGCCTGTGTCTCACTCTGCAGAGCCCAGAGAGGAGAGTTTGGCTGAGGTCAGGTTTAACACCTTTGCTCGGCCCCAGTTGTTGCCTCAAGGGCTGTGCTCAGGAATGTCATTTTTGTGTGCATAAACTTTCCCTTTCTCTCCACTAGGCGTGAGAAGGTCATTTTCCCCACCTTGGTCATGGGTAAATGAATTCATTTGCACTGATTGGCTGCATGTGGTGTAACCTGGGGCTTGGGGCAGACTTGGGGTAACTGCACAAGGTAGTTGGTAGTGTCACACACTAATGGGTCCTGATCAGAGCCTGAGGCTGCAGCTGCTCTTTCTCCTTACTTGAAATAAACCTCTCTGGTGCTGTGACCTGTTGCAAACATAAGCCTGAGTGCTGCTTGCTTCCTTGATCTGTTTAATACTTCAGATAAGTGCATGTTTCTGACTGACCTGGTCCCAGCAGGGAGGCAGAGGCAGTGTGCCTTCATTGATGGAGTTCATTGGGAAGGTTTTGCCCTTCAGTTGGGACTTTCCTTCAGCGTTTTGTGGCTCTTGATGTGCAGTGATGTGGTTGTGGCTGACAGGAAAGCAAACAAGGGCACAGGTGGCTGGGAGATGCCAGGGCTGGAGCAGGGAGGGGACATGTGGGCTGGGACAGCAGTGTCCCTGCTCAGTGCCACCACCCGTGCCCAGCACAGCCGTGGCAGCACCTGGGGCAGTTCCAGGTCTCCACGTGAGCTTTACCAGCTCCATTTTTCCTTCAGGCTGGGCTGTTGAGCTCCAGAAGAATCTTCCACCAAGGGTTTGTTGGATACTTAGAGCTGAGGGAGTCTTGAGGTGCCAAGTACAAAGCACAGCTCGAAATGCAGGTTAATGAGTGCAAATTAGCAATCAGGGCAGAGAGAGTGGTTGGCCATGGACACCATGGCACTGCATGGAGGTCAGAAACATCCTCAGGAACCACTGCAGGGACCTTTCCAGCAGGGAATGCTGCTCCTGGCTCTGCAGCCTGGCTTCCTGGGAATCCCAGAGCAAGGGCATGGCACAGGCAGCACAGGTCTGTGTGCCAGGGAGACAGGGCAGGAGCAGGAGAGGGACCTGGCTGGGTTAACTACTGTGGGCAGGAGGCTCCAGATACCTCCTGAGCTGCCCCAGTCCTTGGAGCTGGAGCACAAGAGCTTTTCCCAGCTCCCTCCTGGAAGCTTAGGCAGGATCTTTTTATTGGTTATTTTTACACTTGCTGCGTTTAAGGTATTTTATTTTCCTTTCATTCTCTCTCCCACAGCAGTAATGCTGATTTCTTTCCCTTTTTTTTTGGTGCCTTTTCATGTTACCACCAGAAACACAAGGCTGGGTGAGCCCTCCCTGAGCTCAGCCTTAGTTCCAGCTCTCAGCATCCCCCAGCTCCTGCTGCTCTTCGCTGCCTTTTGCCCTGGCCCAGCAAATCCAGGCTCTGCTGCTTCACCTTGGACGAAGAAAGGCAGAGCTGGGGAGGTGCTGCAGGGCTGGACATGGAGGCAGAGTGTGCTGAGCCTGCAGGGCTGTGGGGGGAGTGCTGATCGGGGATGTCACTGCTCCTGGGGTGGGATGGAGCCCAGAGCTCCTGACAGGAGCTGTGGGTCAGAGATGGAAACGCTGCTGGAGCCACAGGCTCCTCTCCCACCCCCCTGGGAAGGCAGGTGCTCCACAGGGAGGGGCAGCCTGTGGATCCCAGGGCGGGGAGGCACCAAGGAGGCACCAGGAACGTCCTCTGCAGCCCCATGGGGATCGGTGGGGCACAGGGAGAGCTCTGCCATGGCACTGCCCTCCCTCACAGTGTATCTGTGTGTGCGTGTGTCTGTGTGTGCGTGTGTCTGTGTGTGCGTGTGTCTGTGTGTGCGTGTGTCTGTGTGTGCGTGTGTCTGTGTGTGCGTGTGTCTGTGTGTGCGTGTGTCTGTGTGTGCGTGTGTCTGTGTGTGCGTGTGTCTGTGTGTGCGTGTGTCTGTGTGTGCGTGTGTCTGTGTGTGCGTGTGTCTGTGTGTGCGTGTGTCTGTGTGTGCGTGTGTCTGTGTGTGCGTGTGTCTGTGTGTGCGTGTGTCTGTGTGTGCGTGTGTCTGTGTGTGCGTGTGTCTGTGTGTGCGTGTGTCTGTGTGTGCGTGTGTCTGTGTGTGCGTGTGTCTGTGTGTGCGTGTGTCTGTGTGTGCGTGTGTCTGTGTGTGCGTGTGTCTGTGTGTGCGTGTGTCTGTGTGTGCGTGTGTCTGTGTGTGCGTGTGTCTGTGTGTGCGTGTGTCTGTGTGTGCGTGTGTCTGTGTGTGCGTGTGTCTGTGTGTGCGTGTGTCTGTGTGTGCGTGTGTCTGTGTGTGCGTGTGTCTGTGTGTGCGTGTGTCTGTGTGTGCGTGTGTCTGTGTGTGCGTGTGTCTGTGTGTGCGTGTGTCTGTGTGTGCGTGTGTCTGTGTGTGCGTGTGTCTGTGTGTGCGTGTGTCTGTGTGTGCGTGTGTCTGTGTGTGCGTGTGTCTGTGTGTGCGTGTGTCTGTGTGTGCGTGTGTCTGTGTGTGCGTGTGTCTGTGTGTGCGTGTGTCTGTGTGTGCGTGTGTCTGTGTGTGCGTGTGTCTGTGTGTGCGTGTGTCTGTGTGTGCGTGTGTCTGTGTGTGCGTGTGTCTGTGTGTGCGTGTGTCTGTGTGTGCGTGTGTCTGTGTGTGCGTGTGTCTGTGTGTGCGTGTGTCTGTGTGTGCGTGTGTCTGTGTGTGCGTGTGTCTGTGTGTGCGTGTGTCTGTGTGTGCGTGTGTCTGTGTGTGCGTGTGTCTGTGTGTGCGTGTGTCTGTGTGTGCGTGTGTCTGTGTGTGCGTGTGTCTGTGTGTGCGTGTGTCTGTGTGTGCGTGTGTCTGTGTGTGCGTGTGTCTGTGTGTGCGTGTGTCTGTGTGTGCGTGTGTCTGTGTGTGCGTGTGTCTGTGTGTGCGTGTGTCTGTGTGTGCGTGTGTCTGTGTGTGCGTGTGTCTGTGTGTGCGTGTGTCTGTGTGTGCGTGTGTCTGTGTGTGCGTGTGTCTGTGTGTGCGTGTGTCTGTGTGTGCGTGTGTCTGTGTGTGCGTGTGTCTGTGTGTGCGTGTGTCTGTGTGTGCGTGTGTCTGTGTGTGCGTGTGTCTGTGTGTGCGTGTGTCTGTGTGTGCGTGTGTCTGTGTGTGCGTGTGTCTGTGTGTGCGTGTGTCTGTGTGTGCGTGTGTCTGTGTGTGCGTGTGTGTGTGTCTGTCTGTGTGTCTGTGTGTCCCCTCCCGGGCACTGCCCGTGCTCTGCCGAGTGCCAGGGCAGGGACAGGTGCTGCCAGCCCTGCGTGGTGCTGGCCTGGCCCCACACAGACCCAGCAGGACCCTGGCTCTGGGGCCGCTCATCCTCCGGCCCTGGGGTGGGCACTGAGCTGGCAGCCGGAGCTGGGCCCTGCTGGGGTCACTGCTGGGGAGGGGACAGCAGTGCCCTGTCCCTGGCCCTCCTCCCCCAGCAGGCTCTCTCTCCTTCCCAGGGCAGTGAACGGCTTTGACCAAGGGCCCCCCGGCCTGGGGGGCTCCCGACCGTCCTCGGCGCCGGGAATGCTCCCCCTGAGTGTATGAGCCTGCAGGAGTTTGGACTTGGATGCTTTTCTCAGCCCACTACGAGAAGAACTGCTCCCGATTCCTCCCCATTCCTACCCCGGAACATGACCCTGAGAGGAGACCCCGAGCCCACGGCCCTCCATGTCCTGTCAATACAGTTTGTTTTTTCCTGTTGCTGTAGTGGACATTCTCTGCCCCGGCCCCACGAGCTGCCACCCTCTGCTCTGCTTGGGGACACCGAGTCCTGCTCTGCCTGGGGGCCACAGGAATCCTGCTCTGCTTGGGGACACTGAGTCCTGCTCTGCTTGGGGACATGCCTGGCCTCGGCCCCTTGGCTCTCCCCTCTCCTCTCACCGAGGTCTGACAGAGCCTTGGCCGCTGCTCTCCCAGGCTCCCCTGTCCCCTCCCAGGCCCTGCAGCTGCTGCTTTCAGGGCTCGTGGCAGTGCCCTGGGGGCCAGCAGTGGCCCTGGGGCCGTTTGCGCCTGGACCTGGCCCCAGGCCCTGTCTCAGTTGTGTCGGTGGCAGTCGGAGCAGGGCTGGATGGGCAGCTCCAGCCCGGCCAGGATGGACCCATCCCTGTTGGACAGCTGGGCACACACAGAGGCCCAGGGCAGGGAGAGGGGAGTGGCAGCGCACTGGGGTGACCATCCCAGCCCCCTAAAAGCCTTGGCAGGGCTGGGAATGCCTGAGCTGTTCCCCCTGGGGCTCCTGCCCTGGTGCAGGGGTGGGCAGTGCCATGTCCGGGGCTGTGCCCTCAGCTGCCCCCAGGGCTGCCCCACAGCTCCCTGGCCCTGCTGGACTCGGCCTCCGTCCCTCACCCCTCCACACAGCGACCCCGAGGGAGCTTTAGGAAGCTGCTGCTCCAGCTGGGAACCTCCCCATCACCCCCGTGCTGTAGGACTGGATTGTCCAGCGTCACCTGTGACAGTTTGGGGCGACTGAGCCTTGTGGGTCTTTCAGGCAACACATTTGTGTGGTTTCTCTGTCCATGTGCCTCAGAGTCGGTGGATTTTTAGACTGAACCAGCAAATGGAGCCAGGGTTGGAGCTGAGGGTTCAGCAGTCGTCGTTCAGGGGCTCTGCAGCTCCCAGGTGGTTGAGTTACAAATGCTGAGGAAAAAAAACCCCACTGGCCCAGCAGTGGAGGTGGGGTTGTCCCTTTGCCATTAGGGTTTGTATGGTCCTTCCTGTGCATCCTCTGCTGCATTTGACTGTTTACATTTGTTTTATTGTACATAGATTTGTAAACATAATACCTTTGCCTGAGGTCTTTGTACATAACTTGGGCTTTGTAGCTTTATTTATTCAGCCTCTCTCTGGCATGTTTCCGTAGGCTGTACCGTTCCACCCTGGTGCCACTGACATGATGTGGTTTCAAAAGAATGAAAACAAATGAGAGTCATCTTCCAAAAATAAAGTTCTTTTAATGTGGAATCAGTGGATTTTGCAGAACCAGTGGCCGTGGCTCTTACTTTGTCCCGTAGTGTTTTGTGCCGAGCCCCGGGAGGGGCCGGTGTGGAGTGGAGGCACTGCCGCGTTATCCCGAGCCCCTTCCCTTGGGAATGCGGCTGGTTTGGGCAGGGGGGGATCGGGGTGGGCGAACACCGGCCCAGCTCTGCTGCCGGCACTGAGGGGGACACGAGATTTCAGCGGGGGGAGTGCTGGAAAGCCTCCAGCTGCTTCCGGGGCGTTTTCCCCTCCTCGGAGCAGATGGAAGGAGGATCCTGAGCACAAGAGCCGCGCTGGGGCTTTTCCCTCCCTCCCTTCCCGTGCCCGGGGCTGTGGCTGTGCCGCTGCTGCCGCTCTCCGGCCGGGCTGTGTCCGTGCCCGTGTCCGTGCCCAGCCCCGCAAGGACACCCCGATCAGCACCCCTCGTGCCTCTGGGGACACCCCGGACAGACAGCACATCGTGTGCCTTTGGGGACACCCCGATCAGCACCCCCGTGCCTCTGGGGCCGCACTCGGTGCCAGCTCCTGCCCGAGCCTCCCTGCCCAGCCCAGCAGGGTCACCCTGCCTGCGGCCGCCCCCGCTCCACTCCCAGCCCAGTCTCGCACCGAGCCCCGATTCCAGCCGTGCCAGAGGTCGGGAAAAGCCTTTCCTCATCGGCCCATGGGAAGGGCACTGAAGGAGCTAAAGGTGCCCGGGACGGACATGATTCAGTGCAGGAGCCTGAGCTCACCCCTGGGCACAAGCCAGGCCCCTGGAGCCACAGGGCCCATGGGAAGGGTGGGAGCAGCACCAAACGCCTGCTCTGTGTCCTCATTCCCTCACCTTTTTAACCACTCACCTCCCTCCCTTCTCCCTCCTCCCCTTCTCACCTCTCCGGGGAGTGCCAAAGCTCCCACGCCAGACTCCTGCAGCTCCTGGGCCTTTCCTGCCCCAGCTCTAGGGCGGGTCCTGCACCCCAGGACCCCAAAATCTGGGCTGTAACTGCTCGGGCAGGAGCCCAGACCCTGCCGAAGGCACACGTGGAGGCAGCAGCAGAGCTCCCTTTGTGCTCCAGCTGAGCCCTGCCAGGGGCATTCAAAGGCAAAGGCTCAGCTCGGACCAAGCCATTGATGCTGTATTTAGGTCAAAATAAAAGGGAAAAAAAAAAGCAAGCAAACAAAAGAGGAAGAAGGGAAAAGGCAGCTTCCAGTCATATCTCGTTTATTAAGGTCTATGCCAGCCTCGGGAGAGCTCTTCCAGTAAGTAAACAGAGCAGGCGGCCGCATCTATAATGAATAAATTTATTGTCTTACAAAAATCATTGTCTAGAAATATGGGTATACAAGAAAACAAGATATTTGCAGTCAGACGCCTGGTGGTCAACAGCCAGTTTGATTAAAAATATCCAAACACACACAACAAAACCTTTGCGACAGATGTTAAAGCTTTTAACCAAAAAGGGAAATCCATGGGTTTTGAGCATGTGGCAGAGGAAGTTTCCTAGTTAACACTGATTCATTGTCACTAATATCAATAATACCACTTGGACTAGAGAGGTACATGATATGAAGCACAGTCAAAATTAATACATTAAATCATTGTTATATAGGCAAATTATATATGTAACGTTGTCTTAGTACTGTAGTGTCTAAGGCACTTTCTGTAATGTCAGTTTTCAGCTATTTAAACAAAAAGAACGCTAACTACTCACTGTAATACTGCTCAAAATAAAAAAAAACCAACAACAAAACAACAACAACAACAAAAAAAAAAAGGATTCACATCCACTGGCATGTTAACTGCAGGCAGGCAACATCCATCCATCCAGGGTGGGAGCCCCGAGCCCTGCAGGACCCCTGGAGCCTCCCACGGCCTGACTCGGCCTCACATTAATAAATTAGTTTTGCCTGTGCTGTGTGTTTATTTCCCACTGGTGTTCACATTAGCCCAGCCTGGGGCTCGGAGCAGGCAGGGCTGTGCAGGGGACAGGGAGCCACCTCGGTGTGCCTGGACTGCATGGACACGAACGGATGGAGAGGGTGCTGAGAACACTTCAAATGGGATTGCAGGATAAAAACAGACACTACTCACTCATCCCTACACTTCCCTCTAACACTTCCCAAGGCCGTTTTTCACAGTTCACTCAGGGGTTGTGTGCGGATCGCAACAGTTGGGAGAAAAGAAAGAAAACAGGTGCGGTTTGGTCTTCACTGATCTGAGAGACTGTGGCCAGCCCGGGGCCGGCCAGCCCCGAGCCTGGAGGATGCTGCTGGACACGAGGCATGCACAGCCACGGCAAGGGGTCTGTCCTGGCCACCCACCCGCTGGGAATGACGCTTCTGGATCCATAAAAAAAAGGTTTCATCCTTCACATGATGCTTTATAAAATGGCTTTACAATGAGTATCTGGAAAAGAGATGCACTGAACAGAGACGATCCCGGTTGTTTACTATATATAAAAAAAGCAGTTGTACCTATATTTGAAGCAGGGTACAGTGTGGTGAGGCTGGAGAGCCTTAAGACATGGTTGACCTATGATAAGGAACCTTGTAGCACATGCCGAGGGTCGTAAGGCAGCTTTCCGGCCACAAGGCAGTTCCGAGGGCAGGGCAGGCGCTCCGAGCGCTGCCGCCGGGGCTGGAAAGGTCTCTGCATGCAGGCGGGGCCGGGCGCTACTCGGCGGGGGCGGGCGGGGCCTCGTTCACGTCGCTGCCTTTGCTCTCGGCGTCGTCGTCCGAGAGCTCCAGCGAGGCTCCCTCGATGTGCAGCTGCCGCCGCCCCGAGCGGCTCGAGGAGAAGGGGATGGGGCCTCCCCTCCTGCGAACCGGCAACAGCGCGGTGAGGGTGCTGCGCGGCCCGGGCTGGGCACCGCAGGGCTTGGGCTGGGCTGGGGGGAGCTTAAAGCTCAGCTCATCCCACCCCTGCCATGGCAGGGACACCTCCCACTGTGCCAGGCTGCTCCCAGCCCCAATGTCCAGCCTGGCCTTGGGCACTGCCAGGGATCCAGGGGCAGCCACAGCTGCTCTGGGCACCCTGTGCCAGGGCCTGCCCACCCTCCCAGGGAACAATTCCTCCCCAGTATCCCATCCAGCCCTGCCCTCTGGCACTGGGAACTCTGAGGAGTTTGAGCTCAGGAGCTGCCAGGAATATCCCTGTGGAATATCTGGCAGCTTCCTTGTTACCATCACCAGGCTCCAGTTGGACCCAGTCCCTAATCCCAGCAGCTCCCCAGCTCGATGTTCCCCAGGGCTCGGAAGGGCTCAGGTAAATCCCAGTGCCAGGCTTCCAGCAGCACTGACCTTAGCCTGTTTTTGAGGGTGCTGACCTCCCGGCTCAGCCCCTCGTTGGCCTCTGTGGCATCGTCCAGCTCCCGCTGCAGCTTGCGCCGGGACGCGTTGGCGCGCGTGGCCTCCTCCTCCGCCTCCTCCAGCTGCCGCTTCAGCTGCTTCATCCTGGCGTTGGCCTTCTCCATCTGCAGCCAAGGGCAGTGCTCGGGGTCACCCCAACCCTGCACCCCTGCCCTCTGCCCCCAGCTGGGGATGCAGCACAGCCTTGGCACAGGCTCCAGTGTGGGCCCAGAAACAGCACGGAGCTCCCGGCTGGAAATGGAACAGCCCAGCCCACACACCCAAGGAGAACCCCTGGAGAGCTTTCTCTGCTAGTTAATCACCACTGTAGATTCCCTTGGGTATTTCCATTCCAGTTCCTCTCTTCACAAGCCCTTCCCACCCCAGGGAGGTTTTCCTGAGCCCTCACCCACCTGCTCCTTGTACTGGTCTGCATGGCGCCGCTCGTCCTCCACCTGCATGAAAACCTCCTTCAGCTTCTTCTCCGTGCGGCGCACCAGCTTGTTGGCAGCTGCTCTCTCCCTGCAACGATCCAAAGCCATCGTTTGTCCCCACACTGGAGGGCTGGGAACACAAGATCTGTCCCTCCTGAAGGTGGAACTGAGCTCTCTGAGCCTGCCAGACACCAGCAATGGGACTGACTCGTGCCAGGGGCTGGCTGGCATGCAGGGATGCAAGGTTGCAGCTCTCAGAACACAAAACCTTAGCTCTGGGGCCATGTGAGCATGGAAAGAGGGCTCAGAGGGTGCCTTCACAAGGAGATTGGACAGAACAGCTTTGAAGCTGCTGCTTAATCAGTAACATGGTCCTGCTGCAGAGCCCAGGGCTCAGAAAGGACAGAGGTGGTGGTAGGACAACCCCAGCTGCGGATGTGGGGAGGAACCAGCTAAAAAAGTGAATTTTGAGAATAGGATTGGAAGGACAGATGGCTAAGTCACTGCAGAAAGACTTCTGGAGAGCAGAGGATTCATCTCGAACTGTCCCACCTAAGCTGTTCCTCTAACCAAGAGACTGAGATCTCAAGGGGACATTTCAGCTTGTCCCAGGAAACTCGTGCAGCACCTTGTGGCTCTGGGACATCAGAGTTCATCCAGCTGATAGGAAGCAAATCAATTCTGAAACTCCCAACCCCAGTTACTCTACAGCTGCCATGTTAAAGTTTATCCCCTCAACAGGAGTCTCCAGACAATAAACCCAAAGCCCTTCAGAAACTTCCAGCATGGAACTTTCAGCCATTCAGCCCATACAGGCAACCAGGTTTTTCCCTTACTTGGCCTCCTGCTCGAGCTGTTCTTCGAGCTGTGCAATCTTGGCTTCTAGAGTAGAAATTGTCGCCTTGAATTTGGACTTGACGGAGCCTTCCAGTTCCTGCAGCTTGGCCTTGAGCTCCTTGTTCTGCCTCTCCAGCTGCTGCCGTGCATTCTCGCTCTTCTGGGCCGCGCTGCGCTCGCCAGCCAGCTCTGAATTGAGTGTGTCCACCTGGCAGGGAGGGGACAGAGGTCACTCGGTGCCACCAGGGCCTCCAGGGATGCCACCGTGCCCAGCAGCAGCTGCCCCTGGCTCACCTGCAGCGTGGTCTTTCGGAAGCGCTCATTGAGCAGCTCCATGTTGCTCTGCTCCTCCTCCAGCTCCTCCTCCAGCTGGGCAATCCGAGCCTCCAGCCGGCGCTTCTCGTCCAGCAGCGCTGACCTGCACAGGGGAAGGGGTCAGGGCGTGCCCAGAGCCCACAGAGCTCCTGGGGAGATCACTCAGGATCAGGGAATCTCCTGAGCTGGAAGGGACCCTCAGGATCATTGATCCAGCACAGACACCCCAAAATCCCACCCTGGGCATCCCTGGCAGCGCTCCTCAAACGCTCCTGGAGCTCTGGGGCTGTGCCCATTCCCTGGGGAGCCTGGGCAGTGCCCAGCACCCTCTGGGGGAAGAACCTTTCCCTGATGGCCCAGTTCCAGCCGTTCCCTGTCCCTGTCCCAGCCCAGACTCACTTCCCAGAGGCGCTGTTGGCGATCTCGTCTGCCAGCTCGTCCCTCTCCTGCTCCGCGTGCCGCCGCGCGCGCTCCGACGCCGCAAACTCCTGCCGAGGTGGGCACAGTCAGTGCAGCCCCAGGAACCCCACAGCTCCTGCGTCAGCTCAGCCTCCCCAGGACGTGCTGTGAACTGGGATATCCCTGGGGGCTCTAAATGGCCAAGCCAGCAGGACACACCAGCTGGATATTCCCTCACACTGCACTGGGACTGCCATGCAGTTCCCATACTTCTCCCTGTCCCTGAAATGTTCCCCACACAAAGCAAGGGGAAAAACTCTGTGCAGATTGGTAACACCCAAGCCCTCCAAGCAGGAGAAGCCACTGTGCCACATGCTCTGACAGACACAGGTAGGTGCTAAATTAAACAAATGTTTTAGGTTCTCGCAGAGTTCTCAGCATGAAGACAAGAAGAGAATAAAAATTAAAAAGCTTTACCACAACAGCACACACAGCACTGAACCTCAGATTATAAATCTCCTAAGCAGCAGAAATACTCAAGCATTTGCAAAGGACAATTAAATACTCTACAAGTGCCACACTGATGTCTGAAGGCCACCAAAGTTTACCTTTTTTACTCTCTGATCTTTGCCTTACTCTGGGAAGAAAAATAAATCTCTTGGATTTCCATCTCACCTCTTGGAGCTGGAGTATTTCTGCTTCAAGACTTTTGAGCTTCTTCTCACTCTCTTTGGACTGGGCAAAGATCTCATCCCTGGATGCTCGGGCCTCTTCCAGCTCCCGCTGATAGTCCTTCATCTGAGCCTGCAGGTGGAAAGCAGGGTAAGGAACAGCCAGGCTGCATCAGGACAGTCACGAGATCCATTCTAGCTCTGGAGCATTTCAGCCCTCAAGAGATAAGGCTTTTCTCCCAAAGGGGCTTTATTCCACTTAAAGGCATTTCCAGTTCTTCTGTATTGGAAAATTTCATTTTCTCATCTTTTCATCCCTCAATGCCTGGTCAGAAATACCACATTCCAAGACTTCAAGCATTCCACAGAATTACAGAGTGGAGTCTTAAAATGACCTGAGCTGGAAGGGACCTTAATTATCATCCAGTCACAGCCCTGCCATGGCAGGGACACCTTCCACTACATCAGGTTGCACCAAGCCCCGTCAGACCTGGCCTTGGACACCTCCAGGGATGCGGAAAGTGGTTTTGTGGCAGGGGAGTTTGGAAAGAGATGAGCCTGAAGGTTCCTTCCAACCCAAACCATTCTGTGATTCTACAAAAGGACGAGTTTTGAGCATAAATCCAGGTCGGATACACCCAGAGCCATGAGTGGAGTCCAATTCTCCTCCTGCCTTCGGCTGCAGCTGCACGGAATGGGAGCAGCCTCCCGGGACAGAACCTGCTCCTGATCAGCTGTGCCTACCTGCAGCTTCCTGAGCTGTTTGATGGCTTCATCCCGAGCCTTGTTTGCAGCCTCTATCTGCCCCTCCAGGTCCTTCAGGTCCATCTCCAGTTTCTTCTTGGCCGCCACGGCCAGCGCTCGCTGCTTGCGCTCATCCTCCAGCTCGGCCTCCAGCTCCCGCACCTGGGGAGCAGGGACAGCCTCAGCCCTGCAGGGCCCCACAGCCCCAAAACCCCACAGAGCCCCTCAGCCCCACAGGGTCCCACAGCCCCACAACCCCACAGGGCCCCACAACCCCACAGGGCCCCACAGTCCCTCAGGGCCCCTCAGCCCCACAGGGCCCCTCAGCCCCACAGGGCCCCACAGGGCCCCTCAGCCCCACACGGCCCCACAGTCACTCAGGGCCCCACAGTCCCTCAGGGCCCCTCAGGGCCTGCCCAGAGCTCAGGGACGAGGCCATGGCATGGCAGCTAAGGGGAAGGCTCTGCCCGTGGCAAGGCCAGATCCCAGATGGAAACTGAGAACTCAGCACTGAGCAAAAGGGGAACCTGAGGGAAGAACTCAGCATGTGGAGCATTTCCACTTCAGCCTCCTGCCCAGCACTCCCACCCACCACAGGGGATGGCTCCAGGGCAGATGTCACTAACTCTGATGGAAAATAAGAACTAGAATCACCTCATTGTGTCCAGAAAACAATGAAACCATTCCCTTTGAATGCCTCTTACTGGCATTTGCACACCAACAACTTATTTTCCCTAAACAAAACAGGAGTGTGTGAACAGCCAGCCCACATGGACTGAGCCAAACCTATGCAAAAATAAACTGAGCCAGAAATGCCACAGGTTCCCAACAGGGAAGAAAATTTTGTTTTGAAGCAAATCTCTCTCCCAGCACAAGGTCAGGAGCTCTTGTCCAGTTCAGGTAACAGTAACTTTGTACTGCAGTGAACTTCCAAACCCTCCAGGCCAGGCTTACTCCTAAGGTATCTCTACATTGGTGATTCTCAGATTTTGTTCTCTTGTGATAAATCTTGAAATGCTGGCTGGTTTATTCCTCAACATTAATGTTAATTTAGAACCATCTTCTCTTACGAGCATGGAACTCTAAAGGCATTTCTTGAGCCTCTTCTGATCTCCGTGTTCCTGGAATTCTCAAGTCCAGTGAACCTGGAAGCTCTGCCATGATTTCCATTTAGGAAAACTGTTCATTTGATTTTTGAGTCTATGTCAGCATCCATGGTTTTGTTCCTGGACATCAAATAGGATGGGATTGAAAATGCAACTGAGAGGGGAATACACCCAGGCAGCAAGAGCCAAACCTCGTGGAGTGGTTTGGGAGGCCACGAGCAGCTGCCTGACACTGCCTGGTGACAGCAGTCAATCCTCAGCCAACTATTGTATGGTTTGTAAAATTCTGTGGTTTGGGATTTCCATAGGATGCAATCTTTGAGCAACAGGTTTTATTTTTCTGGTAGCACAGAAGGCCCAGAATTTTGGCAAAAGAGCCTCCCCCCCCCAGTGACTACAACACAGAGTAAACCAGACGTACTTGTTTCACCAGCATCCTCTTCTTCTCCTCGTTCTGTTCATCTCTGGCTTGCAGATCTCTGTCAAACTGGGCTTTCATTGCCTGCATGTTCACCTCCAGACGGAGTTTGGCATCTTCTGTGGCCTGCAGTTCATCTTCCAGCTCCTCCAGCTGAGTCCTCATCTCTTCCACCTGCTGCTCCAGGGTTCTCTTGGACTTCTCCAGCTCGTGGACCTAAGGCACAAACCCAGATGAGAGCTCACAGGACAGCTCAGTGACTGCCCTGGTGACCCTCGGAGCTGCCAGTGCAGCAGGACAGGCAGAGCAGCAGCTCTGGGCTCCAGCAGAGCCCCCCCAGTGTCAGTGCAGCCCCACTGCCCTCAGCAGGCCTGCCAGGAGGGCAGATCTGCTGCTGGGATTATCATGTGGGGCTGGGACACAGTGACAGAGCAAAGGGCACCAGGGAAGGGCAGGGAGCCTCTGCTGCTGCCTCAGCTGGGTGCAGGAGGGAGGACACTGAAGGGTCACAGTTCTGCTCTGCCTTGGCTTCAACCACGTCCTGCAACCCAGCTTGGACCAAAGGTAATAGAAATCCTCGTTATCCCTCATTTACACACAAAAATACACCCAGCACCATGGAAATGAGGAAGTGGCTGCCCCCATTTATCACAGCAGCAACACATAACCAGTTCTAGCTGACCACAGTCCCATCCCCACTGATCCAAAAGTGTAAAACAGCCATTGGGGACCTTCCACGCACAGGGTGAGAACACAGCTTTTGAAGAGGCCTGATGTTAACAATGTCCTGGGCATTACTCCCAGCGTGGAACCATACTTACATTTTTGCCCACATCATCTTTGGAGCTCATCAGATCTTCCATGTCTGCACGCAGCTGCTTGTTCTGCCTTTCAAATTCCTCCTTGGCTTCCAGGGCCTCCTCCAGGGCCCGAGCCAGAGACAGGGCTTTGGTTTCCTTCTCCCTCGCCTCTGCCTCAGCACGATCTCGCTCCTCTGCGTATCTGGCAGAAATGTTCTTTTCTTCTGCCAGCATCTGAACATAAGAAAACAATTAATCCATCTCTGAAGCTCCACAATCAGGCCCTTCTTGCCTCAGGTGTTTTATTCAGGAAGTGGTCCTGAATATGATATATCCATGCTCTGATAACTTAACTGGCCTTCAGGAGCTGTCTGGTCACTAAGAGAACAGCTACAGCTCCTCTGGGAGGAGAGGAGGAAAGTGTTGTTTGGATTTTTTTCAGCCTTTTGAATGTTTGCATTTTTGCAATGCAGTCTTTCACGCTTTTAATGCAAGCAAACCAATGGTTTTTTAACTGTTCTTTTTGTTTTGCATTTTTTCTGAAAAAGAGGGAAAAATTGATGGATTGCTAATTTGACTAGTGTAGTTGGAGAGGAGGCAACCTCATTCTCCCATCTACAGGCATTGTGAAAAATCTATAAACATGAGGTCAAAAAATTAAACTCTCTTTTTTCCTGCTTGAAGCAGTGTCTCTGTGTTGTTCATTTGGTGCTCAACAGCAACAGGAGAGCAAGCTACTCATCAAGCCTCAAGTTTCGTGTGATTTCCATCTTTCACTCTTCAGATCCTTTTTTAGTCTACCTTGAGGGATTACAACAAAACTGTGAAGTTTTTGTTTCAGCATAATTCTCTTTTTGTACCTGAGAGCTGATCACTGGATCTGACAAGCCTCAGAGATGGCATTTGGCTCACAATGGCAGTGCCAAACTCCTCCTAACAGAGGCCAGCAGCTCACAGAACCATCAGTGACCACAGCACACCTTTCTCTATACAAGGCTCAACAACAACAACAAGATGCCATTTAAACATCCTAAAAAGCCAGGAAGATGACAGGAGACTGAGTACCTGATCAAACTTCTTCTGCTTTTTCTCCAGGTTGGAGACGATCTGGCGTTGGTGATCCAGATCCACCATCAGGTCATCCAGCTCCTGCTGCAAGCGGTTCTTGGTCTTTTCCAGTTTGTCATAAGCCAGAGCCTTCTCCTCCAGGCGCTGGCTGAGGGACTCCATGTCCTTCAACAGCTTCTTCTTAGCCTCCTCCAGCCCTTCAATGGTTCCCAAGTCATCATCGACCTTTTTCTTGGCCTCGCCCAACTGAAATTCAGTAAAAGTGAAGAATCTCAGTGCAGCACAAGAGGGAGGAGAAGCACCCAGGGCAAAGTGCAGAAGCAGTGTTGGAGAAGAAGAGATGTTGCTGCAAGCTGAGGGAACACAGAAGCTGGGAGTTCCCAGGGTCTGATCATCACAGATCACTGCACACATCACTGCTGCAGGAGACAGCCACAGGAACCCTGATTCCATCTGCTCCAGAGCCTGTGGAAGTTCTGGGATGTGTTCCCCAAAGCTCTGGGACACCAGTTTGGGACACTCCTTACCCAAGCCTGCCACTCACAGCAGCTTACCTGGGCCTGCAAGGCCAGCATCTGCTTTTCCAGGTTCTTCCTGGCCTCCTCTTCCTCCTCCTGCTGCTCTTGCAGGTTGTTCTTCTCCTCTTCCAGCTGTCTTATCCTGCTGCTGAGGTTGAGCTTCTGGCGGGTTTCCTCCTGGAGCAGCTCCTGGAACACAGCCATGGGCAGAGCTGAGTGTGCTCTGAAACCCCCACAACTCCACAGGTGCAGTGCCAGGTTTATTTGTCTCTCAGATTTTGGGACAAGGACATGCTTTATGAAGACATCTGTTATTTGGGTTTTCAAAAAGCCACTGACCATTCATTTTGGACACACTTAGACCTTCATAAAGCATATTTGTGATCAGGGAACCCATGCCAGGGTCTGTTCTAGAAGTTAATGGATGATACTTGTCCATCTTTCAAAGGACTAGCACAGAAGTCACCTTCAAAATATATTTTTTCTCTTTTCAGACAAGCACAGAGCACCAATTTTAAACCACCTGGGAAGAACACAGAGCAGCAAATCCTGCAATGGCACAATGCTTCCAGGATTTGCTGCTTCAATACAAAGGTCACTTCAAAGGTGGAAACTTCTGTGATAACACAGTAATGAAAGGTGTAACCCCCATGCCATGCCATGCCATGCCATGCCATCCCAATCCCATCCCAATCCCATCCCATCCTGCTCCCTACAAATCCCTCCAGTTGTAATTAACATTATTCAAGGAGCTAAGTGGTCACCATTAGAACCTTTACAGAGGGAATATAAAATGCACATTGAAGTCATGAATATCTGCAGAAAGCTGCATTTTCTTAATTAAGAATCAAACCTTGACAGTTTGAACTTAAGCTTTATTTTATTTTTTAAATTTTTAAATTTGAAGCTGTCAGTAGACGACAGGCTATTGTTCCTCATATACCCCAAGGATATTGACATTAAATTCTACCTGCAAAAGGTTTTTTATTCGATTCTTATCTCCCACAAAGATATAAAAGAGAACTACCAACTATCAGGTGGTGACGCTCAGATAATGCAAACTTGGTTGCACATGTGGCTGAGCCATCCCAGTCCATCCCATCCCACCGGACTGAACAGGAAATTCAGCTTCTACCCAGGGGACTTTCCAAAGCACAAATGAAAATGTATTTTCTGTAAGCAGTCAGCATTTCCCTGGGGAGCAGAGCTCCAGTGCCAAGGCAGCACTGCTGCACACACACCTGTGTATCCTGAAGCTGAGATTCCAGGCTGGCTGCATCCTTGGCAAACTTGATGCCTTTCTTCTCTGCCTCCTCCAGGAGACTGGAGACATTATCCAGCTCATTCTGCAAAGCAAGCAGCCCAAAGGTAACAGCACAGCCCAAACCCCACTGGGAGCTGGAACTGCACAACACAAAACCTCAACCAATTCCAGGTATGGCAAGATAACAACAGATCCCAACAGAGAAAACAAGCTAAAAATACTGAGGTGTTTTTACAAAGATATGAAAAAATATCTTTGTGGCTCCAAAATTGAAGCTGAATGTCAGTCCTGAATTAACAGTAACAAAACAAAGAGTTGTGCTATTAAATTCTGATATTTAGCACAGCATTTTGTCCTGATCCCTGCATTCACACTTTAATGCTAATTTTAATTCTAGGACTGTATCTCATGGGAGCATTAATTCAGGGATTATCAGGGTGGCAGCTGGGTTTAAAGCATCACTGCAAGAGAAAAGGTTACTGCCAGGTGCCAGGTTATTATTTTGGGCTACACTGCTTTTATATACAGTGAGAGACAGCCTGAAAGCCTCCTCCACAGAGAACTGGGCCATTCCTTTTTGAAGTGCTTTACCTGGATTTACCTGAAGTCCTCATGGCTGTGGTTCAGAGTCAGCCACAGCTGCATTTTGCCTGTTTGCTGCATTTCCCACAAAAATGGGCCTGTGCTTGCAATCTCTCCCTGCCAAGCTCCCAGCTCGGAGCACAAAGCAAACCTGTGGCCACCATCAGATTTTGCTCAATCCATGGAACAGCTCAGCCCAATCTACTCAATTCCACAGGCAAGGCAAAAAGCTGTGCTCCAGCTGGACTGTGCAGGATTTGCTCTCCAGGATGGAAACCTGAAAGCCTGAGCTCCCTGCAGGATTTGCTCTCCAGGATGGAAACCTGAAAGCCTGAGCTCCCTGCAGGATTTGCTCTCCAGGATGGAAGCCTGAAAGCCACTGCAACTCTTGCACGTTCAGGATTGATGTCACAGCTGCCCAGTTCCTCCATCTGAAGCACATCACCACTTTGAGGCCTCCCAAATCCACAGGAGCCCTTGCCTGAGGTCACCTCCCACATCATCCACACGCCACAGCTTTGAGTTCCTTGCCTGTTTTCCAGGATTTGAGGACTTGCAGAGCCTTACCTGCAGCTTGTTGGCCTTTTCTGCCAGCTCCACCCTGAGCCTCTCCCCTTCTGCCACCTTTGCAGTCAGCTCCTGCACCTGAGCATCGAGTTTCTTCCTCTTGTGCTCAGACTCTGCCTTGACCTGCTGCAGCACCTTCACCTCGCAGGCCAGCTCCTTGTTGTCAGACTCCAAGCCTTGCTTGTTCTTCTCGAGGTTTGCTTTGAACTAGGGAGAGACAAAAGGGAAGAGATTCAAGGCTTTGTCCAAAGCTGAGTATTTTCTGCTCAAAGTGATCCTGCAGATGAGGTTTCCATGTTCAGGGAGAAGCCAAGTGTGAGCAGGGAGTGTTTGAAACGCTGCTGTGTGACATTGTGTGTGTCAGGTAAAGACTGAGGGAATGCAGGGAGCTCCTCTGGCAGCCAGCACAGGTAAGAGGGAGGGCCAGGAGAGGCAGGAGCTGCGATGGCAGCACTGGAAATGACTATTTTGGTAGCACTGCAAGGAGGAAGGAATGTGCCCATTAACAGATCAGCATGGCTCATCTCACAGAAATAAAAGGGAAGATATGAACCAAAGCTGCCCTGATTTGAGGAGGCAGAGCAGCCTGGAAGTGCAGAACAAAACAATTCTCAGCACTGCACTGACATTTGTCAAAAGCCTTTGTAAAAAGCAGTAATTGGCAGAAGGGATGTTTAAGTGTCATTCTTGCTGTATCACCAGAGCTGACACCATCTTGTCACAGGAGCTTTGTTGCAGATTGCAGGGTATTTTTCCATCTTTTCATGCTCTTATTGAGAGTATTTATTGAATAAGGAGCAGAAGACATGCAGAAGATTTTTAAGTGAATAAAGCCAGTAAAAAACAGTCTAACTACACTTCTCACTTAATTAAAAATACTAAGAAAGATTGTGAAGTATTCCCTACATAAAAACACCCCTACAGGATATGAGCTGTCCACACACACGTTTGTCGTGACCCCAGCTGTAATTTCAACAACTAGAGACTTCTTTTTTTGGAATAATTCTCCTTCAGAACAAGAACAGGAGCCATGTGATCCACCTGTGCCTCCTGCTCTGCTGGCCAGAGGACACAGCACAGATGTGTGGCTCAACTCAATTGTCCAAGCAGCAGGATAAATCTCAGCTGCAATTGTGATGCACTTTCAGAGGACAGCTCAGCTCTGTGATCATGGAAAACCTCAGCTCAGGTACCATGGAAGGAACCACACCACCTGAGGTACTCAGAAAAACTCCTGAAGCAGAAAGTTCATTTTCCTCTCACCCTTTTGGCCTGTTCAAGCTGTTCAGAGAGCTCCTCCAGGGCAGTAGCATGCCTCTGCCTGATCTCCTGGATCTGAGCTTCGTGGTTTTTGGTTTCCTCTTCAATTGCCTTCTTCAGTTCAGCCACCTCCTGCTCTCGCTTTGTCCTGGAGGAAGCAGGAAGGGCCATCAAAAAATCAACATTTCAGCCTTTTGTAAACCAAAGATGAATTTCAGTGGTGCTTTTTACACAGCCCATGATCCTACCTCAGCTCTTGCTGTGCTGCAGTGGTATCCAAAGTATCTTCCAGTTCAGTTTTTAAAGCCTCCAACTCTTCACTCAAATCCCTTTTCTGCTTTTCTGCCTTGTTCCGTGAGGCCTTCTCAGATTCCAGATCCTCCTGGAGCTCTGCAATCTGAGCCTGCAGCTCCCTGATCACCTTCAGTGCGTTGTTCTTCTGAACTGCTTCTTCATCCCCTCTGCCCAACAGAGGCACCACAGTTAATGGCATTTCACCTCCCCTCATAAACATCTACTTAAATTATCGACAAAAAAAAGCTCAACTTTCCCACTAGAATAAAATAAAAGTAAAAAATTGCAGAATTTTGGAATTGGAAAGGACCTTAAACACCATNTCACCTTCAGTGCATTGTTCTTCTGAACTGCTTCTTCATCCCCTCTGCCCAACAGAGGCACCACAGTTAATGGCATTTCACCTCCCCTCATAAACATCTACTTAAATTATCGACAAAAAAAAGCTCAACTTTCCCACTAGAATAAAATAAAAGTAAAAAATTGCAGAATTTTGGAATTGGAAAGGACCTTAAACACCATCAAAT